>CM042158.1:53757771-53767771 GCA_023376005.1 Doryteuthis pealeii
AGGGAGAGAGATGGAGAGATTGATAGATAGATAAAAGAATAGATAGATAGGTAAAAGCAAACAAAGATTGATGGATATTTAGTAAGAAATGGCCAGACATCTGACAGAGAGAGACAGAGAGACAGAGACAGAGTGACAGATAAATAGATATATACCTACGTACATACAGAGATAGATCACTTATAGAAAGAAATGAGCACACACATTAACTTATATATATACTCCCACTTGGTTGAGTTCTTAAAATAAGGGATTTAATTAAAAATTTCACCGTCTAGCGCATAGCTAACCCTCAATTTGTTTACAATATTTAGAGGACTCGTGAAATCCTTCCAGCTTAGGAATGTATCAATTAATTATTCTCTTAAAATTGACAGCCCCTAATGGCCGTATGGATAAGAGACTTGGCAGACGAAAATTCTGTCAGATCTCGATCCCGGCTAGAGATAGCTGTTAAGTGTATAGCCACACTAATGAGAGGTGAAATCTCAAAACACGTGTATGTGGATTAACTTATATATATATATATATATATATATATATATATATATATATGATAATGGTTCATATGCAAATTAGACATTGGTAGACGTACATTCTTTACTTACTTTATGTTTACTTGAGTTGAAGAGTTACACAAATTAATTGATTTTTGTTTGATTATTGACTTATGTCTCTTAATCAAGAAAAATCAGTACCAACGTTTTGTGTGTTTCTTTGTTATAAACACTAGCAAATATATGCACCCTCCGGGTGCAAGTATTTAAGTTTTAATACAATAAAATATTATATTGAATTAGAAAGGCTAATGAAAATGAATAAGAATGCAGATAAAAAGTTTTGGAACAGAGGGGGTATAATCGAAAAATAGAACAACTGTGAAACTAACTCTTCCATCATTTTCCATTACTCCCGTCTTTTATTGGTAAATTTTCCTAATTTAACTATTTAGTTAAAACAGGAAGTAAATAATAATATTACAGTTATTTCTTCTTGTTAATGAATTTTTTCAAGATTTATCCCCGAGATTGTTGCTCATATTCAATAAGAAAAAAAACCCAAACAATGTGAAATCAGTAGTACTAAGCATGTATTTATTAAAATCAATTTTTTAAGATCAATATGCAAATTAGCCTTCCCATTCATACTGTAAACCGCTCTTTTGTTGTATATTTAAATACACTTGCATGCTATTAGTATGTAGATATGGTCAACAGTCTTAATGATGTAAAACAATTTTATTAATAATCGAGGATTAAATAAAAATAAAATCCTGGAGAATGTAATGTAAATAACAAAAGGAATTGTGATCTGTGTAGTAATATAGTTTCGGTTACAAACAAAAACACACAATCTCCATTATAATAAGATATTAAGTTTTATGCGAGATTTCAACGTTGAACTACACTTTACAATGTAATAAGACGACACACACGAACCACGACATTTAGGAAGAATGTTTTCTTATGTGGACATGCCTTAAAAATCTCAGACTTTCTATTATTATTATTATTATTATTATTATTATTATTATTATTATTATTCGAAATTAAATTTTTCAGTATCCTAAATTTTTCTGTCACACAAAAATTACAAATTCTTGAGCCATTCTTGTAGCATTTGGGATGATCTAATATCCTCCACTCTATCTTATATGGGATATTTTTTCATTCAGCGCCCATATTTTAGTTGCTAAAGATGTCACTTCTTTCTTTTCTTTTTTCGGAATGATTCTACATGCGAATAGTATCTTTGTTTGAATTTTCCCTGTGTCATCCCTATATATGTAGCATTGGTTTTAGGATGATTATCACAGGTGGTTGTGACTTCCGCTTCATATATAACCGATTCAATATTACATTTTTGGCTCAGGGGACATTCTTCCTTAATTCTGCATGAACATTTTAGATTTTTTTTATAGTAATTAGGGATTTCCTTGAAATATATATATATATATATATATATATATATATATATATATATATATTACAAGCAGCGAATGGTAAATATGCAAATTACCGATTGGCAGATGTGCATTATTTACTTACTTTACGTTTCCTTAATTTGAAGAATTACACAAATTTATTGATTTTTCTTTAATCATTGAATTATATTACTTATTCTGTAAAAATAAATACCTACGCTTTGTGAGTATTAAGTCTTAAGCGTAATTTCAACCCTGAATGACATTCCGTTTAGAGTTATAAGACGGCACACACGTACCACGTATTAACTTACACACACACACACACACACACACACACCACATATATATATATATATATATATATATATATATATATATATATATAAGTAAAGAAATAAACAAAGACTTAGAGATTTAGCATATAGTCTATTTCAACCCTGAATGACATTCCGTTTAGAGTTATAAGACGGCACACACGTACCACGGTATTAACTTACACACACACACACACACACACACACACACACACATACATATATATGTCTATATATATATATATATATATATATATAAGTAAAGAAATAACAAAAGACTTAGAGATTTAGCATTATAGAAATAACAAAAGACTTAGAGATTTAGCAATAGTCTATTTCAGGGAGCTTAGACAAAGTGTCTAACTCTCCCGACCATCATCATTTCACATCTGATGAGTCGGGAGAGTTAGACACTTTGTCTAAGCTCCCTGAAATAGACTATAAAAACTAAATCTCTAAGTCTTTTGTTATTTCCTACTTATATATTTGCTCTGTGACTCTAACATTAAGAGCACACATTGAGCTCTCAAACTGCGACAAGTTTTTTTAAATAAAACTCTTGTGTCGTAAGAAAGATTTCTTCTCTGGACTTATATATATATATATATATATATATAATATATATATATATATATTATTATATATATATATATATATATATATATATATATATATATATATATATATATATATATATATATTAAAAAGACATGTCATAACTAGACTGCTTCAGTTCCAGTGTTTTGAAAAAGAGATATTATCTCGAAAATTCAAGAATTAAATACAGGTTAACGCACATCATTGTTACCGTATTATTATTTTTTTTACACCTGCATTGTGATACCTTCTAAATCAACCCCTAACCAATATATATAAATATATATATAATATATATATATATAATAATATATCGACATTTCTTCCAGGCGGTGGTTGTATCAGTGTTGCTGTACGGATGCACCACTTGGACCCTAACTAGGCGCCTTGAGAATAAGCTGGACGGGAGCTGCACAAGAATGCTGCGGGCAGTCCTGAATAAATCGTGGAAGCAGCACCCCACGAGGAAACAGCTATATGGCCATCTCACAAACTATTCGAGTGAGACGGACAAGACATGCCGGGCACTGCTTGAGAGGCAAGGATGAGCTCATAAGTGACGTTCTCCTGTGGAAGACAACACACGGACATGCTAGTGTGAGCCGCCCATCAAGGACCTACATTGATCAACTAAGCAAAGATGCAGGTGCTGCGCAGAGGACCTCCCGTGGAAAATGAATGATAGGAAAGGTTGGCGATAAATTGTCATGGATATCCGTGCTAATAGCGTGACATGATGATGATGATATATATATATATATATATATATATATATATATATATATATATATATATATATAAACAGAGAAGCCCACCTAAATTAAAGAAATTATGGTTTAACTTATATGATGAAAATCATAAAACCAAACATAACGGAGCGAGTAATATATTGCAATAAGAACTGAAATGTATTTCATTAATCGTCTACAAGTCTAAAAAGACGGAGGATATACACGAAGAAATAAAATAGGAAGGAGAAAAAAAAGAGAAATGTCCATCCTGTCTTATTAAAGCCCACATATTGAATTTTATCATTTATTCTAATAAGGGTTTCATCTGCGACGGTGAGTGTCTGACTGGAATTGTAAGATAAAAATCAATAATCGACTAGAGACACATTCGTTATTTTGTGACGATCGTTTCATCGAGAAATGCGGGGTGTTGATGAGGGGGAGGGGATAGAGGGCAAAGAGATATTTTCAAAGAGAAACTTTTGAGTGGGGCAAATATCGCCGAGTCAATTATGAGTTTCGCAGAAAAAGAAAGCCGTTAAGATGGCGGTAAAACTTGCATAGATTTAATCGAATGAGAGTGGAGAGTAAGATCTTCCTATGAAATTATACAAGCAACCAGTTATGCGTATTGAAATATATGTGATTTGAATCGTAAAATAGACCAATGTTTTTTAAAAGACACTTTTTTAATACCAGTAATGTCAGAAAAACAATAAAATGAAAAAAATGTCCAAAGAACTTACACAAACACGAAGACAAATTGGTTACGGTCAGGTCATGTTGAAAGCGTCGATTCCCGCAAGATCACCGAAGTTAAGAAGCGACGAGTCTGTTCAATGCTTAGTTGGGTGATCAGTTAAGCAATAACACGTACTGTAAGCAACCGGGATCTGTGTGTCATATCTATTTCTATTAATAATGGAGATTCGCTTCCGGTTTTTGTCTGTAACAAAATCTACCCAGTGCTTACGTCACATTACCCCAAATCGTCATAACATAAAATAAATACACTCAAAATTTGAACATGCAACATTAGACAGTCCTCATTGTTTTTTTTAAAACAAGTTTTAATAAATACATGACTGGTATTATATATCTATATATAGTTTGTTTTATTTTAATACATATTTAAAAGTTTACATTTCAAATTGTTTTTTTTTTTAATCCTTTAATGAATTTGATGATTTTACTTACTTATGTTACAAACTCGCTGACATTGAATTTTTAACTCCCACCCCTCAGGCAATATGTTTCAAAAATCTATTTTTACATCACCCGGGTGGGGGGGCATTTTGCTAGTCTAAGCAAATACAAAGTTGAAACAAATCATTTATCGAAATAACTTGATTCGGCATTATGTGGTTCGAAAAGGTTTGATGTACCGTAAAACAAACCAGCCAAGCAACAAACCAGCAGAAGCCAAATTGTTAGTAGAGGAAATAATGTTGTGAATATTAGTATTTTACCTAATCCCTTCGTTTGGGAAGTATGTTACACAAGGCTCTAAGGATCGAACTCGTTATTCAGTTGCAATGAATCTACAAGACGAGCTTGCTGAGCATAAGATCACGATAGTTGGTTGTTTTTGTTGGCTGTTTCGTTTTACGATCCCGAGATGTAGGATATACAGAAATGATAATAAAACAGAGAATATGTTAACAATAACAATATTTGTTCTATTTATTTTTTCACTGACAGGGAATACAGTGGATGGGTTTGGATTAGAGTTCTGGCTTGATGTAAGGATACACGTGTGTCACCTACTTGGTTCTGATCTACTCTGCAGTCTTTTTACCCCTCCTTTTCAGAGAGTCTGGTTCAAATCGTTAGGGGAGATAACTCTCCCTAACATGAACCCTCATTCGAATTATTTATTGCCGAATCGAGTCAATTTGAAAAACAAAGTTGTCAGGTTGCTAAGAGTACCTACTATAATGAAATTAGGCACGAAACGACAGTACTCCAAGTTTTGAAGTATGGAGTTAACCACGAGTGTGGCAGACAGGTTAAGAGTTAAAGAAATAATCAAACAACTAGAAATAGGAATGAAATACAATAGGATTGCAAACTTTAGTTCGTCTGCACAAAAATATATATATTGGAAACTTATCAGAATCCTGAGATAGGGTATTATCGGAGCCTTGCTACGGCCTTCTGATAGTTCGGATATGATAGACGTTCTGTTTGATGTCCGACTCCGATTCTGGTTGTTGAGGAAGAGGTGGAGAGACCCTTATTTAGGTATGTTCCCTTTGAAAGCTGGATCAGAAAAGAGCGAGGTTTGCTTATTCGGCTTTGCCGCCAAAGTATGCTGGTTCGTGATTAGCTGGTTCGAAACAGAGGCTCGTTAACAAGGACCATAACCCCCATAATCCAGAATTCTCAATACTACTGTGGCTTAGGTGTTCACCCAAACCTCCAGAACTGGAACCTCAACATCAGATAGAGTTTAACGTCATTCCCAGGACATGTAGACCCCCAGCCACCGCCTTCTAGCACCCATATGATAAAAAGGGGTTGAGGCTTGCCATAAGGGCAATAGGTCTGGGAAAATCATATAGGTGCTAGGGCTTGACGTGACCAGCCGATTGATCAGAGGGGCCTCTCCGACCGCCCGTCTAGCCCAAGATAGGGCCAAAGTGGAGTATTGCATGTCATGAACTGCTCATCCACCTGGGCTCTATCCTTAAGCATCATGGGTCGCCACCCACGGCTAACAGGTGGCCCCATTGGGGAGTCTTACCCCTCTGCAGAGGTGCAGTCGGTGCAGTCTAAACACCCAGCGACAGGGTATGTAATTGTAATATTTCCAGTTATCATATTAGGGTAAAAAGTGGTTTATTATCTGTGTTATATTAATAAATAAGGATTCTCTTCTCCGACAGGACAAGGCAACACGAATCTTGGGAAATGTCAATGATCTAGATGAACGATGATTCGTTATTTTGTGACTATCGTTTCATCGAGAAATGCGGGAAGCTGTGTAGCGGGAAGAAAGCAAATAGATATTTTTAAAGAAAACATCCGTGTAAGAAAAATATCGCTGATTAATTATGAGTTTCTTAGAAAAAGAAAGCGTTAAGATGGCGGTAAAATTTGCACAGATTTAATCGAATGAGGGTGGAGAGTAATATCTTTCTATGAGATTATACAAGAAACCAGTTATGCCTATTGAAATATATGTGATTTGAATCATAAAATAGACCAATGTTTTTTAAAAGGCACTTTTTTTAATACCAAGTAGTATCAGAACAACAACAACAAAAAGGAAAAGATGTCCAAAGACTTACACCAACACGAAGGCATAAGAACAGATGATAACCTGTTCAATCTGAGTCGTCTATATAGAAGATAATTATTATTAAATTTACTTGTTGACTCGCCACTTACGACTTCTATTGGTTCTAACACATCAGCCATTTTCTCAGGGCTGATATCTCTTCTGGGCTTCTCTCTGGGGTTGATCATCTTTTTTGATTTTTTCGGGTTGTCATCTCTTTATTTAAATATTCTAACGTAAAAGAATCATAAGCTGATTATGATTATATAACAAGTGTATGACGTTAATGGTGGTTTGACGTGGTGAGCAAGTGTGAGGAAATTGAAAAAAAACAACAACAAAAAACAGAATTAGGTTGACGTCTGAGTGATACATGGATGTCATTAACTTTATCACAGTTAAGTATTATTATTGTGTCTTTTCTTTTGTGCAAAGTAATCGGGCAGTGAGTTAATCAAATGGCAATGAAATAATATAAAACAATAACTACAAGAACATTGACCCACGTACTCTTTGCACAACGAGTTTGAAAATCAGAGTTGTCTTACTTCTGAACTCATTGTCCCTCCAAGGTTAGGGAGCCCGGTTTCCCTTACTGTTCTATCCACAGCTGAGGGAAGAAGTGAGATGAATTCATACGTATTAGTGAGAAGTAAATAGGCTCAGTCAGAATATGAATTTAGTTAGTTGATTCCCTTATGTCAATGGCACACAAATTCCTTTACTAAAAATCTTTTGAATTCCAACCGTCACATTTCTTAATACCCTTCCCCTTCCGTTTAAATTGTTTCGTCTTGTTGCCAACATCTCAAAAACCCGCTACATTTGGTTGACAAAAGATATACATATGATACATGACCGACATATATATGGCGCGAATGCCCACGTTGGTGAATATTGTAACGTCTTTCGTTTTTTGCAGTATTAAGGTTTTTTGTTTTGTAAACTCATTTGACTTTCCTCTCCGACCCAAACAACTACGGGAGTGAATGAGCTCTGATGATGATTTTTGTAAAATCGAAATATTGATCAGTATCAGCTATGATTATATTATAAATTGTTTTCTTCTTTAACAGCATTGTGTGATGTTTTCATTCCACCTTTTTTTACTCATATATATATATATATATATATATATATATATATATATATACGTGTATTTTGGTAGCATTTCTTCTTTTAAACATGTTTCGTTAAACTGTTACTGACGATTCGTGTCGGACGAGTTTTTGTTCGATCCTTTTTAATTTTCTGCACATCTTTTAATGTCAGGGTGGAACTGGTGTAGCAATCCACCAAAGGTTTCAGTACGAGCGCGCTTTCCGCATGTCCATCTGCCATTTTCAGGTATGAAACTAATGGGATTTCTCGATTTTAAAAGCAACGAGCAGTAACGTAGGAATTGGTAGTGGGAGGTGTTAAGAATTGGTAGTGGGAGGTAGTAGGGATTGTTAGTAGGTTCAAACAATGATAGCAATAGCAATTTTTGTAGGAGGGCTCACATATATATATATATATATATATATATATATATATATATATATATGTGTGTGTGTGTGTGTGTGTGTGTGTGTGGAACAGAAATTTTCGAACCTCTCCGCACGGTTCGTAATTTCTCTTATTTTCACCTTCTTATTGAAAAAAAAGAATTACCTTTTTTTCTCAATTATTCCAACCATCGTATTATCTGCTTTCAATGTATTTCTCTGACGAGGCTTGACCGAAAAAAGAATTTATTTTAGATTATACATCTAATTATAAGGGTACCCTAACTTTCTTTTTAGAATTTTTTTCCATCGCTTTTATGATGAATTCGCTTTTACGTGTCCTAATATATATATATATATATATATATATATATATATATAATATATATATATATATATATATATGTGTGTGTGTGTGTAGGCGTGCGTGTGTGTAGGCGTGCGTGTTGTGTGTATGCATGCTTGTATGTATGTGTGTGTGCGTGTGTGCGTGTTGACGTGAGAAAGAAGAGAACTTTCAATCAAAATACAAATTGTTTGTTAAACAATTATTCCATCACTGAGCAAGTTTGAAGTTAGCATTTACTTGTTTTCAGTTTCTGTGGATGCAACTGATTTCGTATATGGTGTTCGTTTTTGTATACTATATTCAAATGTAAACTTTGTGGCACACCTCTAATTTGAAAGTCAGCCAAGTATGTCCTCTTCACAAAATCACTAATGTTGCTCATTTGGCTCGGTACTGTAAAGCTTCCATAAATATAGCAATAAAAATCTGTAATATTCAAACATTATCTTCCAGTTGAGATCATCCTGATGATTTATTGTGTTATTTTTAGATTCCAATCCGAAATGTAGATATAAAAATATACTGTGTTTGTTGTAAGTCCATAAAAGTACAGTAGACGGAGTGACCTTTTGGCCGGATCAGCGGGTCGGCAAGGGAGCTTTTCCACTTTTTACTGGCGCTAGACCAAATAGGTTGTTTTTCGTCTGAGGTAGAGTACCACACCTACCATTATTTCCTGGATTTACTGATATAGATCCGAGCTATGCTACTCATGTACTGAGGTGGCAACGGCAGGTATCGAACAGGGAACATTGTGCTTCCGTGTTGCATTCCCTACCGACTGAGGTAATTGTACACTAATTCATAATAGCCCAAATAATTTGTCTAAATTTTTGTTCTAAACTACCGGTTTGTTTTTTCAAAAAAGAAAAACAATGTTAAATTCATACTGTCGTATTAACTTCCGTTAATTTTCATATTTGTCTAATGAAAAAAAAACATAATATCTGGATTTTTTACACCTTTGAAGGCTTCGATCTACAGCACTACGGATTTATCAACACCAGAAATCCTTTGAAATTTTACATCTTTCTTCAATTATGCTGTGGACTTATGAATTACTTTTTTAATAGCTGGAATATATCATGAACTTTTTTGATACTTATACAATTTTATATATTTTTACATCAAACTCTTTTGAGTTTTATTATGGATTATAATGCTTCTGGTTTTTTTAAATAAAATTTATTTTATTTTTAACACAGAATACGCATGTTTTAAAATTCCGGCATTGAATACTAGCGTTTATTGGTACCCCTCCTTCTAACGGTTATTTATCCTGTCTTTCTTTCATATGATGCTCTTGATGAAG
>CM042158.1:53770271-53772771 GCA_023376005.1 Doryteuthis pealeii
GCAAGAAAAATGAAAAATAGCAGAATTTAGTGACCCATAGCAGATATTGAATATGCGAGAAGAGTTAACAAACAGATGTAGGCATAAAAATAAACACAAACTCTGCCTAGTAAATTCCGATGTTATATACGGGGTGAGGCTGGTTTGTAGCACACCCGCTGCATTGTAAATGGGCACAACTCAACGATAAAATACATAACGATGGTAGGAAAAAATACGCCGAAGATTCGCGCTATTGCGAGAAACATGAACCGGTAGATTGGAAAGCATTCGATTGTAATCATCTATTTAGCTCTTTATATTGAGCATCTTTTAATCGATTTTAATGAAAATGAATTAAGATTGTATAGCTATTTCCTAGGTGGATTTAATGGTAAAGGCTGTATATGTATATATATATATATATATTATATATATATATATATATATATATATATATATATAATATATATAATGAAGATTTGCTTCCGGTTTTTGTCTGTGACAAAAATTACGTCACTGCTTACGTCACATTACCCAAAAATGTCATAACATAGAATAAATACACTCAAAATTTGAACATGCAACATTAGACAGTCCACATTGTTTTTTTTTTTAAAACAAGTTTTAATAAATACATGACTGGTATTATATATCTGTATATAGTTTGTTTTATTTTAATACATATTTAAAGTTTACATTTCAATTTTTTTTAATTTTTTAATCCTTTAATGAATTTGAGGATGTTACTTACTTAGGGTCCAAACTCGCTGACATTGAATTATTAACTCCCACCCCTCAGGCAATATATTTCTAAAATCTATTTTTACATCGCCCGGAGGGTGTTTTTTGTTTTGTACTAGTAAATAGAAAACTAGTATATAGTATTATAGAAATAGAAAAACAAATATTAGATATTGTGCTCACCGATATTTATTTCAACATGCGGGGTTTATAAAATGTAATTCAATTAAAATCATTTTAAAATTAAAATGAAGACAATTGTAAGTGCCAATTTCATAAAACCGGTCTTCATCAGAGCATTTTCCTCCTATCATTCAACAATAGATGTACACTGATGAAGATCGTTGTTTATAATGTTTCTTTTACAATTGTCTTCATTTTAAGTTTAAGAGGATTTCAATTGAATTATACTTTATAAAACCCAAAGGTTGAATCAGATATTTGATAGTATAATATTGTTAGCAATGTTAGCATCGATTTATTTCGTTTATTATATATACTAGCAAATATATGCACCCTCCCTAGGGTGCAAGTATTTAAGTTTTAATATAATAAAATATCACATTAAATTAGAAAGGCTAATGAAACTGAATAAGAATGCAGATAAAGAGATTTGAAACAGAGGGGGGTATGATTGAAAAATAGAACAACTTTGAAACTAACTCTTCCATCATTTTCCATTACTCCCTTCTTTCATTGGTAAATTTTCCTAATTTAAATATTTAGTTAAAATAGGAAGTAAAGAATAAAATTACAGTTATTTCTTCTTGTTAATGGATTTATTTTAAGATATATCCATGAGATTTTTGCTAATATTCATTAAGATAAAACCAAACAATTAGAAATCAATAATACTAAGCACATATTTATTAAAATCAGATTTTCTATATCAATATGCAAATTAGTCTTCCCATTCACACTGTAAACTGCTATTTTGTAGTATATATAAATATAATTGCATGTTTTTAGTATGTAGATATTGTCAACAGTATTAATAATGTAAACCAATTTTATTAATAATTGAGGTTTAAATAAAAATAAAATTCTGTTGAATGAGACGTAAATAACTAAGAGAATTGTGATTGAGTAGTGATATAGTTTCGGTTACAGACATAAAAACACACAATCTCCATTATAATAAGATATATATATATATATATATATATATATATATATATATATATATATATTCAGGTAATCACAAGAACATGACTCTTACTGAGAATTTCCCAAATTAACATCGCTTTTAAATCTATCAATTTGGGGGAGATTGGGAGGGTTGGTGTCTTAGTTTGAAATGGGCAGGATTAGTTTCTTTGAATGAGGCGGGGAGGTCTATGCTTTGGATGAGATGTGGCTTAGGTGGGGGACCGATTCCTCGGGGGAATAGTTGTAAAAGTGTACATACAAAATGAGCAGAATTAAAAGACTAGAAATAATATATATATATATATATATATATATATATATTATACAGAAAGACGGTGTGGAAATTAATCCGACAATATGAGAAGAAAATATTTCAAAAATATAACAAACACAGGATGTTATGATCAGGAAATAATGTTTTTTTTTGTTCTTTTTTTTTGTGTCAATACTTAAGCATTTCGGTATATTGTACCATCTTCAGGACACTGTTAAGTAATGCTTATGTGAGTGACAAAATGAAATATGTTAAGTGTATACTGAATGTGTGAATATGATGCTATTAACCGTTAATTTTAATATGCGCGTTTGTTTACGAAAGCCAATGACGTGATCAATGCATGTGCAAAAA
>CM042158.1:53775271-53782771 GCA_023376005.1 Doryteuthis pealeii
CTATCACAATGCAGGTGTAAAAAAAATAAGGTAAAAATGGTGCTGTGTGTTAACCTGTATTTTATTCTTGAACTTTCGAGATAAAATCTCTTTTTCAGAAGATCACAGGAACTGAAGTCGTCTTGTTTATAGCATTTCTAGTTAAAAAAAAAAAAAAAAACAAAGAAAAAAAAACTAGAAATGCCATAACAAGACGACTTCAGTTCCAGTGATCTTCTGAAAAAGAGATTTTATCTCGAAAATTCAAGAATAAAATACAGGTTAACACACAACACCATTGTTACCTTATTCTTTACATCTGCATTGAGAACCTCCAAACCTTCAAAATCAACCTCCAAACCAATGGATATATATATATATATATATATATATATATATATATATATACGCATATATTTCTGGATTTGTAGCGGTATTTATAAGACACTTGAGTGGTCATGAGAGAAAATGTGCGGCTTAGTAGGAATGTAGGATTGCGATGGACGGTAGTGATGCGTAAACTTTGTGCGGTTTCCATGTCCGTATGTATGTATCTGTCTTTCTATCTATGTCAATATATAGCTATCCAAGTAAATAAATATCTCAATTTATATGGAAATATTTATCTCCGCGTATTTTATCCATCTGAATTCTAATCTATTTATTATTATTCTGTTTCTTTCTCTTTGAAAAACAATGTAAGATGCACATAAAACACAATTGAATAATTTCAAGTTGTTAATGTTTTTTTCCTTCCAAATGTTAATTCTGCAAATTAACCTATTTTCTCTTTGCAAGTTTCATTGTTAACTCCTTCAATGCTTTTGCCTTTTTGTATAGAGTATGGAATGAATGTTATTAGTTGATGTGCATATTACCCATTATATATTGAGGGTATTATTAATGTATGGATTGAGATTTGGTCTATGGATTCAAAATGTTGGCAAGTTGAGAATGCAAGCGCATGTGTTGATTGAAATCCTTTCAAATAAGCTGAGCAAAAAACAGTGTGGAAGGAACAAAACGATGATTTGCTTGCTATTTGTTTATTGATTTGAACGTCATATCAACCCGTCTGGGGTTATGCCGTGCCTAACGGTTAGGAAGTTATACACATCGTATATTTATATATATCCTAAAAAGGATATATATAAATTGGTTTTAACAATGTGTTAGCATTATTGGGGATTGTGTTATATGGTATTGATTTGTTTCATGTCTATATTCTATGGTATAATTTTATTTCCCTCAAAAAATGAGAAAATATCCACCATGTTGACATTTTCAAAACAGATCCTTCATATTGTTTGCTTTAAAATAACGGTTTCTGATGTGAGCAAGAAACCTGCATTCCATGAATAAGTGTTTAACTGTAAAAGATGTTTGACATGTTCCACATTGTGGTTGTTGTTCTTGTTTGAGTATATTGGAGTGCGTTAGTCTTGTATGACCAATGCGAAATCGGGACACAATGACTTGTTCCTTTCTAGACTTTCTTAAAGTTGGTTTCCAGCATCCCAAAGTGGGTTTGATTAGGAAGAGTTTGTGTTGGAAGGAAAGAAAAATTGAAAAAGGGAGAAAGAATACAAAGTAATGCAGATAAGGTTAAGTGATTTTAATGGCTTGTCAACCAGTCTGTTGCATAGGGCCAAGTTTGTGTTGTAGTAGGAGTCGTTAGTTCACAATGGGCTCTATTTCTTTCTAGGCTCATCGGTTATTTTCAGAGAGAGAGAGAGAGAGAGAGAGAGAGAGAGAGAGAGAGAGAAAGAGAGAGAGGAGTATGTAAAATTACTCTATCGTAAAGCATGTTCGGTACTAATATGCGAACCCATACCAGACCAATTAGAAGAAATGGAAAGGCAAGAACTAAGAAAGACCAGTTAGAAGAATGCCCCAGATATGCAAGAAACAGAAATAAGGTACCAGCTGAGCCACCTCAAGTAAGTAGAGAGATTTGGATGTGAGAGTGTGACCACGGATGCTCTTATATCAGCATATCGCATATCTTCATATCTCAAGTAAGATAAAGACTTAAATATCCGGGAGACATATACGAATGCCACCCATCTCCTCATAAAGAACTCTCTCGCAGTTTATATACCCAGACGGGTATATAAGAAATGTTGCATATGAATTTATTCTTACTTCTCCAGCAGTACCCAGCATATCTTGACCGTGTGGTCGTGAAAAGTATTTCATTTTATATATAAATATAAAACTGTAATACAGATTATCATTTATCTAATTTACCTTTGTTGGGTTCAAAGTTATAACATCAATTATAATTGTTGGTTAAACAAAACAACTCCGACCAAGAGTGTTACATACACAAAGGACTTTAATACAAGCACATGGAGAAACATTTAAGACATGAAATATGCGTATACAAGATACATGAGTAAAGTTTCTTTTTTCTAGCATACTTAATATTTTCGGAACAAAATTCCATCTTCAGAGTTGTTAGAAGTTTTTAAAAGTACTAGGTGTTTTTTAATAGTACTTATCCCACGCTGGTAGGATCAACTTTTTTTTGAGATGTTGAAGGACGCTGGAAAATTTGAAAGTTTTTTCAATCGGCCTTCCAATCTTCAGAGTTGTTAGAAGTTTTTAAAAGTACTATGTGTTTTTTAATAGTATTTAGCCGATTGAAAAAACTTTCAAATTTTCCAGCGTCCTTCAACGTCTCAAACAACAGTTTGATCCTACCAGCGTGGGATAAGTACTATTAAAAAACACCGATACTTTTAAAAAACTTCTAACAACTCTGAAGATGGAATTTTGTTCCGAAAATATTAAGTATGTTAAAAAAAAGAAAAAAAAAGATAAAAGGTAAAATAAAAATAGTTTTCAACATATATTTCATTGTCAACTGCCTTAAAAATCTATCTATATTATATATATATATATTATATATATTATATATAATATATATATATATATATTATATATATATATATATATATATGAAATAAAATTGGAAACTTAATCCGACAGTGTAAATATGATACATTGAAAAAACAAAGGATGTTTACAAATGCATGGGCTCATCAGGAGAGAATGTGCAAACCGTTTCGGGGCCTTTCTCTCTACGGTTTAGATAGCAACACCGGCACTCCTCACTGATGATGTGAGGACCCAAGTAATATCTGCATCGACCGCACGTGGATCGGTCTTCAACAAAAATAAGACGGGAAGAAATGACCGTTAGCAAAAACAGAACGCTGCTAGTCAAAAGTTGGAAATATTCAAATGAAAAAATGCGCTGTGTTAAAAATAAAATGAATTTTATTTAAAAATAAAATGAATTTTATTTTTTATTTTAAAAAAAATCAGAAGCATTATAGTAAATAAGACCCAAAAGAGCCTGATTAGAATTATTTAAAAAAGTGTATAATTATATAAAAAGTGTATAATAAAATATAAAAATTGTTCATAATACAATCCAACTGTTAAATAAGTAGCCCACAAGTATAGGTAAATCCGTAGTGTTTATGGATAAATATTTTTAGAGGAGTAAACATTCATGTGTAGTTTTTTCATTGACAGGTATGTGAAATAAAATTGGAACTTAATCCGACAGTGTAAATATGATATATTGAAAAAACAAAGGATGTTTACAAATGCATGGGTAGCAGCGTTCTGTTTTTGCTAACGGTCATTTCTTCCCGTCTTATTTTTGTTGAAGTCCGATCCACGTGCGGTCGATGCAGATATTACTTGGGTCCTCACATCATCAGTGAGAGGGCCGGTGTTGCTATATAAGCCATGGAGAGAAAGGCCCCGAAACGGTTTGCACATTCTCTCCTGATGAGCCCATGCATTTGTAAACATCCTTTGTTTTTTCAATATATATAATATATATATATATATATATATATATATATATATATATATAGTTTAACTGTTTCCATTACCAATTTCACGATTAACCATACATGTCTCAACCGTGCACCTGTCTTCACTTAAATTTTACATTTAAATTCTTAAACATTTAGAGATTCAGTTACGATATTCGTTTTAATCAAAGCTCGCAGATAGAGAAGTGTCTAGTATTGCTGAACGAAAAAGTTTAGATTAAACCTTTTCAATTCTCCGGATAAGATCGTCGTAGGAATTACAGAGGATATTATTAAAAACTATTAGCACTCAATCATACATTTGTACAATAAACTTATATAAAGATGAAAAAATATATGCAATAGTTAATTATGAAACAGGTGTTCTTATTCGTCTGTGATATTGATTCATTAATCATCACTATCGATAATTATTACAAAGTTTCTCTCACTATATAATATATATATATATATATATATATATATATATATATATATAATTTTTTTTGTGATGAAACAAAGAAAATACAGTGCTCAATCACAAATTGTGAGAGCTAATATTTATTTAATTTGCTGAGTTTTTATAGATCAATGTTTATTATAAACAGCTACCCAGGTTTCTTGCTAGGGCGCAATCATCAGGCCGTTGAATTAGATCCCATGGTGTTTATTGAAGATCTTTTCTTAATGTCACATTCTGGACCGCAAATAACGTCGGTTGCTTTCGCGGACGCTAGTGCACTTCGGATTTATTAAAAATTTAATTTTTTAATTTTTTTAAAAATTTCATTTTTTTGTAACAATGCCAACGAAGTTACCTCCCTTTATTCGTTAAAAATAGAAAAAATTTTCTTTTGCAAAATTTTTTTAATTTTTAATTTTTAAATTAATTCCGTTTGATAAAGGATGTATATGTTTTCAAAAAAACATGTTTGTATATGGTAGAGTCTTTTACATTTTTTCCAATATAATATAAACGTGGATGGTGTTGTTCCTTTGTCGAAAATCCATTTTTTATTGTTGAAATATATACGTTCAATATCATATTTTATAATGTCAGTATGATTTAAGATTTTTTAAAATTTTTTCATAGATGGTAAAGTCTTGTGAATTAATTTCATTTAATGAAAATCCATTCTTTTGTTGACTTATATGTCAATATTATATTAGAATATTTCAATGTAAGTTCAGATTTTTTTGTAATATATATGCTAATATATATGCTCCCATAAATTTGGTATGAGCTCTCTAATTGGTAATTTAAATCAACTCTAAGCATATAAGCAATGATCGTTTCCCCTGAAATTTGATCTCTCTGTGACCGTAACATACATAAAAAACACTATGTAATTAATAGTTTAAAAAACACCAGTCTCCGCTACAGCTGTCAGTAGACGAGGGGATTAGATGTCAGGCTGCCAACGGTCAGTCTGAGTTCGACCCTAGTCAAAGATAGTTGTATCTAGCCACACTGAAGAGGTGTGAACCGCCGAAACACTTGTCTGTGGACCTCTTATATATATATATATATATGAGGAAAATGGGATTGGAATGAATCCGACAGAATGAGGTAAAATGAGGAAAAAAGAACAAACCTCAGAAAAAATATGTAGTATATTTCGCTGGAATATTAAATTCCACTTCCTCAGCCTTTATTGAATCATTAGAATCGTACAACACTTGTATGATCCTAATGATTCAATAAAGGCTGAGGAAGCGAAATTTAACATTCCAGCGAAATATACAACACATTTTTGTCTGAGTTTTGTACTTTCATTCCTTATTTTACCTCACACACACACACACACACACACACACACACATATATATATATATATATATATATAGTGTATGGGGGATTGTAAAGGATCTCCCTATTTAAAAATAATTATAATTTATTGCTTAATCATTATTTTAACAAAAAAAAAAAAGAAATATGTTAAGACCACACATCACATGGAGATTTATGTAAAATTCTATATTGGCTCATATAGACCAGCTTCATTTTGACGTAATATACATGTTCCTGTGCTGGTAATTATACCTGTCCTCAACAAAATGGCATTACTTTTGGATACACCCTCGTATTTACCAACACATCAGGATAACACAAGGTATTTTTAAGCAGGGTTTTTTTCACCAAGACTTGTTACCCTACCAAGGTTAAAAACCTAGTCTGTCCTACTATTTACACGTAGCTGGAGGGAGAGTAGTTGGATTCATACATTTTCTAAGAGTATATATTTACCAAGCCTTAAGCATTAGCAGGATGTGGCACAGGTCAGTTTCTTAAGGAGTTAACAGGTTTTGAATTCAGTGTTTTCTTTCGCCTAGGCCGGTTGCATACCAAGTTTAAAGAGCCCAGTATGTCCTACTATTTACGCACAACTAGAGGGAAATAGATTGATTCATACCTTTCCCAAGGGTATTGTTGCCATGTAAAATGCAAACATCTTCATCCAGGATTAGAATTTGTGACACCATGTCACTTTTCTAGGATGATTTGCCCTATTATTTTCCTATAGCTGGAGGGAGAATAGAAAATTGAAGAGGCTTTATTTACAATTTTTACAAAATAAAAATCCGACGGGCAAGTTGGCCGATCCCTCTGATCAAGAATTTATTGAAGGGAAAAAGTCACCCAGAGTGATACCATTACCACCACCTGGTTAATTAATTTATTGCTGAATCATTATTTAAAAAAAAGGGTTATTTCCTAGTTGAGTAACCTGATATTACAGAGTGACAGAAAACAGAACCCAAATTATTAAAGTAACCCAAAACACCAACCCTAAACCTAACCCTAACCCTTGTTGGATTTAAACTTTAAAAAAAGTAACAGTTTTATTACAAAGTTTGTGGGTTCTGTTTTTTATGGGTCAGCCTGTAATATTATGTTAATCAACTAGGGTTTATGGTTGGGGTTACGGTTTATGGTTAGGGTTAGGGTTGGGGTTGGGGTTGGGGTTCAATGGGAAAATGAATACATAATTTGGGTTCTGTTTTTTCTGGGTCAATCTGTAATATCATGTTACTCAACTAGGAAATAACCCCCCGCCAAAAAAAAAAAAAAGAATATGTGAAGAATACACAACACATGGAGTTTTATATTAAAATCTATATTGACACACAGCCTCTCAACCCACTGGGGAAATGTATAAAAGGATCTTCCCAGGAACTCTTGTGGAATGGCAGAAATAATTTTTCTTATTCGTCCTTCAATGTCTTCCATAGTCGTTGGTTTCATAGAGTATACTTAATCGTTCTAACAACCATAAAGAAAAAAACATGACTGGGTATCAAAGTGGGTCTTCTGGCCACTAATACGGACCAACTCTACCTATCTATCTCCCAGAAAAATGCGGATTTAACCATTCACGAACAACAATAGCAAAATATGGAGGAACACCATCTTGCATAAAAATCAAGTATTCAATATTCTCCCAATTATTGATAACTGGCCAGGTTCCATCTTGTCTCATGGCGATATATCATTCATGTTATTGCGAAGGAGGAAATATAATTACTTTTCAATCACCCTAGATGATTCTCAATAGACCTAGTAAGGAACAAAGTGGAGTGTGGCATGCCAACAGGAATCCGTCCCTAAGCATCATGAGTCCCCACAGCCAGCGGGTGGCCCCTTCGGTTGATGGGAGTCAACCTTCTGCAGGAGGGGGGAAGT
>CM042158.1:53792771-53800271 GCA_023376005.1 Doryteuthis pealeii
ATATATATATATATATGTTGTAAGGGTAGATACTTCCCCTACAAAAATAGGGCTCGTCCAAGGGAACATGTAAACAAAACAGACTTCGATAAGTTTTATAGATGTTTCAAGGGGCTCTGTATCACTAAAGCCAGAATAGCTCAGTCGATACAGTATCCATCTCGGATCTACAAATGTCCGATTTCCGAACCAGCCCTCGTCTACTCATCGCATGAGTAGTACGGCCTGGATATATATATATGTATAATTTTTTTTTTTTGATTTGACTAAGAGTTACATGTGTAAATCGATTAATTTCGATTGACTGTATTGGTCTTCCCGCCCCGTCGCTGGGGCCTTAGAATGCACCGACTGCACCTCTGCAGAGGGGTACAATTCCACCAAATGGGGCCACCTGTTGGCCGTGGGTGGTGACCAGTCATGCTTAAGGACGGAGTTGGTAGATGAGGAGTCCATGACCTGCAACACTTCACTTAGAACCTTATTTAGGCTACATGGGCGGACGGAGAGACCCCCTTCGATCAACCGGCTGGTCACGTCAAGCCCTAGTACCTATATGCTCCAACCCTATTGCTCTTATAGCAAGCCCCAACACTTTTTATCATATGGGTGCTAGAAGGCTGTGGCTGAGGGTTTATATGTCCTGGGAATGACGTTAAATGTCTGATAGTGAGGTTCCAGTTTTGGAGATTTGGGGAATGTGGAGCACCCCTTCATCACCATCGCTCCCTGGTCCACTCTTACGCGGAGTGGTAGTACCTGTTAGGGTCCCATCTATGGGTTAAATAGAAAAATGTATTCATAAAAATATTGTATTATCCATTAAGAATTGATTTATTTGAAAACTTTATCGGCATTAAATGACCCACTGAGGTTGATATGCCGTAAAACAAACCAAACCAAACCAAACCAAACCAAACCAATGTATTGGTCTTCTCTTTTTATCATTCTTTTCCCCCGGTGAAATTTGGTGGTATAATTTTAATGACAAATTATTTGCCGGGATCATTTTCTTACCGCAAATGTTTATTAATAGGATTAGTTATATATATATATATATATATATATATATATATATATATATATATATATATATATATATATATGGGAGAATATGTGCTTAATTGAAGTCAAACCTAATTTTTTGAAAGTTAATTCATTAATAATTAATTAGGCGGGATTTAACTACTTAAATGTAAGGCCAAACAAATCGAGAAAATCAAAAATTGTTTAGCCTTACATTTAAGTAGTTAAATCCCGCCTAATTAATTATTAATGAATTAACTTTCAAAAAATTAGGTTTGACTTCAATTAAGCACATATTTCCCAAATATTGTCGGCTGAATATAGCCAATGTTTTGTTTACGTTATCATATATATATATATATATATATATATATATATATATATATATATAATGTGTGTGTGTGTGTGTGTGTGGAGAGAGAGAGAGAGATTACAGAGGTAAGGAAACTCCATCCTTAGGTCAAGACCGATTGTGAATATTACATGGAAAGACAATGTCAAAATCCACAATATCTTAAGACGTGCAATCCCCACATTTATGGAAGATATCTTGATACAAATAATCTAATACATAAAATATGTGAAACCAGGCTAATAAACACGCATGTTTCCTTATATTTGCTTTCGTCTTTGGCAAAACTATCTCTTACAAAATGCAATCTCCCAGTATAAGTAAATACGTTAAAGTATCGTCTTTCTGGGGAAAGATCACGCGAGATATCGCCTCAAATTCCATATATCCCAAAATATATTTCATCGATTATATGGACGATTTTAAAGGTCATCCCGGTCCCTCATTTGATCTTCCCTAAAATGTCTTTTGACTGCCATAACTACTAACTCAAAGTGCAGCACCCCCGGGGCAAGGGGGTCGCTTTGAAATGAATACTACAGGATGTCAACATGATATATCTCTTTTGATGTTCAAATATTTCAGGGTTTAACTTAGGTCGAAGTGTCTTGTTTTAAAGAAGGCAACGCTGATCAATTTCACAGAGCTCCCCAAAACTGAAATTGCACTTTACTTCCCAAAACAAACACAATCGCATATATATATATATATATATATATATATATATATAATATATATATATATATATATATATATATATATATATATATATTATATATATATATTATATATATATATACGAGGGTAATTCAAAAGCAATGCCAACACATAACATGCATCATACATCAAAATGAAGCAGGTCGTCTGTGGATCACATCCCTAATTCTCCACATAGTAAACGTTTCTTTCAATAGCTATGTTCCACATTCGAATGAGAGCATGTAGTCCCGCCCAACGGGTGGGATTGCTATAATTAACGGCGTCGATCCCAGCCCCCCCCCCCCAGGCAACACCTGTTCCCTCGATTTAAAGGGGCAGGGCTGGGTTTATTGCCCAGTGCCTGAGGCGCTCCCTTGAGAGGGAATGCCGACGGGATCGACGCAATTTTTCACCTACCACCCATGAGCTTCGGTTTGTGGGTGGTCCCACGTTAATAGGGCCGTGGGCCTAACCTGTACAAGTGGGGTACGAGGTAAATACAATGTATCCCTGCCCCGTAAAATGCTGTTGACTGTTTCTTTGTGCCACGTCTTCACAAAAGATTTCACTTCCTTGTCACTGGAATAATATTTGCCTCTCAAACCCTCTTTCATGGATTCGAAGCGATGATAGTCTGTAGGCGATAAATCTGGTGAGTATGGAGCATGCGGTAAGTTATTGACCCGAATACAATCCACCAAATATTTCGATACGAGCGCTTTCGGCAATACATTTTGCCATCATCAGGTAGTAAACGATAATATGGTTTCGTGTCTCGTTTTTAAGGAGAACGAGTACTAGCAATGGATTAGAAGTTGGAGGTAATAACAATTGGTAGTTGGAGGTTGTAGGAATGGTAGTGGTTTGAGCGAACTATGCACCAGTTCCACCTCGAAACCAAATTAGAAAGGATCAACCAAAAACTCGTCCGACAAGAATTGTCTGTACAGTTCAACAAAACTTATATATATATATATATATATATATATAATATATAATTATTATTATTATTATCATTGTTGTTCTACCTTCTATTTCAAGTGTTTTAATGATACTTACAAGTATTGTACCTGAGGTATTATTTTAAGCAAGACCTCAAAGTCACTGAAGCTGTTAGCATAATTACAAATGAGTTTATCATGTCTTTCCTTTCTGTTTATTCAGTATTAGCATAATGCGGAGTAGGAAACCTGACTGACTTATTGTCCCAACCACTAAACATACCAATATTTTTTTTTCTCTTTACTTTTACTTGAAAATACTGCTTTTTTAAATGCCGAAATAACGGGTTCAATCCTTATGCTTTTTTGAGAAAGAAAAAAAAGACAACAACAACAACAAAAAGCAAAACGTTATTTGAAAATTCTGAAGTCGAAATTTAGT
The DNA here is from genome assembly GCA_023376005.1 of Doryteuthis pealeii. Lineage (NCBI taxonomy): Eukaryota > Metazoa > Mollusca > Cephalopoda > Myopsida > Loliginidae > Doryteuthis > Doryteuthis pealeii. The sequence goes on from CM042158.1 coordinate 53,796,232, forward strand.
GACCTGACTTTGTCTGAGTGAGGATTGATGAGGACTTGTTGGGGGTTGGAGTTGGGGGTAGAGACGATGCAGAAGTATCTGTGATGCGATCCTAAACAGTGGAAGAAGAACAAAGCACGAGATAGAGACGAGAAGAAAGACAATAGTTTTTTAAATTGACATCTTCATGATTCGCCATACAGTTGTTAAATGTTTAATGCCTTATTGTGTCTTTGTGTGTCTGTGTGTGTCTGTATGTACGCGTGTGTGTGTCTTTGTGTGTGTGGATGAGTGTGTGTGAAACATGTAGCTTATGAAATTATAAATTGGTTTCAATTTTAAGCCAACAATCTGGTTTCGTTTAAAGCTTAAATAATTCTATTCATATTTTCTCACTTTTTCAGCTGAAACCACGTGTCATATGTCATGTGTCACATCCTTTTCGTGTCATGTGTCACATCCTGGAAGAGTTGGTACATAGCTCACTACTTGAATTAACTGAGATGTCACCGGTATTTTCAGTTGGAAAGTCGAGAGAGCACTAATCATATTCCAAATTCAAGCGAGTATTTTTAAACTACTTCCTATCAATCGATTCCATATATATATATATTTATATATATTATATATATATATATATAATATATATATATGGTTAAATTATATATATATATATGGTTAAATGTCATAGATACGCCTGGCCGTATTCTCAGTTACATTGTATGTCTGGGTTCATCCGTGGCTTCTGGTCTTTCAACGTCAGACCTCATCACTCAGTTGATCCGGCCACTGGTGATCAGGCGATGGCTTGCAATCCGGACGCGGATTACTATAATCCTTGCATGTTGGAAGTTTGAAAGTAAATCAATGTAAGAAAATGGGAATATATATATATATATATATATATATATATATATATATATATATATATATTCAACGAAAGAAAAGCTTAACAAACCGTCTTTTGCTGTTATCAATTTTTTTCGACCAGAACTTAATATGAGCCTAGTTTCATTCTGGTCGAAATGAATTTATAATAGCCAAATAAAAAAAGGGGGACTTTTAGGTACCCCTTTTTCGATCTCGTTTCATCAGGTCATTTTTTTATTTACACCCTCAAAATCCGGTTGTTTGTTAGGGGTTAGGTTTTAGGTTAGGGTTAGGGATTAGGATAGGGGTTAGGGGCTATGGTTAGTTTTATAATTAAAAAAAAATCTAAAAATCATCTGTTAACAAACAACTGGATTTTGCCGGTGTAAATGAAAAAAATGTCATAATGAAACGAGATCGAAAAAGGGATGGCTAAAGGTCATATGGTCCAAAAAGAGAAACGAATCGAATCACCAAAACTGCATTTGTGCAGGTGGCGTATTCTATAGCTCCTGCCAAGAGGGTGTACTATGTTTAATATCAAGTCATAACTTTTTGTGAGATTTTACAATGATGTTCGTACTTTCTCTGTTGGGATGTTATTGACAGTCCGTGACGCCATTGAGGCCCATTTCGTGTTTTACTCGGTAATTAATTAACATACACATTACATAAATACATATATAAAAAAATAAAATTGAAATTGATTGAGTAACATAATATTACAGGGAGACCCAGAAAAAACAGAACCCACTAATTTTGTAATAAAACTGTTAATTTTAAAAAAATATGTAAGTTTAAGTCCAACAAGGGTTAGAGTTTTGGTTTAATATTAGGGTTATGGTTAAGGTTGGGTTTAGGGTTAGTTTAATGGGAAAATAAATAATTTGGGTTCTACTTTTTCTGGCTCATTCAAGTTACTCAACTAGGAAATAACACACACACACACACACACACACACACACACATATATATATATATATATTGACAATATATATATATATACATATATTGACAATGTATATATATATATATATATCCACTTAACCTCTTCCCCTACTCCACCCCTCTCCCGTTTATTTTCCCTTCTATAAAATACTTGTATGATGCTTTAATAATCCATAAACGACTGATGATGCTGAGCTTAATTCTCAGCGAAATATATCTCCTACATACGATTGTCAGAGTTTCGTTCCTGGGTTCTCATATATATATATATATATATATATATATATATATATATATATATATATATATATCCTCTCTAGCCGCTATTTCAATTAAGATTATTATGCCTGTTCGGAGTGAATGTTATCTGACCCTTTTCTATGATTCTAGGTTATTTGATTCCAGTGGAACATTACACAATATGCTTTTAATTCTATTCTTTAAAAGAACTAGATCAGCTCTTTATCCGATGTATTTCTATTTTGTCTCCTTTAACTTGTCAAAAAATAATTGAAGTCTTTATTTCACTTAGAAGCAAACGACCCCAGAAACACACAAAACAACTCAAATGATCCTCATATTCACGCTAACCTAACTTATATATACAAGCTCTATCTCTAAATTGAGAACTATTTTCTTAAAAATATAGAAAAAACTTATCTTATTATAATGGAGATTGTGGGTTTGTCTGTCTGTAACCGAAACTATATTACTATACAAGTCACAATTCCTTTCGTTATTTACATCATATTCTCCATGATTTTTTTTTATTTAAACCTCAATTATTAATAAAATTGTATTACATTACTTACACTGTTGACCATATCTACTGTATTTACCGCGTACCCCACTTGTACGGGTCAGGCACAAAGTCCCTATTAACGTGGGACCACCCACGGCCGAAGCTCGTGGAGTGGCAGGTGAAAAATTGCGTCGATCCCGTCGGCATTCCCCCTCAAGGGGGGCGCCTCAGGCACTGGGCAATAAACCCAGCCCTGCCCCTTTAAATCGAGGGGGCAGGTGTTGCCTGGGGGGATAGCCCCCTGGGATCGACGCTATTAGTTATATCAATGGTCCAGAGGCCGAAGCCACTGTTGACCATATCTACATACTAATAACATGCAATTGTATTTATATATACTACAAAATAGAGGTTTACAGTGTGAACGGGAAGGCTAATTTGCATATTGATCTTAAAAAATTGATTTTAATAAATATATGCTTAGTATTATTGATTTCTAATTGTTTGGTTTTATCTTATTGAATATGAGCAAAAATCTCTTCAATAAATCTTAAAAGAAATCCCCTAACAAGAAGAAATAACTGTAATATTATTCTTTACTTCCTATTTTAACTAAACAGTTTAATTAGGAAAATTTACCAATAAAAGACGGGAGTAACGGAAAATGATGGAAGAGTTAGTTTCAAAGTTGTTCTATTTTTCAATCATACCCCCTCTGTTCAAAATCTTTTTATCTACATTCTTATTCAGTTTCATTAGCCTTTTCTAATTTAATATAATATTTTATTATAAAATTTAACTAAAATACTTGCACCCGGAGGGTGCATATATTTGCTAGTATATATATATATATATATATATATATATATATATATATATATATATATATCATGTCGCGCAATTAGCACGGATATCCATGACAATCTCTCACCAACCCTCCCTATTATTCATTGACCCAGGAAGGTCCTCCACACAGTATCCAACATCTTCGCAGAGTTGGTCATTGTAGGTCCTTGGTGGGCGGCCCACACTAGCATGCTAATGTGTTCCACAGGAGAACGTCGCTTATGAAATCCTCCTTGCTTCTCCAGCAGTGTCCAGCATGCCTCGTCCGTCTCACTCGGATGGTTTGTGAGATGGGGGACAGGTGGCCATACAGCTGTTTCCTTGTGGGTTGTTGTTTCCATGATTCAACATCCTTGTGCAACTTCCATCTAGCTTATTCTCAAGGCGCCTTGTTAGGGTTCAAGTGGTGCAGCAGTACAGTAGCACTGATACAATCACAGCATGGAAGAATTGTCGCTTTAATTTGTCAGAGAGATCGGATTTCCGTATATATATATATATATATATATATATATATATATATAATATATAATATAGTTCTAGAAAAGTTATTTCCCTACCACTGTTTCGGTGTTCTTAGTACACCGTCTTCAGGGAAACTAAGTAAATCTATGTGGCTAATGAAATATATATCCGCCTGATTTAAACTTATTTT
>CM042158.1:53805271-53851522 GCA_023376005.1 Doryteuthis pealeii
GTGATGCTTTCCATATACGTTCATAGATCACGTAATTTTCAACACTACCGGGTCCTGTAGAATTATCTTTCTCTTTTGGAACTTAAATAACATACATTAATAACATAGATCAATTGATATAGGTAAATAGGAATTTAATTTTATAAAAAAGGCTCCATAGATCCAATTCAAAACTTAAATTTTCTATTTATATATCATCATCATCATCATCATGTCTTTACTGGCAGCACGGATGACCAAGACAATATCTCGCCAACCGTCTCCATCCGTCAACGACAACAGGGGTGGGGGTCCTTTGCGCAGCATCCATCACCCATGCAGAGCTGATCCATGTAGGTCCTTGATTAGTAGCCCTCGAGTGCACATGTACAGGTCTCCATTGAAGAACGTTACTTATGAGTTTGTCTTTGCTTCTCCGACAGTGTCCAGCTTGTCATGTCTGTCTCACTCGGGTGCTTCCTTGTGGGGTGCTGTTACTACGATTTCTTTAAAATCACACGCATCATGCTTATCCAGTTTCTACCTACCTTATTCTGTAGTCACTTTGTTAGGGTCCAACTGGTTCAGCCAGTAGCACTGATTGAAATATAGCTTGGAAGAATTGTCCCTTTAACTTCTCAGTGAGATCGGATTACCATATGCCTTCCCTATGCGTGCTTTAACATCCCTTTCTGTGGAGGAGATATTACCAGTTAAGTAAAACCAACCAACCAACCAACCCACCACACATATATTGATGGTTACTTGATAAAAGAGAAAGAAAAAAGCCGTTTATGCAAATGTAGTCCAAGTTAATTGGTGCGTAGAGATTCAACAACGGTTGACTTATAAGTCTCTCTGAAAATTCGAATATGCTGTATGCACAGACAAGCAGATACGGAACAACTGAACCAAACGACAAAAGAAAAGAATAAATGAACGAAGTGACCTCGCGAAAATAATAAATAAATGAATAAACAGCAAGAAAAATATAAGTAAAAGAAGATGGTTTGTTTGTTTGTTGATTTTTACGGCATATCAACCCGTCTGGGGTTATTTCTTGCCTAACGGTTAGGAAGTTATACATATCGTGTATTTATATTTATAGTTTTTAGTAATTGGTTTTAACAATGTGTTAGCATTATTTGGGATTATGTTGTATGGTATTCTATGGTATAATTTTATTTCCCTCAAAAAAGGGAGAATATCCTCCATGTTGGCATTTTCAAACAGATCTTTCATATTGCTTTCGGTTTCTGGTGTGAGCAAGAAACCTGCATTCCATGAATAAGTGTTTAACTGTCAAAGGTGTTTGACATGTTCCAAATTGTGGTTGTTGTTCTTGTTTGAGTGTATAGGAGTGCGTTAGTCTTGTATGACCAATGCGTAATCGGGACACAATGACTTGTTCCTTTTTCGACGTCCTTACAGTTGGTCTCCAGCCTCCCAAAGTGGGTTTGATTAGAAATAGTTTATTGTGGATGTTGTTATTCCAGTGTTGTTGCCATTTTGTATGAAGGAATCTATTAATTTTAGGTTTCAAATCAGTGGAGATGGTTGAATTCCCCTTGCAATTCATCAGCAACAACGAAATTTATTATTTACTAACTTTTTGGAATGAATAAAAAACAAGCTGTAATTTAAAATATCGACCATTCTGAGAATAAATCCTTATTTTTTGAAATAATTTATTCTGAGGAAGGTCAATACTTCTTTGTGAGCGGAATATTTCTACATTTTTTCTATTATTATTATTATTATTTCATTTCATTTTGTTATTTAAAAATAATAATAGATAGAATAATGTACACATGAATAAACTCCTGACCAAAACTCGTGTAAGTTAAATTAATTAAAATATCCTATTTTCATCCATTCAGTACTTGTTTCCTTTATATCTCTTTTCAACAAACCGTCGGATTCCCTTCTCTTTTCATTTTACACACACACACACACACACACACACACACACACACACACACACACATATATATATATATATATATATATATATATATATATAAATATATATATATTTCGTCTTTGTATCATGCATAGGATATATATATATATATATATATATATTATATATATATATATATATATATGCGTATATGTATATATATATCTATATATATCTATATATATATATATATATATATATATATTATATATACATCCTATGCATGCAACCCACAAAAAGGAATCATTGATTATTATTTTTATGTCTTTTTGCTCTTTGATATACTCGTATTTAAATTGAGAACGAATAAAAAAGGAAAATGATTGATTTTACGTTTTTAAACTGAAGAATTCTAAATGTGCTGATTCGGGCATGTTTTTAAATAACAAAAGGAGAGGCGTTAGTATCCAAATCTGGAACGATATTAAAATGCTTAGAAGAGCGTAAAGATAAGACGTTGTGACAGGCGTTCTTTTTGTTGGCTGTGTATGATTTCAATGGCAAAGAGCTCTTAAATCTTGGAATTTAGTGACATGATGGGAATTTCGAAAGATTTTTAACAGGAAATGAAAGAAAGTGTCCTTCTTATCTCACGTCAGGAAGACACAGACTTTTAGCGTAGACTAGAAAAAAGTTAAAAATTAAAAAAGACAAAGAAACCCCAAAAAGACGCAAAATATTACGAAGCAAAAAAAAAAACAAAAAAAAACAACAACAAACACAACAAAAACATGAAAAAGGAAATAAAAAATGAATGTTTGAAAGAAATATGAGAGTCGTATCAAACGGAAGGTTTTAATCTCAAGGGAAGTTTTGAAAAAAGTTTGTGTGATTAAATGAGATGATTTCGGATGAAAATATGCCATACACACAGCACACACAACACACACACACACACACACACACACACACCACATATATATATATATATTTATATATATATATATATATATATTATGGAAGCGCGTGGTGTAAAGTTATGGGAAATGGACTCGTCACGGAGTTCAAATTCTGGATGTGGTAATTGCATTTCACTTAGCGCTAATACCATTGGGAAAGGTATGAATCCTTCTCTCCCTAGAGATAAATAGTAGGGCAGACTGGTAGATAGTAGGACAGACTAGACTCTTTAACCTTGGTTGGGCAACCGGTCTAGGAGAAACTCTTAATTCAAACCTATGTTCAACAGAAATTGACCTTGTGTCACATCCTGATCGTGTGGAGGGGTTTATATATATATATATATATATATATATATATATATATATATATATATATATTATATATGAATAAGCTCAATGCCTGATGGACAGATTTTGGCTGCTTGCAAGGCATTCGGTCTGACCATTAGCATCAAGAAAACTGATGTTATTCATCAGTCATTTCTCACACCTAAGCAAATACGAGGCATCAAGCAGAAGCCACCTGTCCACACGTTCCCGGATACACCTATACAAGTTGACGGAAATCATCTAAAATATGTAAAGAGCTTTAATTATCTTGGCAGCAAAATTAATTCAAGTGGAACTCTGGAGGATGAGATTGTTAATAGAATTACCAAAGCTTCTAGTGCCTTCGAGATGCTTCGCCACCGATTCTGGAATGAACGGGGCATTAGGCTTGCAACCAAGATACAGGTATACAGAGCTGTAGTTCTTACCACTCTTTTGTACGGCTCGGAGTCGTGGACACTGTATCGAAAACAGATTCGGCAGTTAGACGTTTTCAACAAAGGTTACCTACGAGCAATCTGTGGACTCACCCTCGAAGACAGAATGTCTAATGCTGACCTTTTCACCATTTGTAACATTGACGGAATGGAGAGCTTCCTCATAAAATCACAATTGCGCTGGGCGGGTCATGTTTTGCGAATACATGATGACAGAATACCAAAGATTCTCATGTATAGTCAGCTTGACAGTGGTCAAAGAAACGTAGGTCGACCATTGCTCAGGTTTAAGGACAAGTTGAAAAGTAACCTCTCAGCTGCAAATATAGATCACGCTACTTTTGAGAGCACAGCACTCCATCGTAAAACGTGGAGGACTTTGTGTTATAATGGTAACAAGAATGTTGTAGCATCGGAGGTCACCAAGCTGCGTCAAGCTAGAGAAAGGACTAGAGCATTGGCTAGTGTCCCAGCAATACATTCTAATAATCCACACTCTTGTACCATCTGTGGACTTCTTTGCAAATCATTGGCAGGGCTGAAATGTCACCTGCGATTAAGACACACGGTTAAATGAAAGAGGTTGTCGGAACCTCATACGTCGAAATCGACGGGAGAGTCCATCATATATATATATATATATATATATATATATATTTGAAAAAAATTTTTGGTCCAACGAATTTTAGATAAAATCTTAAACAGTAGCATAGTTTATTCAACTAGGATCAGCTATTTAAACGACTAAAAGTTTAAAGGTAGTCGAAAAATCACAAACATTTAAATACTTAGGGGCCTTGCGACTGGTGCAATTTCAAAAGTTTACAAACGGTACAACGTTTACAAGTTAAAGTGTATAGATTGGGTAAAAAGATGAGATATCAACTTCGGAGCAACAACAAAGGGAGAAAAAAATGAACCCGTTCACGTTACTCCAATCTCTGCAACAACACACACACATTCAGACGCACACACACACACACACACACATATATATATATATATAAAGCCAATGAATTATACTGCTGTTGCAAATTCATTATCTTTCATATTATACTCTATATGATCAGGTTAATTTGAAACAACATACAGACACATGCATTGTTTTTCTATTTTCTACAGTTGGAATTAATCATATATATGATTTGGGGTTGATTTTGAAGGTTATCACAATGCAGATGTAAAGAAAAAATAAGGTAACAAAGGTTGTTTGTTAACCTGTGATTTATTCTTAATATTAATATTTCGAGATAAAATCTCTTCCTCAGAAGAACACTGGAACAATTGCATTTTTTGTTAAATTAATTTTTTTTTGAAAATGTTACAGATGGTATTCTTTTATAACTGTTCTTGTGTTTCATGTTTACGTGAAAGCGCTTTTTTGTTTTGACGTGTGCGTATGTTGTCATGCGCCTGTGCATGAAAATGCGTGTAGACTGTGACTTTATGACCGTATATATTTATATATATATATATATATATATGTGTGTGTGTGTGTGTGTGTGTGTGTGTGTGTGTGTGTGTGTGTGTGAAATAATAACTCAAACAAGTAGATGTAGGAGAGAAATATTTCGTTCCGGTTTAAGCAAAGAAACATATTGATGAAGTTCCTCGCTTAAAGTGGAACGAAATATTTCTCTCTTATTTCTACTTGTTTGACTTATTATTTTTTGTCCACATTTCTTTTTACCTTACCTCATACTATCGGATTTACTACAACCCTCCTATCTTCACACACACATATATATATATATATATATATATATATATATATATATATATATTAACAAGTTTTGGCATAAATTATCCCACAATGGTTGATATACTATTAAACACAATCAACTAAAACTCCACCTCTAAATGAATACAATGGAAAGTATAATCAGAGGTATCGCTATCCTACCAAGTGTCAGAAGTGAAACTGAATTTAATCAAATCAGATATGAAATAAAACAAGAATTGTAATTAAATAACCCCCAAGAGTTGATATGGCATTAAGAATCAAACAAATAAGAAACAAAAAAATTCAACTCGAAATTTACGCAAAGAAAAGTATATTTCAAAATATTTTCTTGCCTAGCCATGGAGAGAAATGAAATTGATATAAGCTTTCGACTGCTTCTTCAGTTGTCATCATGGGGTATAGGAGTTGGTTTTAGTTCGTTCTTTAGGTCTTTTATCTATGTTGTTTATTTTTGTTTTGTTTTTTGCTTGTTTTTAATTTGAAGAGTCTATTATGTTTTAGAGGGTTTAAGTGTGTTAGTTATTAAATATATATATATATATATATGTATGTATATATATATATATATATTAAATATATATATAGCCGAGGTCACCAAAATAAACAAGCACTGACCACCACACATCAAACATCAAACAAGCCACTCCTGACCCAATTAAAAATCTAGAAGTCACACACACAGTACTGTGATACAGACACGCGCCCACACCCACACAGTATATGTAAACACACACATACATATACATGTATACACACACATACACACACACCCACACAGTATATGTAAACACACCCATACATATACATGTATACACATACAGTCATATACATGTATACACATACAGTCATACACACAACGCCCATGAACCCTCCCTCACATATATAAGAGCATCCAAAAAACAAACTACCTCATAGAGGTTCTTCACAACAAATGAACATGCTACTACCAAACACACTCGCCTACCGGATTTTAACAGCATGTTAAAAACCACTATAAACTTGAACATTTATAACTCTTCTATAATGCTCCCTTTCTAATAATGTATCAACAATTTCTTCAAATAATAATTTTCTCCTGAAGATGACCGAAGGTCGAAACTAGTTGAGATCAAACAACAAACAAGAAATATTCCTGATTGTCTTAATAATAATTTTTGTTCACACTTATATATATATATATATATATATTATATATAATATATATATATATATATATATATATATATTTTAAATTAAAAATAAAATGAAATTTTATTTTAAATAAATTCATTTTATTTTTAATATAGACAGCGCATTTTTTTTATTAATTCCAACTTTTGACTAGCAGTGTTCTGTTTTTGCTAACGGTCATTTTTTCCCGTCTTATTTTTGTTGATGACCGACCCACGTGCGGTCGATGCATGATATTGCGAGGGTCCTCACATCAGTGAGGTAGGGCCGGTGTTGCTTTTTAAACCGTCGAGAGGAAGGCCCCGAAACTGTTTGCACATTCTCTCATGAGCCCATGCATTTGTAAACATCCTTTGTTTTTTCAATATATCATATTCACACTGTCGGATCAATTTCCATTTTATTTTCACACACACACACACACACACACACACACACACACACATATATATATATATATATATATATATATATATATATATATATATATATATATGTGTGCAATCTGGCTTGAATTACCACCCTAAGGGTTGATATGCCATTAAAAAGCAACCAAACAAGCAACAGAAATTTCACCTCTAAATGTACGCAAGGAAAAGTACATTTCAAATTGCTCTCTTGCCTACCGATAGAGAGATGTGAAACTGATATAAGAAGATCTATAAGCTGAGATATTTTATTGTCAGGATATCAGTTTGCATCAGATGCGAGACTTGAATATACAACGTCTATTATCTGAAAAGATCATCTGTGCAAATTATCCCAAACGGATTTGGTAATGGTGGGAATTTTCTCTTAGCGCCAAAATTACTTAGATCTGTCAGGAGGCGATAAATTTATAGGCACGCTAAGAACTTTTAGAAATTCCACGATGAATCTTTATTATGTACCATTTTTGCGAAACTTGCAAATCGCTTGGAAAATTAGGTTTACCCGGAAAAAACAGAACCCACAAAATTTGTAATAAAACTGTTAATTTTAAGTAGGGGAGTTTAGGGTTTAGGGTTTAGGGTTAGGTTTTAGGTTTAGGGTTAGGGTTTGGGTTGTGATTGGGGTTGGGGTTAGTTTAATGGTTTTTTCTGGGTCACTATGTATATAGGGTAACCCAGAAAAAACAGAACCCACAAATTTTGTAATAACACTATTAATTTTAACTAGGGGTGTTTAGGGTTAAAGTTTAGGGTTAGGATTGGGGTTTAGGGTTAGTTTAATGGAAAAATAAATGAATAATTTGTATTCTGTTTTTTCTGGGTCACCCTGTAATGTTTTAATTTTCCGACCGATTTTCAAGTTCAGCCACCATTTTATACACTGCTTGATAAATTATCTGAGTTTTATGTACAAATTTGTGTTATATATCTCTAAGCAATAAAGTTTTACATAGTCTATGTGTGAATAATTTGCATAATGATTTTAACAGAACTAGGTTTAATAAATAAGTATTTGACATTACTGATATCTAATACTATCATGTGTTTATCAAACGTATTAGATAATATAATTGTATATATAAGTCAATTAAAATAACACTAAAATAAACGTAATATTTTTATATTTATTCTTAGAGCTTAAATACTTGCGCCCAGTGGATGCATACTTTTGCTTGTAGAAATAATATTTGAAAACTTATATATATCTGATAATAATCAGGACTTACTTTCTGGTTGTATAACATAACTTCATCTGCGGATTTTTATAAAGTTTTAAAAATTCCTGCAAGTTTTTATTTTTTAAATTTTTCCCTCAGACACTTTACTGGAAAAAGAAAGAAAAAAGTTGAAAGTCAATTAAAAAATTCAAATGTTTTGAAATTCAAATCAGAACAACAAATAATCAGAGAAAAAAACAACAACAAAATATGTGGCTTTAAGTCACATGATTAATTCCAATTTTAATTAATATAAAATGCTTATGTGTTTATCATAACAATATCTAAAACCCCTATCGTGCTAACAAAGGTAAACTATATTTTCCATTATTTTTTTAAAATTGTATTTGCTCTGTTAGTCAAAACATGTGTTATTTTCTTGTTAAATGAGAATTGTCTTAAATGTTAATTATTTCCTCTTATCCTAGTTAACACATTGTTTGTGCCTGTTTTGAGGCTATTTTGAGTTTAAATTCCCCAAAACCCCCTCGTATGTTTAAGTTGTAATTCATAGTTTAGCTTAGAATGTTTTTTTATATTTAGAATTTTCAATACAATTATGAGGCGTAAACCTTTCCTGATATCTTGGTTTTTCTATGAGCGTAGAATATTACTTTATTGCTAGTAATCCCAGGTTTAATCTGACTGAGAGTGCCAGTAAAGGTTCATTTTATAATTTCCACATTTATTGGATCCTTTCCCTCCCCTAAGGACGATGACGTAGTGTCCAAAATAAATAAATATCTGCATCTGCGCAAGTGACTCTGCAGGCCAATTCTTGAGTGACAGTCTTTGGTGCACTGAATGGACACAAACTGTGATGCTTTCTAGGGCTGCTGGCTTTTTTCCATTTTTCTGGCTCTCATTTCTGTTGATGCTACTCTCATCTCTACCTCACGCCTCTCCGTGCCTTGCTTAACGTTGAGGCACCCGGCCGCTCTATTTTTTGCATCTACCTCCCCGTGTTTGTGTCAATATGGCATATCCTCATAGCTCTCCTGCAGACATCTTTAAATTTCCACATAGATATGTTTAAAGTTTCCACATAGATATGTTTAAAAAATATGTATTATCTTTGAATCGAAGCAAAGGAAAAAGCTTTATGAGCTGTCACCATCAAGATGAATGTAAACTACTTCCTGTAGCTATATATCTATAAAAAATAGAAGAAATAAGATTATAGTTTTTTATTAACATTTTCATGTACACAAGCAAGATATCACAAATATGCATCAATGCTGTACAATAATTGTCCCACACCGTACCCCTTGCTCGAAATTGACCAATGAAGGTCGTTATTACATGTACACAGGATATAACACAGTAAATTCAGTCAGCTATTTTAAAGTCTTCAGCTTAATTTACAACAGCTTGTTTGCGAGCATATATATATATATATATATATATATATATATATATATATATATGATTTCATATGAAAAAGGTGACTTACCGGTGAAAATGGTCACAATGGTTAGTTGATGCAAGTTTCACAATAATAAGACAGCGATATAAAAAAATATAAACTGCTCAATACATGAGTAGAGCAAATTTATTTTTATACTGTACACAGTGATAACCTTCTCGAGTTTCACCATAAGGATCTTCAGGGTTAAATCCACTGAATTAATCAAGATATTGATTAATTACTGCCGATTGCACGTGTGTATTTTTTTTGGCAATGACGGTTAGTGACAAACTCGCAGTCAAAGAACGCCGGGTTTAATTTTTTTTAAATTTTCACTAACCGTTATTGCAAAAAAATACACGCGTGCAATCGGCTGTAATTAATCAATATCTTGATTAATTCAGTGGATTTAACCCTGAAGATCCTTATGGTGAAACTCGAGTAGTTATTATTATGTGCATTATAATAATAATAATTATAATAATAATAATAATAATAATAATATATATAAGAGAGTTTTATAATTTGCTTGAAGCATTGTGTATATATTGGTCAGGAGGTTGATTTAGAAGACTATCACAATGCAGGTGTAAAGAAAAAAAATAATAATACGGTAACAATGATGTTGTGTGTTAACCTGTATTTAATTCTTGAATTTTTGAGATAATATCTCTTTTTCAAAAGATCACTGGAACTGAAGCAATCTAGTTATGGCATTTCTTTTTAAATGAATTTAAAATTAGAAATTTAAAAAATTAATTTAAAAAGAAATGCCATAACTAGACTGCTTCAGTTCCAGTGATCTTTTGAAAAAGAGATATTATCTCGAAAATTCAAGAATTAAATACAGGTTAACACATATCATCGTTATGTATTTTTTTTTTTTTACACCTGCATTGTGATAGCCTTCTAAATCAACCTCCAATATATATATATATATATATATATATATATATATATATATATATATATATATATGGCAAATATTTCAAATGTTGCTCTTCAACGGATATGAGCCTCAATATCTTGGAAGATAGCGCACGTCGGATTTACAATTAATGTGGTTCTCAAAGAGGACACCTACACATGGACACACGTGTAAACAGATCAGCAAAAACTTGCATCAATCAGCTCTAATACTGATACACGTCTTAGGTTTTTGTAAGATTGCACATGACGGCTTTTCAATTAGTACCACGCATGACAAAAAGTGATAGTAGACATTGACACACAATGCCACCTGTTCATACAAGTATTACAAAGAGAGCCCAGAAGAACCGAACCTTTGTAGAGGCGCGTAGTTTAACGGTTAGCGTCCTAGGAATGGTTATGATGTTAGAATAGCTTGTTATAAGATTTACGTAAAATTCACACTCATATATATCGACTCTCCCAAAGAACAGCAGCAGGCATGTCAGTTTTAATGAGCCAATCAGAATCGAGCCAAGAAAATCAATTGAGCCTTTATGATTTTTAAGCACTGACCTAGTTGCTAACGGGATCTTCTGATTGACGGAATACTACAACTGTATTCTCTGCTCCCAGGAAGCTAAACTCTTCTAATACCTAAGATTTCAAGGAATATATATATATATATAATATATATATATATATATATAAGCGGAGTTTAAACCAGGGTTGAATTCAGAATTTTTATTCTCCTAGACCGGTTGCCTAACCAAGGCTAAAGAGCCCAGACTGTCCTACTATTTATCCATAGCTGGAGGGAGAGTAGGATTCATACCTTTCCTAAGGGTATTAGCGCTAAGTGAAATGCAATTAGCACGTCCGGGATTTGAACTCAAAGCGACGAGTCAATTTCCCATGTGGGGTTATCCGCCCCTGTTTTGTTGGGAGAGTTGTCTTCCCTTGTGTTTCTGGTAATGACCACCAGGCGTCTTGCCTATTTAAGCTGGCAAGCGCCAAGTTTGAAACCTCTTTCTTCTCGTCAACTCAACGAACACAGGAGTTAGACACTCCGGTCGACACCCTTTTTGTGTGTGGGAGTGAAAACCCCCAGACAGACTGCGTCAGTAAGTGACTCACTCATAAACTCTGCATATCATTTATAAGTACATTTATGTACCTATATTGTACTTAATTATCGTATATTTTACATCTCTCACTTATGTGTTACTTATATATCTATTATGTATCTTGTATTTCTGTTATAAATGCTTTTCCATGTGCTAGATGGGAGCTGCACAAGAATGCTGCGTGCAGTCTTGAATAAGTCGTGGAAACAGCACCCCACAAGGAAACAGCTGTACCGTCACCTGCCTACCATCTCACAAACTATCCGAGTGAGACGGACAAGGCATGCGGGACACTGCTGGAGAAGCAAGGATGAACTCATAAGCGACGTTCTCTTGTGGAAGCCAACACATGGACATGCAAGTGTGGGGCGCCCAGCATGGATCTACATTGGCCAGTTATGTGAAGATGCTGGCTGCTCCGCAGAGGAGCTTCCAGGTGTAATGGATGATAGGGAGGGTTGGCGAAAGATTGTCATGGATACCGTGCTGCATGCGCGACATGATGATGATGATGTGCTCATATATATATATAGTCTATTGTTGTATTTAATACCACTTAGTCGGTGTTGTTGGCTCAACCAACAATTATAATTGATATTATACCTTTGAACCCAACAACTTTAACCATTACACCATGCGCTTCTAAGAAATATAACTGGATTATTTACTGCACTGGACTACACTCTTATTTCAAGGAATACAACTGGATTTTCTGCTACAAGGCGTTGCACTCTTGTTCTACCTAGGGTATCAAGGAAGACGACAGATTTTCTACTACTGAGTCTACACCATTTATACCTCTGGATTCACCAATAGGAGAACGAAACGTCAAAAATAGCAACCAAAATCGTAATAAACTGTGAGGTTGTTTGCATCTAACATGAATCTAACTATTCGGACCATATGACCTTTAGGCACCTCTTTTGCGATCTCAATTCGTGGGGACACTTTTTTTCCATCTACACCATCAGGTTGTTTGTTAGGGGTTAAGGTTAGGGGTTAGGGGTTAGGGTAAAGGGTTAAGGGTTATGGTTAGGGGTTAGTTTTATAATTTTTAAAACAATCTAAAAATCGTCTGTTAACAATTAACCGGATTTTAACGGTGTAAATGGAAAAAATGTCCCCACGAATCGAGATCGCAAAATGGGTGCCTAAATGTCATATGGTCTAACTATTCTTCCAGCTATGGGTAAATAGTCGAGCAGACTGGGCTATTTAACCTTGGACCAACAACCAGTCTAGGAGAAGGAACATTCTATGAAAGTCTGCCTAAGAAATTGACCTTGTATAACATCCTGCTCGTGTGAATGAATCTGCTATTAGATATCTGCTGAATTCTTAGACTCAGTGTACAAGACAATCATATTGAATTATCGCTCTTTAACAGATGCAAATTTCAAGTTCTTGTAAGATAACGCATGAGGTCTTTTCAAGGATCAGTTTCAGAAATTGTTAATATGTTAAAATCAAATCCTGAAGCAAAACAATTCATTTTGAAAACATCAAGAGAACAAAATTACATTCGATCGCCGGCGATTTCTGTTTCTCTCTCTCTCTCTCTCTCTCTCTCTCTCTCTCTCTCTCTCTCTCACCTTTCACTCTCTCTCTTTATACATATATATATATATATATATATATATATATATATATATATATGTGTGTGCGTGTGTGTGTGTGTTTTGTTAAACTCTACTGACGATTCTTGTCGGACGAGTTTTTATTCAATCCTTTCAAACTGTCTGGCAATCTTTTTAATGTCAGGGTGGAACTCGTGTAGCAATCCATCAAAGGTTTCCTTACGAGCACTTTCGGCATATCTATCTGCCATCTTCAGGTGGGAAACTGATGGAATGTTTCAGGTGTCTCGTTTATTTAAAAACGAGCAGTAGCCTAGGAATTGGTAGTGCGAGGTAGTAGGAATTGGTAGTGGGTTCAAACCAACGATAGCAGTAGAGACTTTTGTAGGAGGGGGGTCACAAGTTTGTGAGAATTAAACATGTTGACTTGTTTCGAAGTTTATTTTGTTTAAGGTGGGTATTTTTTTGTTTGATATACAGAGCTTCGATTATTTGAAGTTTTTGTTTGTTCTTTTTTCTTTATGTAGGGTGAGTGTATTTTTGTTAAAATTTTACGGTACATAGAGGGGGGGGCATGAATGTGTTTTAAGGTGTTGATTATATATATATATATATATAGAGAGAGAGAGGGGGGGGGAAGAGAGAGAGAGAGAATATATTTATATTAGAGGCGTGTGGCATAACTGTTATCACCGTACAAAGCAGACACGGCGTGTATAGTTAAAATCCTGGACGAGTCTGTTCACATTTCGCATAATGGTAATACACTTGTTAAAGTGATGCATTCAACTATTCTCTCTCATACCTATGTGTAAATAATAAGCCAAATTGGATTCTTTAACCTTGGCTAGGCAACAATTCTAGAAGAAGGAAAACTATTAAACTCCGCCTAAGAAATTGACCTCGTGTCACATCCTGCTCGTTTGAGGAGTGGGAGTCGTAAAAATGTACGCTGGATTCATATATTAAACACAATGTACGTGAAGACGATAGTCAATTTAGCATTTTAACGGATACAAGCCTCAAGTTCTTGTAAGATAACGCATGAGGGCTTTTCAAGGTTCGGTTTCAGAATCCGTTAATAAGTTAAAGTCAAATCCTGAAGGAAAACAATTCATTTTCAGAAACATCAAAAGAACAAAATATAATTCGTCCGCCAGTGATTTCTGTTCACTATATATAATATATATATATATATATATATATATATATATATATATATATATATAGTATTATTTTCGATATCAATGACCATTTCTATTTTCAGTGTATCTCCAGCAGACTGTTGACCGCTTTGAGTTATAGAGATGTTTTTCGCGAAACGAACCATTGAAGTACTTCAAGTTTGTTTGGAGTCTTCGGTACCATGACAACGAATCTCCAAGAAATTTATTCGCGTCATTCATTGCTAAAAAAGAATTACATTTTTATTTCCTGAGTGATCATTCACTTGATCACTTACTTGGAATGACCAGGTCGAGTATTTACATTTTTCTTCATAAAACTGAAGAGCATACTCATTTAGCATATCGAGACATGAGCAACCACACAACAAATAATATATATATATATATATATATATATATATATATATATATATGTGTGTGTGTGTGTGTGTGTGTGTGTTTGGGCAGCATTCTTTAATTTATACATGTGGAATTAAACAAAAGGCAGGTCTCCTGTTTAATAATTTTATTGGTGATAATTTCAAATTTCTGACCAACTTTTTTATATTTGGATGGAATCCGTTGATTAGTCCACTGATTATAACACTTTTCCTATCAATTCTCCCACTTCCAGCCTCCACATCCATTAATATACTTTGAAAAAAACTGGAACACATCACCCCTGATGGTGTCACTTCGAAGTGCCGAAAGTACTCGGGATATGAACTTTGTTTTGAAGCCTGTGCAATTTCGCTTTTGCCCTCCCTTAATAATCGACCTGGATTTTTCAACATATAACCGTTTTTAGCTAAAATAGTTTTAAATAGCTACAAAATAGCAGGCTTTATTTAATTATTTAGTTATCTTTTCCCACGTTGTTCCCATTGTTCCCAGTCCATTAATATTTTTTCTCGTCTTTTGTTGAATACATTTCTTCGACATGACACCTTCGCGTGTGCGGATCGCGTCTCGTCTTCCCCAAAATATAACGCTGAACAAATACAGTTACAAACTTTTAATAAATATTTTTCAAACTCCTGTCATTTACAAAACATCCATCAATTTCTTCATCCATATGAAGGTTTAAATAAACCGAAACTTTTAAGCGTAGATAAATAAATTCATCTTATTTTTGAAACACTTCGTTTTCAGATTTCTTCATATTGTCGGATTTATTTCGATATTTACTCGCATATATTAAGAATATAACAATATTAAAAAATTTGAAAATAACAAATGTTCCAAAAATGAGATGAATTTATTTATAGACACTTAAACGTTTCGGTTTCTTAAACCTTCATCAGGATGTAAGGGGTGAAGAAATTGATGGATTTTTTATAGATGACAGATTTTTTTTATCTCCTGTCATCTATAAGACATCCATCAATTTCTTCACCCTTAATACATCCTGATGAAGATTTAAGAAACCGAAACGTTTAAGCGTCGATAAATAAATTCATTTCATTTTTGGAACACTTGTTTTTTCAATTTTTATATATATATATATATATATATATATATATATTACACACACACATTACACACACACCACACACACACACACAACAATATATATATACTAGCTAAAGTACCCGGTCCATGACCGGACTAAAATGAAATTTGGATCACCAGGGAGTGAGAGAGAAAGTGGAAGACAGTAGTTAGAGAGGGGTAAGAGGAAAATAATTTCTTGAAACTAAAATCATGAGATTTGTATATTTCAGGATTTGTATTTTCTGTTTTATAGTTTAAAATTATTTCATATTATTATACAACAATTGAAAGTATTCGTTTGTATATTTGTTTGTTATTGTTTTAAATTTTTTGTACATGACAACAATTCACATTTAGTTCTTAATTGCATGTTGAGTTTAAAAAGAAGCTGAGAATCGAAAATTTAAATTCTTCGTATTGCAATATCTATTTTTGCTAAAACCTAAGATAGTATTATAGGGACCACAATTGATCAGTTAGGCCATCTTGAATAAAACGGAAATATTTGTTTATTATTATAATTAATTGATTTTTCATAGAATTTAAAAAAATTCTTATCGTAACTTGTTTTTAGCTACGTTAATTTTCAGTTGATTTAACAGTGCAAAAATGAAAACGTGTTTTTTTCAATTTCATAATTTTCATTATTTCCGTAAGCTGAAAAAAAGTTAAAAAATCATCAGGAGTTTATTAATGTTTTTTCTTTCAAATGGAAAAAAATTTTTTCAAGAAAATATTAATTTTCTGCAAGTTTCATAGTGTTAAATATAGGGGGGGTTAATTTCACAGGGTTAAATTGGTGGTACCTAGTATTTTAAAAACATTGTTAAAAACGTTTTGGTGGACCTGATTATTATCTGGACTCCCCCCATCTATTTTTTTCCTTCAGTTGATTATTATCGATTACACACCAATCTATCAGATTGAAAAAAAATTCTTAAAAGTTCTTTATTATTTGAGTATTCACGGGTGCTCATTCCTCGTATAAGTTTATAGTAAATTGATCCCCATATCGGAACGCGTTGAACGGAACCCAAATTATTTATTTATTTTCCATTAAACTACCCCCTAACCCTAACCCCTCCCCCCCCTAGTTAAAATTAAGTTTTATTACAAAATTTATATTAATTACAAAACATCAATTTTCATAAAAGTTCAAATATCACCTATGAAATCTCTATTTAAACATGCCAATTTTTCAGAACTGAAAAGTTGCACTATAAACTCAGCGATGTTTATTGACTTCACAATAAAGAGTAAAATCATAAAACTTAAAATTTAATTTGTAAGGCAAATTCTGAGGAATATTTTAAATTGTATTTTGATAATAATTTAAATGTTGGTTGTTAATTGTTTTTTTTTATCAACTTTTCGGGTAATTTACTAACGAATCATGTCATTTTGATAAACAAAGCGTTTACAATTTTTCGTACTTACATATAAAAATTTTTTGAAATGTTCCAATAACTGGATATTGTCGGAATAACTTGAAATAAAATTCGTCTTACAAATAATTGACTACTTATCTCCAGTCGGGCCTTCGACTAAAGATAAAACACCGGATTGTGTCCGTATTAGTAACCTTTTTTTTTTTTTATCGTGGTTTGAAAAATAATTAGTTAACGAACCAAAAAAAACAGTTTTAAGGAAATTCGTCAATCTTATTGTTATTTTTAACCCTTTAAAACTCTAACAAAAAAATTAATAAAAAATTAAAGAATTAAAAGTCATTTATTCGAATGAAAATCTTAGTTTAATTTATACAAATATGTAACCGTACTTACGACGTAAACTGATTTTCATGATACTGTTATTTACGATTAAACATTTTTTTAATAATGTAACCGTAAAGCGTGCATTTTGATTTCTACAATTTCTATGCATTACAAAAATTAAAATTAAAATGAGTGTACTGTACAATTTAAGAATATGGACAAACTCGCTGTAAAAAATAATTTAATCTATAAAAACACATATAAATTACATATTCAGAAAGACTAAGAATTCCGAGCTGCTATTATCGGCATACGAGGTATTTTTTTTTTTTTTAACTCGCTGTAAAAAAAAAAATCTATAAAAACACATACAAATTACATATCAGAAAGACTATTTCATCTATTACTAAAGATATAAATATTTTAAAGATTTGATCCTAAATAGGTAAGAGATTCAATCTGACTGTTATAGACTGCACTGCTTGTATCGCAATAATCATAGGCAGCGTGGCTATCCGAAGCCATTTTTAATTTTTTAACTCGCTGTAAAAAGTGAATTCAATTGATAAAACTCACACAAATTACATATTTTGAAAGAGTATGTTCTTATCTTTCTAACGATATAAAAATTATTAAAGACTGGACCAGAAATAGGCCATAAATTCGGAGCTGAACGGCTTAGACTGCAAAATTAATTCATTAAAATCAAAACTTCGCTGCTGTTATCGCTTTAACAATAAGCAGGCAGAGACAATATTTTATTATCAGGAGGGCTGATATACGGACAGTCCGCAAATTGGGTGATTTTGGATTAATTAATAGATTAAATCCCTTAATCAGTAAAAATCAATAACCAAATTTGGAATTTTCTTAGTTAGATAGAACGATATCAATGTGTATGCAAGATTTTGAATCTGAGTGACCTCCCGTTTTTTTGTTATACGTCGACACGTACATACCAAAATCTCTGTTTTATATATATATATATATTCGAGGACATCAACCATTAAGGAGAGTTTATTGTCTGTCCTCACTAAATGGTCAAACGTCTTGCGATAGAGATATCAAATCCCAAATGCATTCTTATAGCAAAAGGCAATCCAAGACATCCGTATCGTATAATCGTTTCTAGTGCATTCTTATCGTAAAACGTTTTCTAATCGATTCTTATTATAAAATTGTTTCCAGTAAAACCGATCCCCAATCATACTTACAGTAAAACCATTTCCAATGCATTACTATAGTGAAACCGTTTCCAGTGCATCCTTACAGTGAAAACATTTCCAAAGCATTATTGTAGTGAAAATCATTTCCAATGCATTCATGTAGTAAGGTTTGCAACATTTCCAATACATTATTATAGTACAAATGGGTAATGGTTAGATTCGTTGGAAATAGACAATTCGACCCGAGTTCAAATCCTTTGCATTTCACATAGCGCTAATATCATTGGGAAATGTATGCATCCAACTATTCTCTATGTGTAAATAGTAGGACAGACTGGGCTCTTAAAACTTGGCTAGGTAGCCAGTCTAGGAGAAGACTTACTCTGAACTAAAAATGTTGACTTCTACACAAGAAATTTACCTAGTGTCATATCTTCCTCGTGCGGACAGGTTGGTATATATAATAATATATATATATATATATATATATATATATATATATATATATATATATATATATACATGTAGAATAAATAAAAACACATTTCCTGTTTACCAATTTTATTTTTGATCTTTTGAATTTTCTGGTCAACTTTTAATATTTGAGTGAATTCGTGATAAGTCACCAAAGTTCAGGTCCGAGTACTGTGTTGCATTTTTTTATCATATTAATGTGGAGGCTGGAAGGAGAAGAATTTATGAGAAAGGTGTTATAGGCATTTTAAAATGTGTGTACTGCATTGGAAATTAATTTCTCATCAATTCTTCTCCTTCCAGCCTCCACATTAATATAATTTTTAAAAAACTGGAACACATCACCCTGATGAGGCACTTCGAAGTGCTGAAAGTACTCGGGACCTGAACTTTGGTGGACTTATCCACGAATTCCATCCAAATATTAAA
Organism: Doryteuthis pealeii; assembly: GCA_023376005.1. Lineage (NCBI taxonomy): Eukaryota > Metazoa > Mollusca > Cephalopoda > Myopsida > Loliginidae > Doryteuthis > Doryteuthis pealeii. Next base: position 53,824,910 of record CM042158.1, read on the forward strand.
AAAGTTGGCCAGAAAACTCGAAAAGATCAAAAATAAAATTGTTAAACAGGAGATGTGTCTTTTGTTTAATTCTACATGTATAAATGAAAGAATGCGCCAAACACACACACACACACACACACACACATATATATATATATATATATATATATATATATATCTGATTTCAGTTTACACACTTCTATTGGCGGTTTTGGAAGGAGTCAAGAAAAGGTCATCATCTGCCAATCATAACGGTAGAGAGTAACTTTCTACTCAACTCCTTCCGATTTTGAATATTCAACGAACTCAATTCAAATATTAGCTACACTACTTACTCAATTCAGAATTACGTGCCATTACCGTAAATATTGTTCCAGTCCAGTATTATATTGAGATCATTTCAAATTATTATTTTAGCTCAGTCGGTAGAACGTTCGGCTAGGTATACCTAGGTTCCTGTTTTGATACCGGCCCTCGGCAACTCAGCGTATGAATAGCACAGGGATCTGTAAAGTGAGCTGATGGTAGGTGTGGCGCTCAATCTCAGATGCCCAAAATAATATTCTTGGTCTTGTGAAAGGGGGGATAGATTCCCTCGCTGTCTGGCTGGTACCGACATTAGGTCGTCCCGACGACTTTTTTTTACTTATAGTAAAGATATTTCCATTAGAGCCTTATAGTAAATTCTTTTCCAACGCAGTTTTATAGTAAATCAGTTTCAATGCCTTATTATAATAAAACCTACAAGTGCATTCGTATAATAAAATCATTTCCAATGTTTTCTTATAGTGCAAAAAAATTCCAATGCATTCTTACAGTGAAAATAATTTCAATCTTTTTTAAGACAAAATTTTCTATTAAACCCTAACAAACACTGTCACTAAATGTCTGAGTGGACCTGGAAGTAATGTCAATATAGGCATACTTAACATTCCTACGAGCTCCAGAATTGAAACTTCACCATGAGATGCAATTAAAATCATACACAGCACAATGATACCCTCAGTCACTGCCTTCTAGTACATCTATTAATAATGGAGATTCACTTCCGGTTTTTGTCTGTAACAAAAAATACGTAACTGCTTACGTCACATTACTCAAAATCGTCATAATAGAATAAATACACTCCAAATTTGAACATACAACATTAGGCAGTCCTCATTGTTTTTTAAAACAAGTTTTAATAAATACATGCCCGGTATTATATATCTATATATAGTTTGTTTTATTTTAATACATATTCAAAGTTTACATTTCAAATTGTTTTATTTTTTAATCCTTTAATGAATTTGATGATTTTACTTACTTCGGGTACAAACTCGCTGACATTGAATTTTTAACTCCCACCCCTCAGGCAATATGTTTCAAAAATCTATTTTTACATCGCCCGGAGGACGTATTTTAATTTGTACTAGTATATGTTAAAAAGTTTTGGAGGTTGTCATAAGAGTAGTAGGGGCGAAAAAATCATATAGGCACTATAACTTTACTTGACCAGCCGATTAATTGGAGGGAGACTCTGTGACCCCCTTTCTAACCTATGTAAAGCGCAAAATGGAGCGCTGCTTGTCATGGACTGGTGGGTCATCGGGCATCTATTCTTAAACATCAGAAGTGATCAACCACAGCCAACAGTGGGCCCCATGGAGGGGATTTTTTTATACCTCTGTAGAGGTGCAGTCGGTGTATTCTTCAGCTCCAGCCGTGTGTCCCTTAGTTAGATGTTCTGCCGACTAAACCGAACCGTTCCCTTAGTGGGGCTATAATCAGTCCGATCCCATTTTTTTAATTAAACGCACCATTCAAACCATTTCTGGACCACACTCCTATTATCTAACAACGAATATTTAGTTGTACACACTCCTATTATCTAACAACGAAATTTTTCGACAACTCTTGATAGACCGATCTCTTAAAAATAAAATATAAGATATTACCTAAGTGGGCTGTTTTTGTATTATCCGGACATCGAAGGAGTCTATCTACTTGTTACTAGAGCTAGACCTGGGATATTGTTTTTTGAGTCTGAATTGGAGCACCACACCAACTTGCGTACCCCACCTTACCGTACAGATCAGAGCTGTGCTACTCCTGCATTTGGAGAGGACCGGTATTGAACCCGGAACCTTGTGGTTCCTCGGCGGTTATTCTACTGACTGGGAATGTGAACAGTTTTGGCACCGCAGATACGAGTGGCCTTTTGCCATACTTTAAGAAATTGAAGTTGTTTCCTATTGGAAAACTCAGCGAATACGATCGATATGTTTTTGTGGTTGGGTTACCTTCTCGGTACACTAATTTGCATTGGAGCACGTAGCAGTTGGTAAGTAGAAAGGAGTAGTGGTCTCGCTTGGTGAATGGACGGAACGATTTTCGGTAAGACATATGAAGCAGAAACGTGTGTTTAAAACATTTTGAATTTTATTATATGCAACGACAAAAAGCAAAAAGACAAAAACGGATGTTATGGTTGTTTGAAGATATCCAGATAAATACTCGTTCGAGGCCCCCTCCCCTCTCTCCTCTCTCTCTCTCTCTCTCTCTGTCTCTCTCTCTCTGTCTCTGTCTTTCTCTCTCTCTCTCTGCCGCTCTCACTCTGTCTCAATATATATATATATATATATTATTATATATTATATATATATATATATATATATATTACTCTCGAAAATACACTCCCACAAGCAGTAAGAAATTTGATAAAAATGATACATAAATAAAGTTGTTAAAAAGTCCTAGACCCAACCATGAACGGAATTATCTACATTTATAGACGACATTTCGAAGGGACGAGATTTGGTTTGGTTTGGCTTGGTTACTTTATTCAATGGCATATCAACCATTGTGGGTGATTTAATGCCAAATCCACCATTGTCTAAGAACAGTTGTTGTACTATTTAATCGAGCAGAGGTGAAAATCTAAAGAAGACACAGTCTTTTGTTTGTATCGCACAATGCCACTGAATTGTATACTTAGGAAATATATAAATGGATACAAATTTACAAAATCACAATAAAATCTAAGTCACCTTATGTAAATGGATATATCATGATTTTTGCCAAAAATGAAAAAAAAAAAAAAGAAAAAAACATTTGCAGGTTCCATCATATGGGAGATGTTACAGTTCTAACAAACTTTCTGCTACTTATGGTAAAGCCATATTGAAAGAACCAGCTCCTGCTAGATCAATAAGTTAAGCAGTAATGCGCCTTCTCAATACTTAAATTGGTGACCATTTAAGCAATAGCAGGTACTATGAGAAACGAAATATCCAAAATGATTCGATTCAGCATCAACTGACTCTAAAAGGGTTGATATGCTGTAAAAAAAAACAGCCCCTACAAAAAACAAATTTTCAGCCCTTCATTAACAGCTTCCCTTTATGAACCCATTTAGAATAAAGTAAGGTAAAGTCGTCAAGGCGGCCTAATGTCGGTATCAGCCAGACAGCGAGGGAGTCTATCCCCTTTTCACTAGCGCCAAAACAAGGAGATTATTTCAGCATCTGAGACGGAGCGCCACACCTACCATCAGCTCCTCACTTACCGCACAGATCCCTGTGCTACTCATACGCTGAGTTGGCGGGGTCCGGTATCGAACCAATAACCTTGTGATTCCTAGCCGAACACTCTACCGACTGAGCCAAACCGGCCCCTTATAATATCACCATTTATAGTAGAAAAATATTTCATATATATTGTATAAGTGTGAATAATTTTCTATCATCAAAGAACATTAGAATATACATCCAGTAGATAGGAATGGGATTAGGAATCGAAAAGTGAGCCATGTTTGTGATGAAAAAGAGAAGAGACAAACAAATGGGAACTGTAATTCACGAAAATATCAAAACACTTGGATTAAAAAAGAAATTACAATTGGAAATATTGAAAGCGGACACCATAAAAAAATACAGATGAAAGGGAAAAGTAAGTTGTAACACTATTGTGTTATGGGTTGATTAGCGACCTATTAATTAAGTACTAATTAATTAAAACTACCCTAATTATTAATTATGGTGGTTTGTTAAAATTAAAAGTAAAAATAATAATAATTGTTTGTATTAAAAATATAAATTCATCTAAGCAAAGAATTTTCACCTAGACAAAGAGATTCCTTAAATTATGGAATTTAATATATATAATCGGAATTTTAAATTTCACAAAATAAAATGATAAATTTAATAAATAAGATTCCAGTTTTTGAAAAGTTCGGCAACAATTTCAAAAACTTAGATAAATAAAACAATGGTTGGCCTTGACTCCAAATGGAAAGATACGAGCTAGGCTGGCACAAGATCAGACAGACGAAGCCACAGAATCGCATCCCTTGTCACCGACCCTACTGTTCTCTGAAGGCCCGCCACTCGGTAACGAACCAAGTTACGTTATCTATTAGCTGTAGGTCGCCAGCCCATTATCAAAAGAACATCACCTCGCTCTTCTGACATTATACAAGAATATAAATCATTGTATATAAAAAATAACAATAAATATATATATCTTGTAAATAATTATCAGAAGGTGTTCCTGTTTATTTTGGTTTGACCCCATGGACAGCTTTTGAATATCGCTTTCAGCCGAGTTGGAACAGAGACTACAACAGCTTTACGTCAGGGCCCGATAGTATTGTATCATCCACGAAGCGACTGTAGTACTTGGCCGGAGCATTGTTCTCATACATACATACATAACATCTATACCTTGAGACAGTGCCCCAGTTCATAGTATTATAAAGTAAAGCGTGCCTCAGAGGTATAGAAAAACATCTAAAAACCAAGCTCTTCAGCATAAATTTCGTTTAGAAAAGAAATACTTGACCTGTCTTACTTTTAAGATACTCTGGACAATTCTTTAAATGTACAAGAGAGGGACTTCGACAGATGGAACAAAGAACAAGGAAAGTTATTTGGGAGGAGTTTGAAGTATGCCTTGTTAATGTAAGTGTATAACCCAAAATGCAATACTGTTTACGTAGACATGAAAGACCTATAAGGGCCGTTTTATCCAGCGATCTTTGCATTATTCGAAATGCCTCTAAACCTCTTTTATTCACCCAACCCCTCCGCACGCGTAGGATATGACATAAGGTTATTTTTTCAGCGGAGTTTATCTGGTTTGAATTCAGTGTTTTCCTTCTTGACCATAACGAGGCTAAAGAACCCAGTTGACCCTATAATTTCATTCATAGCTTGAGGGAGGAGTTGAATGCACACCTTTGTAATTATATTAGAGTATTTGAATTCAATTCGCCGTGTCTATTTCTCACGTTGATAACCATTGCACAACAGACACATTCACTGTTTAAATAATATGTACAGCGCCGTCATTTTTGTGTGTGAAACGCAAACAGTCTTATTTCTCTGAATTTTTTAAATGAAGCTTGATAATTTATATTATTTGGATTATTCGGACTATTTTCCCCATCTTTATTGTTATCTGTATAACGTTTCGGCCGATGTGCCCCCCGGCCTTCTTCGGGTATTTCTTGTCGGACTCGGGAGCCTTCTCAAACTCGGGAACCTTCTTTTTGAACTCCGGAACCTTCTTGTCGTAATCGGGAGCTATCATGGAACTTTGAACCCAAATTTTATTAGATCCACGTGGGCATCCTGTTTTCACTTCGCTAATCATAGCTGGGTACGAGTTTTAAGCTGTGTTGATTAATATTCTATGTTACAGAAGAATAAGATACATCTAGAAACCAAGCTCTTCAGCATAAATCTCGTTTAGAAAATAAATACTTGGGCTGTCTTACTTTTTAGATACTCTGGACAATTCTTAATCTGTACAGGGGAGGAACTCCGACGGATGGAACAAAGAACAAGGAAATTGATCGTTGGGTGAGTTTGAAGTATACCTTGTTAATGTAAATGTAGCTGGGTACAAATGTTAAGCTTTGTTAATTATTATTCTATGATATTGTTTCCCTTGACCAGGATTGAACCTGCAGCCCATTGATAACTGTCACTTAAAACTGTCTTGACTCAACGCCTATATCTGCTACGCTATGTGCCCAATTGTACAGAGAAGAATAAAGGTAAGGAAAAAATTCCGAATAATCCAAATAATGCAAACAGTCTCGTCCAGGATTTGATCTCTGGTTACCGATTCTATTTCCTGCAAGCATTAACATTACACCACACGCCTCTAACACACACACACACACACACACACATATATATATATATATATATATATATATATATATATATATAATATTATATATATATATATAATATATATATATATACCAAACCTTCTGCACGATTAGGATGCGACACAAGGTCAATTTCTTAAGCGGAGTTTAACAGGTTTGAATTCATAGTTTTCCTTCTACTAGACCGGTTGCCTAACCAGGTTAAAGAGCTCAGTCTGTCCTACTATTTGCCCATAATTGAAGGGAGTAGGATTCATACATTTCTCAAGGGTATTAGCGCTAAGTGAAATGCAATTACTACGTCCAGGATTCGAACTCGGGGCGACGATTCCATTTCCCATGCTTTAACCATTACACCACGCGCTTCCTATATTTTGGATATAGGTAGCGAATATAACCATGTCGCCGGGCTTTGATGTTTAGTAACACGGATTCCTGTTAATAAAAGATAAAACGCTTAGCACATTCTCTGATATTATATTGTGCTAAAAAAAACAATCTTCATGAGTCTTTCATTTTTCAACACTGAACAAGAATTTCACCCCCCCCCAAAAAAAAAAATAAAGATCCCTTTACTCAACATTGGCACAACTTCAAAAAACTTAATATTTAGGCAGAGTTATATGGGAAAATATTTCACGGTCCAATTGAAATCAAGGAGCAGAAAACTAGCGCCATCATGCAAAACTATTTATTGGGCTTTCCCCTCGTATGGCACAAGGCCAAACAAGCTGGGGACAAATAAACATTTCTGTAATGTTAATTGTCTACGAAGGATTCGCACCGGTTGCAAAAAAAAATACCCCATAGTCCCAGCATCCGAGTAGAACTTCATATTTTACTGCTATCTATCTATCTATCTATCTATCTATCTATTTGTCTTGTTATGAACTTATCTATCGACGTATTTGTGTATGTATGCATTAGCATATGTATCTACTTTCCATCCATCTATGTTCGTGTGTATGTATCTATGTATTTATTAGAGCAATCTGGAAGAGGCAGCAAAGAATATCGGCCTCTATGTGAACGCCGATAAAATCGAGTTCATGTGCTTCAAAAAGAAAGGAGACATCTCCACACTTGACGGTAAGCCACGTAAGCCAGCGGAACAGTTCACATACCTAGGTAATAATATCTCATCCACATAAAGTGATGTTAATAAACGTATAGGAAAGGCATGGGCGGCCACAAACAAATTATCAGTAATATGGAAATCTGATCTCACTGACAAGCTAAAGCGACTATTCTTCCAGGCTGTGGTTATATCAGTACTGCTGTATGGCTGCACCACCTGGACCCTAACAAAGCGCCTTGAGAATAAGCTAGATGGGAGCTGCACAAGAATGTTGCGTGCAGTACTGAACAAGTCTTGGAAGCAGCACCCTACAAAGAAGCAACTATATGGTCACCGGCCTCCCATCTCACAAACCATCCGGGTGAAACGAACTAGGCATGCAGGACACTGCTGGAGAAGCGGGGACGAGCTCATTAAGCTACGTTCTCCCGTGGAAGCCAACACATGGATATGCTAACGTAGGACGCCCGCTAAGGACCTACATTGACCAACTATGCGAGGATTCTGGATGCTGCGCAGAGGACCTCCCAGGGCCAATGAGTGATAGGGAAGGTTGGCGAAAGATTGTCATGGATATCCGTGCTGCTTGCGCGACATGATGATGATGATGTATTTATGCAAACAATGTAATTAACACAATTTGTTACAAATTCGCTCAAGTGTAGCGTAATTATCTACAGGGAATTCGTGTTGTATACCCTTTCTTTACTTCTATTATTCATCTGCTCATCTTTGGTATCTTACGTTCTTCTTCTAGCGTCTCTTCTATCGTCTCTGTTCTTGCTGGTTGGTCGTCCTTGATTCATTTCTTCTTCTAGGCCAGTCTTGTTGCCAAAACATTCATCAACCACAAAACCATATTATTTATTTAAACCTTTATTTACTTAACTAAACATATTTCTCTAACTAACACAGCGCGCGTGTGCAGTTAGCACCAGCTAAGGCAGATACATCTTCTCTGCCTGACGTCCAAGCTGACACTGAAGACCCAACCAGGTCCAACATGACTTCACGTATTTCGCGGGCTTTCTGTAATCTTCCATGGAAAGTCCCGCCCGTGATATGAAAAGGGGCCATCCCTTCAGAAATACAGGGGGTTGACAATAATCTATGCATAGATTATGTAACATTCGGGATTAAAAATAAAACGGTATTCGGATTTCTGGAGAAAATGAAACAATTAAATTCAGCTTATATTTATACATCTTTCCCTGTTTTCAGGGGGGAAGTATAGTATAACGCTCCCTCCTAACCCTTTTGGGGTGGTAACGCTTTGATGTCATGCCGGCTCAATTTTTAGAATTCTTTTCCCTTAAGATTTGGCGTCTAGGTTTGTCTATTTAATTCACGTGTTTATTCTAATTTTGTTTGCCAGTTTAAATAAAAAAGTGATCTGAAGTAACTCGGAAGGTCTCAGATACCCACGGGTGGAAATGAACCATAATAACTACATACCCGGTCTTTAAGCCTTTTTTCTTTGCAAATCACTTTGCTCCGTTTATAAAAAAATAAACATTGAGCTCTTTGTAGCTGCTGGAGGAAAGGACCAGTTTAGACCCATCCTAATACCAAAAGGTACTCTTCGTGGAATTCCGTCCCGGCCCCCTGCCTCAAAAACCGCTAGCCGGTGGGTGCTGAAAAAACCCAGCCAGCTACATTGAATTTCCCGTAGCCTGAAGCCTGTGTAACAAAAAAAAAGCCCAAAACCCAAAAAAACAAACCAAACCCTAATAATGCTTTTTATCAACGAAATGAAAATCCTTTCAGGAGAAAATTGTTGTCTCATGTAATCGTGGTCGTGGTAACTATTACATTGGTAACTAACAGTTGAACTTGACACCCGACTGAAAAGGTTTAAACATGTTTTGTGTGTACACAACGATTAGAATATATATTACGCATGAGTAAACAAACGGGTATTTCTATAGTACATAGTTTTAGTTTTATTAGTCACCAACGACACACCTTTTAGTTGCATCATCATATTGATACGGAGTAGTAATAATTTCATTATTGTTACTAGCAAATATATGCACCCTCCGGGTGCAAGTATTTAAGTTTAAATGTAATAAAATATTAGATTAGATCAGAAAGGCTAATGAAACTAATTAAGAATTCAAATAAAAAGATTTGAAACGGAGGGGGTATAATCGGAAAATAGAACAACTGAAACTTACTCTTTCATCACTTCCGTTTTTCAATGCTAAATTTTCCTAATTTAACTATTTAGTTAAAATAGGAAGTAAAGAATAAAATTACAGTTATTTCTTCTCGTTAATGAATTTCTTTTAGGATTTATTGAAGAGATTTTTACTCATATTCATTAAGATAAAACCAAACAATTAGAAATCAATAATACCAAGCACATTTTTATTAAAATCAGTTTTTTTAATATCAATATGCAAATTAGCTTTACGTTTACACTGAAAACTGGTATTTTGTTGTATATATAAATACAATTGCATGTTATTAGTATTTAGGTAAGGCCAACAGTATTAATAATGTCAAACAGTTTTATTATTAATTGCGGTTTAAATAGAAATAGAATCATGGAGAATGTGATGTAAATAACTAAGGGAATTGTGACTTGAGTACTAATATAGTTTCGGTTACAGACAGAAAAACACACAATCTCCATTATAATAAGATTATTATCTACATCTTAAAACATTGGTCAGTGTTTTGTTTTTTTCACATATGATAGAGGTAGGCCATAAGTGAAAGAAATATGTTTTCTCTTTCTATACCGTTGCACATTTTATTGATGAAATTGAGGTCACTAAGTGAAATTAGTTTCATAAAAATATTGTTAATCATTTACGTCTTTTCATTAGTTTATCTCATGATTGTATGTTTGTAGGTATATTTATGTTTTATTAAAAAGAAATGCAAATAAGATAAGTGCATAAAAATAAAAAGTAGTCGATGCAACTCTGGCAGAGGGGGTCTAAAGTATAACATATTCAAATTATCATCTCTTACATACATACATTCGTACCTACCCTCATGTATATATATATATATATATATATATATATATATATATATATATATATATATATATATATATATGAATATGATATAATGAAAGAACAAAAGATGTTTACAACTGAAATAGGCTCATCAGGAGATAAGTGTGCAAAACCGTTTCGGGGCCAAATCTCTCGACGGTTTTAAAAAGCAACACCGGCCCATCGTCAACTAATATGAGGACCCTTTCGCATTATAATGCATCGACCGCACGTGGGTCGGTCATCAACACAAATAAGACGGGAAAATGACCGTTAGTAAAAACAGAACGCTGCTAGTCAAACGTTGGAATTAATCCCAAAAAAAAAATGCGCTGTCTATATTAAAAATAATATGAATTTTATTTTAAAATAAAATGAATTTTATTTAAAAATAAAATGGATCTCATTTTTAATTTAAAAATAATCAGAAGCATTATAGTAATAAAATAAGACTCAAAAAGTCTGATGTAGAGAATATATATATATATATATATATATAATATATATATATATATATATATATATATATATATATATAATATATATATAAGCCCAAATTGTTGTCGAAATAAATTTATTATGGAATTACGGTGTTGAGTTCTTCCTTCCTTTTTATGATATATATATATATAATATATATAATATATATATATATATATATATATAGAGAGAGAGAGAGAGAGAGAGAGAGAGAGAGAGATTGGTAATTTTTCCGAGATGAAATAAGGAAAATAAAGTGCTCAATTACAAATGTAAGAGCTTTATTTATTAAATATAACTGTTTATACAAAGGTTTTACTAGGCATCTACCTAAGGTTTCAAGCTTTTTGCTTTCGTCAGGATACCTTTAATCCCTCTGGTGTGTCTGCAAAATCATTTTTTGCGGTAATGTTTTTGTGAATGGCTGCAATATTTCGGTTGAGTTCATGGACGCTGATAAATCCCAAAATATAAATCCCAAAATATAAATCCCAAAATATAAATCCCAAAATATATAGGCTCACAAAGTTTTCTCCCCTTGATTGTTTAATAAATAATTAATAAATAAACTACACACACACACACACACACACACACACATATATATATATATATATATATATATATATATATATTATATGGACTCTCTCGTTGATTTCGACGCATAAGGGTTCATACAATGAACAACCCACACAGTGATTTGGTTATAGTGGTGAAGGCTTGTGTTGGACCATCCTCACTTTTTGGCACAGTCAATAGCAAAGAATTGGTGCACGAATGCCACAAACCTAATCAACAACTGACATCAGGAATTTTGAATTCAGAGTTTTCCCTCTCCTAGACTGGTTACCTACCCAAGGTTAAAGAGCCCAGTCTGCCCTACTATTTTACCCATAGCTGGAGGGAGAATATATTGATTCATACCTTTCCCAAGATTATTAGCGCTATGTGAAATACAAACAGCCTTGCCTGGGATTTGAACTCATGTCGACAATATATATGTATATATATATATATATATATATATATATATATGAGAGTACGTAAATAAACACTGTGTTTATTTGATATGGCTTTTAGCCGAATAGGTCGAAATGTACATTCAGGGATTGACATTTTCTCGATCTGTTTAGCCTTACATTTGAACTTATATGCCCGCCTAGATTCATTAATTATTAACTAATTAATTTTCAAGAATTAGGTATGACTTCAATTAAGCACATATCCTCCAAAATATATATATACATACATATATATATGCATATATATATACATATATATATACATATATATATATGCATGTATATGTATATATACATATATGCATATATATATATACATATATATATATATATATATATATATATATATATACATATATCTATCTATGTATATATGCATCTATATATATATACATATATCTATCTATGTATATATGCATATATATATATATATATATATATATATATATATATATAATTTTATGTGTTTTACCGTCTCTCTGTGTCCTTTTGTGCAACCGATGCGTGTAAAAGTACCATCAACGATTTCACTGCGGAATTCCCGAATAAAAAAAAGAAGCTCTCCATTATCTCTTACATGATCTTCAGTAATATTTGCAACAGCTAATGTATTGCGATTAGAAATTCCTCAAATGTGCAAATCTTGTATCATCTCACCGTCATTGATAAAAAAAAGAAAGAAATATAAAAAATGTAAAAAAATGTAAAATAAAAATAAACCTCCAGATCTGATAATGTTCAAACTATTTCAAAGAGATTTGGCACCCAAAAAATGTCTAAAATAAAATACATATATATATATATATATATATATATATATATATATATATATATGCGCATATATCTATCTATATATATGCATATATACATATCTATATATCTATATACTTATATATACTTATATATATATATATATATATGTGTGTGTGTGTGTGTGTGTGTATGTGTGTGTGTGTGTCTGTGTAATTTTATGTCTCCTACCAAAAAATGTCTAAAAGAAAAAAAAAGAAAAAAAAGAGTGAGTTAATGTTTGAAAATTTCCATAACAACGCGTGAGAAAGCATCCTTTTTTTTTGGTTTGTTAAAAAAGAATATAAAGAAGCTAAGAGACAAATACATAAAGAAAACAGATCCCTGCTTACGTAGCTGCTTCGTTTATTGCGTTCGTAAAATGTGTAGGCTCAGAGCAAGGGTGGCCAAACTTTCATGTTCCACTCGCTTGTTGGTTTTTGAACGCATGATTTCAAGTATAGTAGACTATCAGAAAAAATATACTTCCAAACCATCTGGTAGAAATACGTGTATCTATCTATCTATCTTCTATATATATATAAAAGAAAGTTTGGTATGTACGTGTCGATTATAACTCAGAAAAGAGATGTCATTCAGATTCAAAATCTTGCATACATATTAATATTCTTATAACTAAGAAACACACAAAATTTGTTTTTGTTTTTTACTAATTAAGTGATATAATTCAATGATTAAAAAAATAAAAAAATACCGTATACAGACTTTCAACCCCACTCAGCCGATAGAGTTGAATAAATAAGAACATAAGTTTAATACTTAGCTCTTTTTAATTGTTACTTTTAAGGGGTAAAAAATAAAATAAATTAAATTAATATTTTAATCACTTTAACGCAATAAGCAACTAAGAAATGAATTTGGGTTTTTATCATATTTTTTAGTCCGGTCATGGACGGGGTACTTTTGCTAGTCTATATATAAAGGAATTTGCATTCATTTTTGTCCGGAGGAAACTTTGAAAACAAAACAATTAACGACAAAGTAAATATATATACACATTAAATATCTCCAGGGCTTGTCTTTAATAAAGATTTGATTTATATTCGTGAAGATAATTAAAAATAAAATTTAAATGATAAGAGTATGGATTTTTTTTTTTTTCATTTAACATTTTTGATAGTAGACATTAAGATTTCTTTTCAGAGTAGCTGGATTAATGCAAGGTTTATGTTTTTACATAGGGTGTTAAATGGGGAATCCGACGAGGATTCAACTCACGATTCAGTAATACTGGGTCTGCGGGATTGACTTTAAATAATCCTCTCTACCCAGGCGACGCTGGGTAGCTGCTGCTAGTCTAATAATAAAAGAGATTCGGTCTCTGTTTTTCTGTAACCAAAACTACATCACTGCTTTAGTCACATTACCCAAACTCGTCAATGTAGAATAATGACCAATCTTGTATTACATACAGTCAAAAATATAAATTATTTTCAGTTATCTATTAATAATGGAGATTCTGGCTCTATTTGTTCGTAACCGAAACTATGTATCTGCCTACGTCACATTACCCCAAATTGTCATAAGATAGAATAAATTCCCTCAAATTTTGAGCATGCAAACCTTGACGGCTCGCATTGTTTGTTTTTTTTAGTTTTAATAAATACATGCCCAGCATTATATATTTATATATAGTTTATTTTATTTTAATATATATATATAAAGTTTATCGAAACTAAGATTCCATTTCAAATTGTTTTATCTTTTTACTACTTTAATAAATGTGAAGATTTTACTTACATATTGTACAAAGTATCTGACATTGAATTTTTAACTCCTACCTTAATATTAATTACTTAAAAGCATATATCTACATGCAAATAAATAAATATCATTAAATAGAAATGATTAATGGAAACCATATGAGTGAATATTTCATTAGTTTAGTTCTAATATATACATACATATATACTTGAAACCATATGAGTAAATATTTTATTATCTAATACTATTATATATCTATATATATCTATATCTATATATATATATATATAGCAGTCATCCAAAGACACGTGTTTCGAAGTTTACTTCTCATCAGGGCGGCTCGACATTTTAACAGCTGTCTCTAGCCGGGTGCGAAACCCGACAGAATTTTCGTTCGTCAAACTTCTTACCCTCTCGCCTACGGGAATTGTCGGCCAAGGGCAACCAATTAATTTATACAAACAAACTTACAGGATGCATGTTTTTACAATCACCAGAGAACTCCATAAAAGAGTGTTTGAGAGGCAAACATTAATCCAGTGACGAGAAAGTAAAAGCTGTAGTGAGGAAGTGACTCAAGGAACATTCAACAGAAGTTTACGTGATCTCATTCGAAGCTGGAACATTGCTATTGAGAGAAAAGGTGATGATGTGGACAAGTAGGGATGGGATTCACAGAGGACCAGCTTCATTTTGATGTATGATACATTGTAGCGTAATTATTATGGAATACGGGGAATTTGAGGATTGGAAAGAAAACGGTAATCGGATTTCTGGAGAAAGAGAAGAAAAAGAGATCAAGACAAGGAGAGGTTAAAGTTTGAAACGGTAAACACTCAACGGGGGAGGGCATCCACTGACCGACCAAGGACGCTGGAACTAAAGTTAAAAATAAAAGCGGAAGGTCTAGTTTCAGCGGACGAACAACAGTTGGGTGACTCCCAACTCAGGGACGAGAAACGGAAGAAGAGATAAATCGTTATTTTTCCCCGTGATATGTTTCGCATAGTAGTACCGAACATGATTTACGAAAGAATAATTTTACCTTAACCCTCTATCTCTCTATCTCTCTCTATCTCTCTCTCACACTCTCTTTCTTTTTCTCTTTCTCTTTCTCTTTCTCTCTCTCTCTCCCTCTCTCTCTCTCTCGCTCTCTCTCTCTCTCACACACACACACACATACACCCCTTCTGTCTGAAAAAGGACCCACGAGCCAAGAAGGGAATAAACAACCCCTTTGTTACTATACAACTTGCGTATATTGTTTTTGAACTAACGACGACGACTACTACTAGGGACTACAACTACGACCCGACTAGCCCTATTCTAAAACATGCTCCTGTGTTAGTTATCATACATATCCTAAACAAAATGGCATTACTTTTTGACTAACCCTAGTATGTCTGTCTAAGATTGACACGCTAGATCTATCTCAGTATTTAGTAGCTAATATAGTACATTGATAAAAAAATCGGTATGAGATGGTAAATCCGAAATAATCCCCGTATAAATATAACATGGCCTCCAGTCATAGAATCATAGAAAATGTATCATTATAGCGTTTTTATATATTCTAGCTAAAATTGGTTTTATGTCTGGTCCAAAGATATTTTTCTATTATCGAATCTGTTTCTATTTACTCGAGGGAAATATAAGATGTTTGTTAAAATCACACGCACCTCACGCTAATCACACTAAAAAAGTACACATACAAAAAAACATACACACACACACACACCACACACACACACCCATGAACACGTACACACATAAATACATACATACATATATATATATATATATATATATATATGTGTGTGTGGTGTGTGTGTGTGTGTGTGTGTCTAGTTTGACAAGTTATTATTTTGCTAGATATTGTTAATACAAACACTTCAATCAACACTCCCCTGAGGACGACCAGCGAAATGTTCGAAAGCTCTTGGGTAAAATGTATGGGACATTTCTTTACCAGTAGGATCTCGATCTACGAAAAACGACTAGAATAGTTGAACCTCTACAACTGAAGATCATGAAGAAGAAATATTACCTGGTCTTTAAAATTACCTGCCCTTATATATATATATATATATATATATATATATATATATATATATAATATATATATATATACTAGCAAATATATGCACCCTCCGGATGCAAGTATTTAAGTTTTAATATAATAAAATATCATGTTAAATTAGAAAGGCTAATGAAACTGAATAAGAATTCAGATAAAAATATTTGGAACAGAGGGGGTATGATTGAAAAATAGAACAGCTTTGAAACTAACTCTTCCATCATTTTCCCTTACTCCTGTCTTTCATTGGTAAATTTTCCTAATTTAACTATTTAGTTAAATTAGGAAGTAAAGAATAATATTACAATTATTTCTTCTTGTTAATGGATTTCTTTTAAGATTTATCCCCGAGATTTTTGCTCATATTCATTAAGATAAAACCAAACAATTAGAAATCAATAATACTAAGCATATATTTATTAAAATCAAATTTTTAAGATCAATATGCAAATTAGCCTTCCCATTCACACTGTAAACCGCTATTTTGTTGTATATATAAATACAATTGCATGTTATTAGTATGTAGATATGGTCAACAGTCTTAATGATGTAAAACAATTTTATTAATAATTGAGGTTTAAATAAAAATAAAATCATGGAGAATGTGATGTAAATAACAAAGGGAATTGTGACTTGAATAGTAATATAGTTTCGGTTACAGACAAACAAACACACAATCTCCATTATAATAAGATATATATATATATATATATATATATGAGAAGTAAATACACAAACGATGTGTTTAGATATGGCTTTTTTAAAAGCCATATCAAAACACCTCGTTTGTGTATTTATTTCTCATACTGTCGTGTAGAAAAAGTCACTATAAGAGGAATATAACCTACTTCTAAACAAAAAAACGAAAAATCTAAGAAAGTCCGGTTGGTGTAGGGGTTACGGTCCACGCCAGTCATCTTGACAGTCAGGGTTCGAATCACCCACAAGGCGGTCTTCCTATCTATAGCTCTGCTGATGAGGCCTAGTAGGCCGAAATGTACATACAGAGATTGATTTTTCTCGATTTGTTTAGCCTTACATTTGAATAGATATGCCTGCCTAATTAATTAATTATTAATTAATCAACTTTCAAAATTAGGTACGACTTCAATTATGCGCATATATATGTATATATATATATATATATATATATATATGTATATATGTGTGTGTGTTGAAAATATATTTTAAAACTAATATCTTAGTATGAATGAAATTCCTTATTGTTATTTGTCGATAGGTGTTTCGACCAACATTTATTTACATTCACAGTGTTCTATCTAATGTTATTTTAGATAAGTAGATAAAATAAGGTAATAATAATAATAATAATCTTATTATAATGGAGATTGTGTGTTTTTCTGTCTGTAACCGAAACTATATTACTACTCAAGTCACAATTCCCTTAATTAGTTACGTCAAATTCTCCATGATTTCATTCTTTTAAACCTTCAGTTATTAATAAAAATTGTTTTACATTATTAATACTGTTGACCATATCTACTTACTAATAACATGCAATTGTATTTATATATACAACAAAATAGCGGTTTACAGTTTGAACGAGAAGGCTAATTTGCATATTGATATTTAAAATTTTATTTTAATAGATATGTGCTTGGTATTATTGATTTCACATTGTTTGGTTTTATCTTAAGAAATATAAACAACAATCTCGTGGATAAATCTTAAAAGAAATTTATTTACAAGAAGAAATAACTGTAATATTATCCTTTACTTCCTATTTTAACTAAATAGTTAAATTAGGAAAATTTACCAATGAAATAGGTGAGTAATGGAAAATGATGGAATAGTTAGTTTCAAAGTTGTTCTATTTTTCGATTATACCCCCTCTGTTGCAGATCTTTTTATCTGCATTCTTAGTCAATTTCATTAGCCTTTCTAATTTAATATGATATTTTATTATATCAAAACTTAAATACTTGCTCCCGGAGGGTGCATATATTTGCTAGTAATAATAATAATAATAATAATAATAATAATAATAATAATAATAATAGAAATCGTAAAATAAGAATGCAAACAGAAGTCAATTTAAAAATCAATATATTCCGACCTGATGATGACCTGATTGTACTCGTAACTCCCCAGTCTCTCAAACCGGCCTGTTTATATCTATCTTCGACTCTGTCGGGGAGTGGTAGTAACTGTTAGGGCCCAATCTATGGATTAGATAGACAAAATGAGTGTACAAATCTAAAAATCGAATACCCAACAAGAATGAATGAAATAAAAATGTATTCGGTATGACATAACCCAAATATTGGCATGCCGTAAAATCTAAGCAAACCGTTACGATTCTGGTCTCCATTTTAGGCGTTTAGGTCTTCTATTAGTAAATCCAATGGCAGAAAAGGGTGAAGTCTCAATTTTTTAAATTTTCTTATTAGATTTTTTTAGAAGTCAAGGGGCCCCTGTCCTGGGGCTAACACTTGATTTCTTTATAAATAGTATTTATATCCTAATGATCTTTTTAGGATGGAGCATGTTCCTTTGATAGCTGCTATTTGTACTTCATCGCAGCTTGGCTTCCCTGGTATTGTTTCGAGGTATTTTTAGTATAAAGTCTGTTGTGTTCCTTGAAATCCTTGGTTAAACAAAATTGTATTTGTAAGTGAGAATCCAGTAGTAGTCCTTGTAATACTAGTTAGAACAAGAGGTTAATTGTAGCAGAGAATCCAGCTTTACTCATTGAAATCCTAGGTAGAACCAGAGTGTACTTGCAGCAAAGAGTCCAGTTGCAAACCATCTGGTAATAAGTCCAATTAACAACTGTTTTTAGAGTAACTAACAACGATCTTAATTAAATTCTATGTCGTTTTTCATTGGCCAATGCCTTCTCCTGATTTTGGTAAATTCCATAAATATAAGTGGCAATCTTTAGTACATCTTATATCTTTAGATAATGGGCACCTCACGTGGTGTAATGGTTAGCAAGCTAGACTCGCAAACAATTGTTAGTGAGTTCGATTCTCACTTGGCGCCCAATACTCCTGGCCTTGAGCCACATCTAAGCTAAGCTTAGTAAATAACTATATCCTTAGATAATGGACACCTCACGTGGTGCAATGGTTAGCAAGCTAGATTAGCAGACCATTGTTAGTGAGTTCGATTCTCACTGAGTGCCCCATACTTCTGGCATTGTGTTCTAAGTTAAGCTTAGTAAATAACTATATCCTTAGATAACTCAACTAGTTTTACCTTATCGCAGCATCGGACTACCATTAGAACAATGACATCTATTGATAATTGAGAGTCAGTTTCTATTTGTCTGTAACCAAAACCACGTCACTGCTTACGTCACAATTACCAATACATAGAATTCAGAACAATTAACATAAATGAAATAAGTGAATATTGTTCCTTATAATTCAACGATTGAACCCTTTTCATTGTAATAAATATATCATTTAAATGAATAAATTATATAAACTATGAAATTAATTTTAAAAAACTGTATTGGTTTAAATGAAAATAATTATTTACGAAATTTATAATAAATTTAAAAAATAGTTTTTACTTTCTCCATTTTTTCAATAACAAGAAGTTAATTAAAAGTTTACTAATAGATTAATAACTACGAGTTTGTTTATGAGTTCAATATTCAAATAATTATTAAATAAATGATGCACGCAACATTTTATTTGAGTTTCCATTTCAAATTTTTTCATTTCGATTTTTACTCCGTTAATAAATTTAATGATTTTACTTACTAATGATATAAACCCTCTGACATTGAATTTATAAGTCCCACCCAACCCAGGCAATATCTTATAAAAATTTAACCAAGTTACCTTTAAGCACCCCAGGGGTGACCTGGATTCAGAGGGACATGTTTCGCTTTGCACCGTCAACATCCGGTTGTTTGTTACCAGACGATTTTTAGGCGCATTTTTTTAATTATTAAACTAACTGCTAACCCTAATCCTAACCCTAATCCCTAACCCTAACCCTAAACCGAACCCTTACAAACAACCGGATGTTGACGGTGCAAAGCGAAACATGTCCTTCTGAATCCCGGTCGCCCCAGGGGTGCTTAAAGGTACCTTGGTCCTAAAAATTAATTTTTACACCGTGTTTTTTTTCATTAGTTTCTTGAATAAAATCTGACAAGAATTACGATTAACATATTTTTGAATATCAACAAAATTCTCGAAGGAAAAGTTACTGTAAATTGTTTTGTTGTCTGGACTTCCCAATATTAGAGCTTATTTTTATCGATTTCATTTCTATTCTCGACAAAAAAAGGAGAAATTATAGAAGTGTTTACAACAGATTACTTCTTGGTTCTGATGTTGTTAAATACATTTTCTTCATATAATTTCCGTCTGGTTTTATTCTACTTTTTATTTTAAATGTAATAAAAAAAACCTAATATTCTCTGACCTTCTCGTAGTTTTCAACTACCTTATACCCTGTTAATATATTGTGACAGTCATATGGTTCGTTTTTCACATGTAGACCCTCAAAAACTAAAGTTAATATATTTGTTATTATATTATATATATGTTAATATATTGTGATTGGCTGTAGAATTAACCAACCCTATGTAAAGAGGCCGAGGACTACGTTGGCATACTCTATTTAAAGTCATTTTTCTGTTGGCGTTGAACAATTATGTTGGAAGACCCGAAACTTCCCTATGAAACCAGTTAATAACATAACTGACGACGCTGCCCTGCGCTTATTAGTCAGTCGTATCTCGAACACTGACAGTCATATGGTTCGTTTTTTTTCACGTGTACCCTCAAAAACTAAAGTCCGACTGTCTTGACTCGCTCTCCATATTCAATTTTAAAGGTAAAATAATTACATTATTCAACCCGAAAGAATAGAAAATAATTTTTAAAGAGTTTTTGTAAGGTAAATGATTACATTACTTACGTGTCATATATATACATAAACACACACACCCACCCACACACACACACACACACACATATGTGTATACATAGGTGGGTGGTGTAATGGTTACACGTCGACACGAGTTCAAATACTGAACGAGGCTGTTTGCATTTCACATAGAGCTAATGCCTGTGGGAATGGTATGCCTCCAATTACTCCAGCTACGGTTAAATAGTAGAAATTGACCTTGTGTTGGATCCAGCTCGTTTGAAGGGGTTGGTATATATATATATATATATATATATATATATATATATATATATATATATATTTAATAATACTAATATTCATATTAGAGGAAAAATAAAGGATCTACCATGGTTTCAATCAAATTGAAATGATATCATCAGGAACCTACCCTACGTTAACTAAGTCGATGTTATTCCTTATTTTTAGGATAATAACGGTTGAATGCTACGTTAAAGCGGCAATTGGTTACTGGATACTATATATATATATATATATATATATATATATATATATATATATATATATATATATATGTGTGTGTGTGTGTGTATATGTGTGTGTGTGGTGTGTGTGTGTGTGTGTGCGTAGTATATTAAGGAAAATGAAAAAACACAGGTTTAAATGGGTTAAGTGGTGAGTTTATTGGCCGACACTGCAGTGTTTCGATCTATTAATTAGATCATCTTCAGGGCATTTGTTGGTATGTGTCGTTTATCGCAAAAATGTTATACACACACACACATAACCACATACCTAAAAAATGCACAATGTTTCCTTTCGATACACACAATTACAGCGTCCCATACTCACGCCATAAAATAGAATAGTTGATGTCATATTTCAAACCGTCTCCTTTTTCAAACCTCAACATTTTTTAAACAGACTGAATAACAAGGACTACCACTCGCCTTTCTCGTTATTCTGTGATAAATAATTTCTTATCACCTTCCATATACCAACAAATGCCCTAAAGATGATATAATTAATAGATCGAAACACTGCAGCGTCGGCCAATAAACTCACCACTTAACCCATTTTCATTTTTCTTAATATACTACATACCGTCGGATTCACTTCCTTTCTTCATATATATATATATATATATATATATATATATAATATATATATATATATATAATTTGTTGCGGCAATCATGTAAAAATATGTATGCAATTTAGGGACACGTTTGATGTCTTTGATCGGCATAAGAGCTTAGGCATAAGTTTTGGTTTCTTTGTTTAAAGACATATAAACATTCATTTTTCATCTGCTGCCAAGAATATCCTTGTAGAAGAACAGTAGTCGTACTATCTAACCCGTAGCTGGGGAATAAGTGTGTCCTTACCTGTCGCAAGGGTATTAGAAAGAAAGGGAAACTAAGAATGCGACTGGAGTTCAAACTCGTCTACCACAATGTCGCAGTCCAACACGCTAGCTCAGTGGTTCTCAAACAGTGCACCCGGGTGCACTGGTGCGCCTCAGAGCTTTATCAGGGGCGCTCCGTAGTATTCCTGGAAAATCTATCCAGATATGAAAAGCAAATGTTTACTAAGTTACTATATTATACCATTTCTATACGGACACTCGGTTATCGATATCTAAAAAAAGCGCTGGCCATTTTATTGCAATTTTCCACCTCATATTTATGTGAACTTGGATTTTCAACCTTCGCAACAATTAAGTGTAAAAAGAGAGGAACTCAAACATAAGACTACACATTGAAGAAATCGCAAGGTTTCATCAAGCTCATGTTTCTCATTAACATAGGAATGAATAAACTTCATAGAGGTATGTTAAGTTTGCTTTTGTTAAATGTGTTATTTTTTATATATTTAACAGTTAACTTAATAACATATTAGTCCTATTTTGTATACAGTACGCTATCAAGTATCTGTAGTACTGTAAGTGCGCCCGGACTGTATAAAATTTGAGAACCACTGCTATAAACCAATGACCTGTGTAGATTGTTTAGGTGGTTGTTTTTTACAGTGTGTCAACCCTTGTTGGGTTATTTTTTGCCTTATATGTACTTGTCTTATTTATTCTTGATGGGTAGTCAATATTCTTTAAACTCAATTTCTAAACATGTTTAAAAAGACTTTTTTCTATTTAACCCATAGATGGGGCCCTAAGAGGTTCTACTACACCGGCTAAGTGTAAACCTAAGGAATAATGATGATGAAGGGGTACTCCACATTGCCCAGAGCTCCTGAATTGAAACTTTACCATCGGATAGAGTTTAATGTCATACACAGGGCATTAAGACTGTCAGCCACCGCCTTCTAACACATATATGAGAAAAAGGGTTGGGGCTTGATTTCAAAACAATAGGATCGGGACAATCATATAGGTGGTACTGCTTGACCTATTCGGCAGATTGAGAACCACTACCAACTACGCCAAGAAGACTGCTTTTCTTAGATATTACAATTTAAATTTCAGTATAAGTGGAATAAAT
The DNA here is from genome assembly GCA_023376005.1 of Doryteuthis pealeii. Taxonomy (NCBI): domain Eukaryota; kingdom Metazoa; phylum Mollusca; class Cephalopoda; order Myopsida; family Loliginidae; genus Doryteuthis; species Doryteuthis pealeii. The sequence continues at coordinate 53,848,588 of CM042158.1, forward strand.
TGCAGCACGCTGCGGCTGAGTGGAACAAGGTGTGAAGAGTTATATTTGGATACATGCTTAATATATAATGGCAGCGTAAAATGTGGGTCGAGTACTTACTAGTAGTGGTGGATATTACGATGAGGTGTGAGGGAATATTCCCTAATATCAAAGGAAGTGTTGTGAGAACCGTGCCTGGGGATACGAAGGCCAGTAACAGATAGTAATAAACTGTAGTTGCTAGTGTATATTGTGTGATAGATCCGCACTCTCATTACTCTATATATATATATATATATATATATATATATATATATATATATATATATATATATATATATATATATATATAAAGGAGTGAAATATATATAGGAGACTGCTTTTGTTAGATATTACAATATAAATATAAGTATATATATATATTTACCAACCCCTCCGCACCAGCAGGATGCGACACAGGGTCAATTTCTTAATTTTGTTTGTTTGTTTGTTTGTTTTGTTTTACGCCATATCAACCTCGGTGGGTCATTTAATGCCGATAAAGTTTTGAAATAAATCAATTGTTAATGGATAAGATAATTTTTTTATAAATACATTTTCCTATTTGACCCATAGATGGGACCCTAACAGGTACTACCACTCCGGGTCAGAGTTGACCAGGGAGCAATGGTGATGAAGGGGTGCTTCACATTCCCCAAACTCTAAAACTGGAACCTCACCATCAGATAGAGTTTAACGTCATTTCCCAGGATATGTAGACCCGCAGCCACCGCCTTCTAGCACCCATATGATAAAAAGGGGTCGGGGCTTGCCATAAGGGCAATAGGGTTGGGAAAATCATATAGGTGCTAGGGCTAGACGTGACCAGCCGATTGATCGGAGGGGGCCTCTCCGACCGCCCGTCTAGCCCAAGATAGGGCCAAAGTGGTTCTTAATTTTCTTCAATATGTTCACATAAAGGAGTGAAAAACACACTTTGTTGTTAAAACGAATATATTCTTATATCCTTTTAACATTGCTGTTATTGACAATATTTCAATTTATTAAAAGTCATCATCAGAGGATACTGGTAATTAGGTCCTTTTTAGATCAGTTTGAATTCAAATCCTTTTCTGTTTCTCTCTTGATGAATCTGGATTAAAAACATTTATATCTAAAAACGGACGTAATTACCATTATGCTCTGATGATGATTTTTAACAAATCAAAATATTGTCAATATTAGCAATGAAAAGGATTTTTTAAAATATATTCATTTTAACAACATTGTTTTTTTTCATACCTTTTATCTATACATATACCATCGGATTCTTTTCCTTACTCTTAACTCATATATATATATATTATATATATAATATATAATATATATATATATATATATATAATATATATAATAGACTTTTATAATTTGCTTGAAGTATTGTGTATATATTGGTTTGGAGGTTGATTTTGAAGACTATCACAATGTAGGTGTAAAGAAAAAATAATAAGGTAACAAAGGTGTTGTGTGTTAACCTGTATTTTAAAAATCTCTTTTTCAGAAGATCTCTGGTACTGAAGTCGTCTTGTTATGGCATTTTTAGTTAAAAAACTAATATATATATATATATATATATAATATATATATATATTATATATAACTAGCTAAAGTACCCGGTCCATGACCGGACTAAAATGAAACTTGGATCACCAGGGAGTAGAGAGAAAGTGGAAGACAGTAGTTAGAGAGGGGGTAAGAGGAAAATAATTATTGAAACTAAAATCATTGAGAATTTGTATATTTCAGGATTTGTATTTTCTGTTTATAGTTTAAAATTATTTCATATTATTATACAACAAATTGAAAGTATTCGTTTGTATATTTGTTTGTTATTGTTTTAAATTTTTTGTACATGACAACAAATTCACATTAGTTCTTAATTGCATGTTGAGTTTAAAAAGAAAGCTGAGAATCGAAAATTTAAATTCTTCGTATTGCAATATCTATTTTTGCTAAAACCTAAGATAGTATTATAGGGACCACCAATTGATCAGTTTAGGCCATCTTGAATAAACGGAAAATATTTTGTTATTATTTATAATTAATTGATTTTTCATAGAATTTTAAAAAACTCTTATCGTAACTTGTTTTTAGCTACGTTGATTTTCAGTTGATTTAACAGTGCAAAAATGAAACATTGTTTTTCAATCATAATTTTCATTATTCCGTAAGCTGAAAAAAAGTTTAAAAAATCATCAGGAGTTATTTAATGTTTTTTCTTTCAAATGGAAAAAAATTTTTTTCAAGAAAATATTAATTTTCTGCAAGTTTCATAGTGTTAAATATAGGGGGGGGGGTAAATTTCACAGGGTAAAATTGGTGGTACCCTAGTATTTTAAAAACATTGTTTAAAAACGTTTTGGTGGACCTGATTATCTGGACTCCCCCCCCCCCATCTTATTTTCCTTCGGTTGATTATTATCGATTACACACCAATCTAATCAGATGAAAAAAAAAATTCTTAAAAGTCTTTATTATTTGAGTATTCATGGGTGCCTCATTTCCTCGTATAAGTTTATAAGTAAATTCACCCCCATATCGGAAACCGCTTGAACGGAACCCAATTATTTATTTATTTTCCATTAAACTAATATATATTACTGCCGCAAAGCGGCGGTGTTTGAACTATTAATCATACGTTTGTTTATATATTTTACGATCACCATAGAGTTCCAGTCTGTAAACAGACGATCGTTGCTTTATGCTGGTAGTGAAGTTAATTTAATTCACCCCTAGAGAGCTCTACCGGATTTTGGGAGCATATATATATATATGTATATATATATATATATATATATATATATATATATATATTATAATAGATGGAATTTTGGAATATATATAATAAGATAGCTATATAAGAAACTGTCGATAAGCATTATATATATATATATATATATATATATGAATGCTGCTT
>CM042158.1:53851622-53864122 GCA_023376005.1 Doryteuthis pealeii
AGGGAGTAGGTATTTTGAGTGTAAGTAAGTGTGTTGGAAGATAGTTTTTAATTTCCGACCGTAATTAGCCAAATGAAATGTCTGAAATAGGTATTTTGTTAGCATTGTGCTTAGAATTTGGTGAGAAGTGGTTAGGATCAAGTTTTTTTAGCTGGATCTTCGATGCCTAGATTATTAATATATTCTCTTTGGAAAATTTATTGTTATTAGAATATATCAGAATCAACAAAAGTATAATAAGAATAAAAAAATGTGTATTATAAAAGTTATTATTTTTATTAGTGTAGTGGTTTTTATATTACAATGGTTAAAGGGTATAATAGTTCGTATATAAAGTTAGTATCGATTTATAGTCAAGTAGTTGTTGATAAGCTTCTTAGACATTAGGGATTTTTTCTTTTGTTGTGTTTTTTATTTTTAAATTTAATTTTTCTGAATTGCTATACCGTGAAATAGATTTGTTTAAAAAATAGATTGATTATAATTGTTACATGTTGTAAATATATATAATTTTTTTCGGATTAGAACAACTGAAATTTGAAAATCAAATTATTGCATATATTAGATGAATTGTTCAGTTAATAAATAATTGTTTAATGTTTTGAGGGATATAATAGCTAAATAAGCACTCCAGCTATTTTATATAGGTTTTTTGAAGTGAATTGTTGGTGTTTAAATTTTATTTTTAAGGATACCCTTGGTTTGTAATTTTTCCTAAATGAATCGTTTTCGTACTCAGTTGCGACGAGGAGGTATGGTTTTATTCTATAGTGTTTTTTAGATATAAGGAGTGTTGTGCTATGATGAATTATTGTGATCTAAGTTTTTTGTGTTTACGAAGGGGTATTCACTGAAAAGACTTTTTTCACAGTATTATAGCGGAATAATAGTGAATGCTTATGTTATTGTTGTTGTTTTGTGAGGGAGGATCTGATGTATAGCACTAATTCAGTTTTTAATTGCTTGATGAGTGTAGATTATGAGAAATAGCTGAATGTGCAGCAATTTACCATATTTTTTATATTTATAAAATTTTCTTGTACAATTGAAATTCAAATCGAAGTGGTTCTCTCGCTAGTGGTTTGTATGTAGGACGATTAAAAAGGAAGGTTGTATAGCTATAGAGGACGAGACTATTTTATTTGGTTAGCAGGTTGTATATACAGTCAATTTTTGTTAACTTACCGGGAAAGTGGCTTTATTTGTTTTGGTTTGATATAGATCGTCAGGTGATAGCTAGATGTAAGTGTTACTGGTTGCGAGGGATTAAAAAAAGAATTATCTTTTAATTTTTAAATGTTTATAATTCTCTAAATATTCCGGAAAGTGCTATTTGCTGCTGTTGTAGGAGTTGTAAGATACGTTTTTGCTGTTTTTATTATATAGAGACGAGTTGAGTAATTAATCATTTTTTATAGATGAATCATCGCTGTTGAGAAATTCATGTTTGTGTGTTTTATATTACATTTAATGTTTGCTATGTTGTAAGGAAGGTCCTGCTCATAGATGGTGGCGGATGCGCGCTCGTGCTTGTTCCTCCATAATTATAAACGGCCTGTATAGCAATATACAGTTACAGGAAGACTTTTTATAAATCATTTTTTGAACTCCAGTCATTTACAAAAATCCAATAATTTCTTCATCCCTAATCAATCCTGATGAAGGTTTAAATAAACCGAAACGTTTATTTTTGGAACACTTCGTTTTAAATTTCTTCATATTATCGGATTTATTTCCATATTTCTCGCATATATATTATATATAATACGACAGTCGCAGACAGAAATACATACGCCCTCAACACACACACCACCACACATATATATATATATGTATATATACTATATATATTAACCTGTAAGTCTGTATAATTAATTAATTCGCCCGCTGACAGACAGTCTCGTTAGCTGTGAGATTAAGGGCTTGACAGACGAAAATTCTTTCATGTTTCGCTCCCGTAGAGGTCGTTGTTAAAAAATTGTCGACCGCCTGATGAGACGTAAAGTAAAACACGGTCTGTGGCTGACTGTCATATTATATATATATATTATATATATATATAATTATATATATTTAATATATATATATATATATATGGGAGAATATGGAAATAATCGACAATACTAAGAAATTTGAAAAGCAAGCGTTCCAAATGAAATGAATTTATTTGTCGACGCTTAAAAGTTCGGTTTCTTAAAACTTCACAGGATGTATTAAGGGTGAGAAATTGATGGATGTTTTTAGATGAGATATTTTCTTTATCTCTGTCATCTATGAAGATCCTTCAGTTTCTTCACCCTAATACATCTGATCAAGGTTTAGAAAACTAAACGTTTAAGCGTCGATAAATAATTCATTTCATTTTTTGGAACACTTGTCTTTTCAAATTTCTTAATATATATACTATATGTATATATATATAATTATATAGTTTATATACATACACACACACACATACACCACACACACAACCATATATATATATATATATATATATATATTATATATTCGAGGACATCAACCATTAAGGAGAGTTTATTGTCTGTCCTCATAGATGGTCAAACGTCTTGCGATAGAGATATCAAATCCCAAAATGCATTCTTATAGCAAAGGCAATCCAAGACACCGTATCGTATAATCTTTTCTAGTGCATTCTTATCGTAAAACGTTTTCTAATCGATTCTTATTATAAATTTTTCCAGTAAAACCGATCCAATCATACTTACAGTTAAAACATTTCCAATGCATTACTTGTAAACCGATTCCAGTGCGATCCTTAGAGTGAAAACATTTCCAAAGCTTATTGTAGTAATCTTTCCAAATGCATTCATGTAGTAAGGTTTGCAACTTTCCAATACATTATTATGTACATAATGGGTAATGGTTAGATTCGTTGGAAATAGACAATTCGACCCCGAGTTCAAAATCTTTGCATTTTACGTAGCGCTAATATCATTGGAAATGTATGCATCCAACTATTCTCTATGTGTAAATGTAGGACGGACTGGGCTATTTAAAATTGGCTAGGTAGCAGTATAGAAGAAGGTCTTACCTGAACTCAACCTGTTGACTTCCACACAGAAATTACCTGTGTCATTCTTCTCGTGCGGACAGGTTGGTATATATATATATATTATATAATATATATATTAATATATTATATATATATATATATATATATATATATATATACATGTAGAATTAAATAAAGACACATGTCTGTTTAACAATTTTATTTTAGATCTTTTCGAATTTTCTGGTCAACTTTTTAAATATTTTGAGTGAAATTCGTGGATAAGTCCACCAAAGTTTAGGTCCTGAGTACTTTCAGCACTTCGAAGTGCCTCATCAGGGGTGATGTGTTGCAGTTTTTTTTTTATCATATTAATGTGGAGGCTGGAAGGAGAAGAATTTATGAGAAAGGTGTATAGGATTTTAAAATGTGTGTACTGCATTGGAATTATTTCTCATCAATTCTTCTCCTTCCAGCCACATTAATATAATTAAAAAAAACTGGAACACATCACTTCGAAGTGCTGAAAGTACTCAGGCTGAACTTTGGTGGACTTATCCACGAATTCATCCAAATATTAAAAAGTTGGCCAGAAAACTCGAAAAGATCAAAAATAAAATTGTTAAACAGGAGATGTGTCTTTTGTTTAATTCTACATGTTAAATGAAAGAATGCTGCCCAAACACACACACACACACACCAAAACACACGCACACACAACATAATATATATATATAATATATATATATATCTGATTTCAGTTCAACACTTCTATTGGCGGGTTTTGGAAGGAGTCAAGAAAAGGTCATCATCTGCCATATAACGGTAGAGAGTAACTTTCCCACTCAACTCACTCGATTTTGAATATTCAACGAACTCAATTCAAATATTAGCTTCACACTACTTACTCAATTCAGAATTACGTGCCATTACCGTAAATATTATTCCAGTCCAGTATTTATTGAGATCATTTCAAATTATTCTTTTAGCTCAGTCGGTAGAACGTTCGGCTAGGTATACCTAGGTTCTGTTTTGATATGCCCTCGGCAACTCAGCGTATGAATAGCACAGGGATCTGTAAAGTGAAAGCTGATGGTAGGTGTGGCGCTCATCTCAGATGCCACAAAATATAATTCTTGGTCTTGTGATAGGGAAAGGGGGATAGATTCCCTCGCTGTCTGTTGATGCGACATTAGGTCGTCCCGACGACTTTTTTTTTACTTGTAGTAAAGATATTTCATTAAGAGCCTATAGTAAAATTATTTTCCAACGCAGTTTTATAGTAAATCATTTTCAATGCCTTTTAAAACAAACATACCGTGCTTCGTATAATAAATCATTTCAATGTTTTTCCTTATAGTGCAAAAAATTCCAATGCATTCCTTAACAGTGAAAATAATTTCAATTTTTTTTAAGACAATTTTTTTCTATTAAACCTAATAACACTGTCACTAAATGTCTGAGTGGACCTGGGAGTATGTCAATATAGGCATACTTAACATTCTCGGAGCTCCAGAATTGAAATCTTCACATGAGATGCAATTAAAATATACACGCACAATGATACCCTCGGCACTGCTTCTAGTACATCTATTAATAAGGAGATTCGTTCCGGTTTTGTCTGTAACAAAATTACGTCACTGCTTACGTCACATTACTCAAATGTCATAACAGAATAAATACACTCCAAATTTGAACATGCACATTAGACAGTCCTCATTGTTTTTTAAAACAAGTTTCAATAAATATGATGGTATTATAATTCTACTATATAGTTTGTTTTTTTTAATACTTTAAAGTTTACATTTAAATGTTTTTTTTTTAATCCTTTAATGAATTTGATGATTTTACTTACTTAGGGTACCAACTCGCTGACATTGAATTTTTAACTCCCCACCTCAGGCAATATGTTTCAAAAATCTATTTTTACATCGCCCGGAGGGTGGTTTTTTATTTTGTACTAGTATATGTTAAACGTTTTGGAGGTTGTCATAAGATAAAGTAGTAAGTAAAGTCAACGGGGCGGCCTAAAGTCGGTATAGCCAGTCAGCGAGGGAGTCTATCCCCTTTTCATAGCGCTAGAACAAGGAGATTGTTTTTAGCATCTGAGGTGGAGCGCCACACATACATCAGCTCCTTACTTTACGGACAGGATCCCTGTGCTACTCTACGCTGGTTGGCGGGGACGGTATCGAACTAGGACTTGTGGTTTCTAGGCGACGCTCTACCGATTGAGCTAACCCGGCCAGGCTCTATGACTTTATGTGACAGCCGATTAATCGGAAAGGGACTCTGTGACCCCCTGTCTAACCTATGTAAAGCGCAAAGTGGAGTGTTGCGTGTCATGGACTGCTTGGTCATCGGGAATCTATTCTTAAACATCAGAAGTCATCAACCACAGCCAACAGTGGAGGGGATTTGTTATACCTCTGTAGAGGTGCAGTCGGTATATTCTTCAGCTCCTGCCGACAGGGTGGTTATAACCCTGTGTGTCATAGTTAGATGCTCTGCCGACTAAGCCGAACCGTTCCCTTAGTGGGGCTATAATCAGTCCGATCCCATTTTTTAATTAAACGCACTATTCAAACCATTTCTGGACCACACTCCTATTATCTAACAACGAATATTTTCGACAATTCTTGATAAACCGATCTTTTTTAAAAGTAAAATATAAAACTTGATATTACCTAAGTGGGCTATTTTTGTATTATCCGGACATCGAAGGAGTCTATCCACTTATTACTAGAGCTAGACCTGGGATATTGTTTTTTGAGTCTGAATTGGAGCACCACACCAACTTTCGTACTCCACCTTACCGTACATATCAGAGTTGTGCTACTCCTGCATTTGGAGAGGACCGGTATTGAACCCGGAACCTTGTGGTTCCTCGGCAGTTATTCTACTGACCGGGAATGTGAACCGTTTTGGCAACGCAGATACGAGTGGCCTTTTGCCATACTTTAAGAAATTGAAGTTGTTTCCTATTGGAAAACTCAGCGAATACGATCGATATGTTTTTGTGGTTGGGTTACCTTCTCGGTACACTAATTTGCATTGGAGCACGTAGCAGTTGGTAAGTAGAAAGGAGTAGTGGTCTCGCTTGGTGAATGGACGGAACGATTTTCGGTAAGACATATGAAGCAGAAACGTGTGTTTAAAACATTTTGAATTTTATTATATGCAACGACAAAAAGCAAAAAGACAAAAACGGATGTTATGGTTGTTTGAAGATATCCAAGATAAATACTCGTTCAAGCCCCCTCCCTCTCTCTGTCGCTGTCTCACTCTCTGTCTCTCTCTCTGTACTCTCTTCTGCTCTCTCTTCTCTGTCTCTCTCTCTCTCTCTGTCTCTGATCTCTATCTCGTCCAGTCTCTCTCTCTGTCTCTCTCTTTCTTCTATCTCCCTCTCTTTCTCTCTCTCTTCTCTCTCTCTCTCTATATTATATATATATATATATATAATATATATTATATTACTCTCGAAAATACACTCCCACAAGCAGTAGAAATTTGATAAAAATGATACATAAATAAAGTTGTTAAAAAGTCCTAGAACCAAACAAGAACGGAATTATCTACATTTATAGACGACATTTCGAAGGGATGAGATTTGGTTTGGTTTGGCTTGGTTACTTTATTCAATGGCATATCAACCACTGTGGGTGATTTAATGCCAAATCCACCATTGTCTAAGAACAGTTGTTGTACTATTTAATTGAGCAGAGGTGGAAATCTAAAGAGGCATATTCTAAAGAGACACACACTCTACACTTTCGTTTGTATAGCACAATGCCGCTGAATTGTATACTTAGAAAATATATAAATGGATACAAATTTACAAAATCACAATAAAATCTAAGTCACCTTATGTAAATGAATATATCAAGATTTTTGCCAAAAATAAAAAAAAACATTTGCAACTTTCACCATATGGGAGATGTTACAGTTCTAACAAACTTTCTGCTACTTATGGTAAAGCCATATTGACAGAACCAGCTCCTGCTAGATCACTAAGTTAATCAGTAATGTTCCTTTTCAATACTTAAATTGGTGACCATTTAAGCAATAGCAGGTACTATGAGAAACGAAATATCCAAAATGATTCGATTCAGCATCAACTGACTCTAAAAGGGTTGATATGCTGTAAAAAAAAAACGCCCCTACAAAAAACAAATTTTCATTAACAGCTTCCCTTTATGAACCCATTTAGAATAAAGTAAAGTAAAGTCGTCAAGGCGGCCTAATGTCGGTATCAGCCAGACAGCGAGGGAGTCTATCCCCTTTTCACTAGCGCCAAAACAAGGAGATTATTTCAGCATCTGAGACGGAGCGCCACACCTACCATCAGCTCCTCACTTACCGCACAGATCCCTGTGCTACTCATACGCTGAGTTGGCGGGGTCCGGCATCGAACCAATAACCTTGTTATTCCTAGCCGAACACTCTACCGACTGAACCAAACCGGCCCCTAATAATATCAGTATTTATAGTAGAAAAATATTTCATATATATTGTATAAGTGTGAATAATTTTCTATCATCAAAGAACATTAGAATATACATCCAGTAGATAGAAATGGGATTAGGAATCGAAAAGTGTGCCATGTTTGTGATGAAAAAGAGAAGAGACAAACAAATGGGAACTGTAATTCACGAAAATATCAAAACACTTGGATTAAAAAAGAAATTACAATTGGAAATATTGAAAGCGGACACCATAAAAAAAAATACAGATGAAAGGGAAAAATAAGTTGTAACACTATTGTGTTATGGGTTGATTGGCGACCTATTAATTAAGTACTAATTAATTAAAAACTACCCTAATTATTAATTATGGTGGTTTGTTAAATTAAAAGTAAAAAAATAATAATTGTTTGTATTAAAATATAAATTCATCTAAGCAAAGAATTTTCACCTAGACAAAGAGATTCCTTAAATTATGGAATTTAATATATATAATTCGGAATTTTAAATTTCACAAAAAAAATGATAAATTTAATAAATAAGATTCCAGTTTTTGAAAAGTTCGGCAACAATTTCAAAAACTTAGATAAATAAAACAATGGTTGGCCTTGACTCCAAATCGAAAGATACGAGCTAGGCTGGCACAAGATCAGACAGACGAAGCCACAGAATCGCATCCCTTGTCACCGACCCTACTGTTCTCTGAAGGGCCGCCACTCGGTAACGAACCAAGTTACGTTATCTATTAGCTGTAGGTCGCCAGCCCATTATCAAAAGAACATCACCTCGCTCTTCTGACATTATACAAGAATATAAATCATTGTATGTAAAAAATAACAATAAATATATATATCTTGTAAAATAATCAGAAGGTGTTCCTGTTATTTTGGTTTGACCCATGGACAGCTTTTGAATAATCGCTTTCAGCCGAGTTGGAACAGAGACTACAACAGCTTTACGTCAGGGCCCGATAGTATTGTATCATCCACGAAGCGACTGTAGTACTTGGCCGGAGCATTGTTCTCATACATACATACATAACATCTATACCTTGAGACAGTGCCCCAGTTCATAGTATTATAAAGTAAAGCGTGCCTCAGAGGTATAGAAAAACATCTAAAAACCAAGCTCTTCAGCATAAATTTCGTTTAGAAAAGAAATACTTGGCCTGTCTTACTTTTAAGATACTCTGGACAATTCTTTAAATGTACAAGAGAGGGACTTCGACAGATGGAACAAAGAACAAGGAAAGTTATTTGGGAGGAGTTTGAAGTATGCCTTGTTAATGTAAGTGTATAACCCAAAATGCAATACTGTTTACGTAGACATGAAAGACCTATAAGGGCCGTTGTATCCAGCGATCTTTGCATTATTCGAAATGCCTCTAAACCTCTTTTATTCACCCAACCCCTCCGCACGCGTAGGATATGACATAAGGTTATTTTTTCAGCGTAGTTTATCTGGTTTGAATTCAGTGTTTTCCTTCTTGACCATAACGAGGCTAAAGAACCCAGTCGACCCTACAATTTTATTCATAGCTGGAGGGAAGAGTTCAATGCACACCGTTGTAATTATATTAGAGTATTTGAATTCAATTCGCCGTGTCTATTTCTCACGTTGATAACCATTGCACAACATACACATTCACTGTTAAAATAATAATAATGTACAGCGCCGTCATTTTTGTATGTGAAATGCAAACAGTCTTATTTCTCTAAATTTTTTAAATGAAGCTTGATAATATATATTATTTGGATTATTCGGACTGTTGTCCTCATCTTTATTGCTATCTGTATAACGTTTTGGCCGATGTGCCCTCCGGCCTTCTTCGGGTATTTCTTGTCAGACTCGGGAGCCTTCTCAAACTCGGGAACCTTCTTTTTGAACTCGGGAACCTTCTTGTCGTAATCGGGAGCTATCATGGAACTTTGAACCCAAATTTTATTAGATCCACGTGGGCATCCTGTTTTCACTCCGCTAATCATAGCTGGGTACGAGTTTTAAGCTGTGTTGATTAATATTCTATGTTACAGAAGAATAAGATACATCTAGAAACCAAGCTCTTCAGCATAAATCTCGTTTAGAAAATAAATACTTGGGCTGTCTTACTTTTAAGATACTCTGGAAAATTCTTAAACTGTACAGGGGAGGAACTCCGACGGATGGAACAAAGAACAAGGAAATTGATCGTTGGGTGAGTTTGAAGTATACCTTGTTAATGTAAATGTAGCTGGGTACAAATGTTAAGCTTTGTTAATTATTATTCTATGATATTGTTTCCCTTGACCAGGACTGAACCTGCAGCCCATTGATAACTGTCACTCAGAACTGTCTTGAATCAACGCCTATATCTGCTACGCTATGTGTCCAATTGTATAGAGAACAATAATGGTAAGGACAAAAGTCGGAATAATCCAAATAATGCAAACAGTCTCGTCCACGATTTGATCTCTGGTTACCGATTCTTTTTCCTGCAAGGATTAACATTACACCACGCGCCTCTAACACACACACACACACACACACACACACACACACACACATATATATATATATATATATATATATATATATATATATATATATATATAATACCAAACCTTCTATACGATTAGGATGCGACACAAGGTCAATTTCTTAAGCGGAGTTTAACAGGTTAACATTCATAGTTTTCCTTCTCCTAGACCGGTTGCCTAACCAAGGTTAAAGAGCTCAGTCTGTCCTACTATTTGCCCATAATTGAAGGGAGTAGGATTCATACATTTCTCAAGGGTATTAGCGCTAAGTGAAATGCAATTACTACGTCCAGGATTCGAACTCGGGGCGACGAGTCCATTTCCCATGCTTTAACCATTGCACCACGCGCTTCCTATATTTTGGATATAGGTAGCGAATATAACCATGTCGCCGGGCTTTGATGTTTAGTAACACGGATTCCTGTTAATAAAAGATAAAACGCTTAGCACATTCTCTGATATTATATTGTGCTAAAAAAAACAATCTTAATGAGTCTTTCATTTTCCACCACTGAACAAGAATTTCACCCCCCCCCTCCAAAAAAAAGATCCCTTTACTCAACATTGGCACAACTTCAAAAAACTTAATATTTAGGCAGAGTTATATGGGAAAATATTTCACGGTCCAATTGAAATCAAGGAGCAGAAAACTAGCGCCATCATGCAAAACTATTTATTGGGCTTTCCACTCGTATGGCACAAGGCCAAACAAGCTGGGGACAAATAAACATTTCTGTTATGCTAATTGTCTGCGAAGGATTCGCACCGGTTGCAAAAAAAAAATATACCCCATAGTCCCAGCATCCGAGTAAAACTTCATATTTTACTGCAATCTATCTATCTATCTATCTATCTATCTATCTATCTATCTATTTATTTGTCTTGTTATGAACTTATCTATCGACGTATTTTGTATGTATGCATTAGCATATGTATCTACTTTCCATCCATCTATGTTCGTGTGTATGTATCTATGTATTTATTAGAGGAACCTGGAAGAGGCAGCAAAGAATATCGGCCTCTATGTGAACTCCGATAAAACCGAGTTCATGTGCTTCAAAAAGAAAGAAGACATCTCCATACTTGACGGTAAGCCTCTTAAGCCAGTGGAACAGTTCACATACCTAGGTAGCAATATCTCATCCACAGAAATTGATGTTAATACACGTATAGGAAAGGCATGGGCGGCCACAAACAAATTATCAGTAATATGGAAATCCGATCTCACTGACAAGCTAAAGCGACTATTCTTCCAGGCTGTGGTTATATCAGTACTGATGTATGGCTGCACCACCTGGACCCTAACAAAGCGCCTTGAGAATAAGCTAGATGGGAGCTGCACAAGAATGTTGCGTGCAGTCCTGAACAAGTCGTGGAAGCAGCACCCCACAAAGAAGCAACTATATGGTCACCGGCCTCCCATCTCACAAACCATCCGGATGAGACGAACTAGGCATGCAGGACACTGCCGGAGAAGCGGGGACGAGATCATCAGCTACGTTCTCCCGTGGAAGCCAACACATGGACATGCTAACGTAGGACGCCCACTAAGGACCTACATTGACCAACTATGCGAGGATTCTGGATGCTGGGCAGAGGACCTCCCAGGGGCAATGAGTGATAGGGAAGTTTGGCGAGAGATTGTCATGGATATCCGTGCTGCTTGCGTGATATGATGATGATGATGGTGTATTTATGCAAACAATGTAATTAACACAATTTGTTACGAATTCGCTCAAGTGTAGCGTAATTATCTACAGGGAATTCGTGTTGTATACCCTTTCTTTACTTCTATTATTCTTCTGCTCATCTTTGGAATCATGTTCTTCTTCTAGCGTCTCTTCTAACGTCTCTGTTCTCGCTAGTAGGTCGTCCTTGATTCATTTCTTCTTCTAGGTCAGTCTTGTTGCCAAGACATTCATCAACCACAAAACCATATTATTTATTTAAACCTTTATTTACTTAACTAAACATATTTCTCTAACTAACATAGCGCGCGTGTGCAGTGAGCACCAGCTAAGGCAGATACATCTTCTCTATCTGACGTCCAAGCTGACACTGAAGACCTAACCATGTCCCACATGACTTCACGTATTTCGCGGGCTTTCTGTAATCTTCCATGGAAAGTCCCGCCCGTGATATAAAAAGGGGCCATACCTTCAGAAATACAGGGGGTTGACAATAATCTATGCATAGATTATGTAACATTCGGGATTAAAAATAAAACGGTATTCGGATTTCTGGAGAAAATCAAACAATTAAATTCAGCTTATATTTATACATCTTTCTCTGCTTTCAGGGGGGAGATATAGTATAACACTCCCTCCTACCCCTTTTGGGGTGGTAGCGCTTTGATGTCATGCCGGCTCAATTTTTAGAATTCTTTTCCCTTAAGATTTGGCGTCTAGGTTTGTCTATTTAATTCACGTGTTTATTCTAATTTTGTTTGCCAGTTTAAATAAAAAAAGTGATCTGAAGAAACTTGGAAGGTCTCAGATACCCACGGGT
>CM042158.1:53869122-53886622 GCA_023376005.1 Doryteuthis pealeii
TATCTATCTATCTATCTATCTTCTATATATATATAAAAGAAAGTTTGGTATGTACGTGTCGATTATAACTCAGAAAAGAGATGTCATTCAGATGCGAAATCTTATATACAGATTAATATTCTTATAACTAAGAAACACACAAAATTTGGTTTTGATTTTTACTAATTAAGTGATATAATTCAATAATTTAAAAAAATGAAAAAATACCGTATACAGACTTTGACCTCCACTCAGCCGATAGAGTTGAATAAATAAGAACATAAGTTTAATACTTAGCTCTTCTTAATTGTTACTTTTAAGGGGTAAAACATAAAATAAATTAAAATAATATTTTAATCACTTTAACGCAATAAGCAACTAAGAAATGAATTTGGGTTTTTATTATATTTTTTAGTCCGGTCATGGACGGGGTCCTTTTGCTATTCTATATATAAAGGAATTTGCCTTCATTTTTGTCCGGAGGGAAACTTTGAAAATAAAACAATTAACGACAAAGTAAATATATATTCACATTAAATATCACCAGGGTTTGGTGTTTAAGCCAAAATAATAGAGATTTGATTTATATTCGTGAAGATAATTAAATAATAAAATTTAAATGATAAAGTATGGATTTTTTTTTCATTTAACATTTTTGATAGTAGACATTAAGATTTCTTTTCAGAGTAGCTGGATTAATGCAAGGTTTATGTTTTTACATAGGGTGTTAAATGGGGAATCCGACGAGGATTCAACTCACGATTCAGTAATACTGGGTCTGCGGGATTAATTTTAAATAATCCCCTCTACCCAGGCGACGCTGGGTAGCTGCTGCTAGTCTAATAATAAAAGAGATTCGGTCTCTGTTTTTCTGTAACCAAAACTACATCACTGCTTTAGTCACATTACCCAAACTCGTCAATGTAGAATAATGACCAATCTTGAATTACATACACTCAAAAATATAAATTATTTTCAGTTATAATCTAAATATATAAATAAAGTGATAATATTATATCTATTAATAATGGAGATTCGGTCTCTATTTGTTCGTAACCAAAAATACGTCGCTGCCTACGTCACATTACCCAAACTTTGAGCATGCAAACCATGACGGCTCGCATTGTTTTTTTTGTTTTTTTTAATAGTTTTAATAAATACACGCCCAGCATTATATATTTATATATAGTTTAGTTTATTTTAAGATATATTTAAAGTTATCGAAACTAAGATTCCTTTTCAAATTATTTTATCTTTTTACTACTTTAATAAATGTGAAGATTTTACTTACATATTGTATAAAGTATCTGACATTGAAATTTTAACTCCTACCCCTCTCTTCGGTCCCATAAAAGAGTGTTTGAGAGGCAAACATTATTCCAGTGACGAGAAAGTGAAATCTTTAGTGAGGAAGTGACCCAAGGAACAGTCAACAGAAGTTTACGTGATCTCATCCGAAGCTGGAACATTGCTATTGAGAGAAAAGGTGATGATGTGGACAAGTAGGGATGGGATTCACAGAGGACCAGCTTCATTTTAATGTATGATACATTGTAGCGTCATTATTATGGAATACGGGGAATTTGGGGATTGAAAAGAAAACGGTAATCGGATTTCTGGAGAAAGAGAAGAAAAAGAGATCAAGACAAAGAGAGGTTAAAGTTTGAAACGGTAAACACTGACCGACCAAGGACGCTGCAACTAAAGTTAAAAATAAAAGCGGTGGTTCTAGTTTCAGCGGAGGAACGAAAGTTGGGTGACTGCCACCTCCGGGACAAGAGATGGAAGAAGAGAAAAATAGTGTTTATTCGGCTGGGCCTTGATAAGGGGCATACAGGCTTCCCGCATTTCCTCCGTGATATGTTTTGCATAGTAGTACCGAACAATATGATTTATGAAAGAATAATTTGACCTTACCCTCCCCCTCTCTCTCTCTCTCTCTCTCTCTCTCTCTCTCTCTCTCTCTCTCTCTCTCTCTCTCTCTCTCTCTCTCTCTCACACACACACACACTGCTTGTCTTTGAAAAAGGACCCACGAGCCAAGAAGGGAATAAACAACTCCTTTGTTACTATACAACTTGCGTATATTGTTTTTGAACTAACGACGACGACTACTACAAGGGACTACAACTACGACCCGACTAGCCCTATTCTAAAACATGCTCCTGTGTTAGTTATCATACCTATCCTAAACAAAATGGCATTACTTTTTGACTAACCCTCGTATGTCTGTCTAAGATTGACACGCTAGATCTATCTCAGTATTTAGTAGCTAATATAGTACATTGATAAAAAAAAATCGGTATGAGATGGTAAATCCGAAATAATCCCCGTATAAATATAACATGGCCTCCAGTCATAGAATCATAGAAAATGTATCATTATAGCGTTTTTATATATTCTAGCTAAAATTGGTTTTATGTCTGGTCCAAAGATATTTTTCTATTATCGAATCTGTTTCTATTTACTCGAGGGAAATATAAGATGTTTGTTAAAATCACACGCACCTCACGCTAATCACACTAAAAAAGTACACACACAAAAACACATACACACACACACACACACACACCCATGAACACGTACACACATAAATACATACATACATACATATATATATATATATATATATATATATATATATATATATATGCGTGTGTGTGTGTGTGTGTGTGTGTGTGTTTAGTTTGACAAGTTATTATTTTGCTAGATATTGTTAATACAAACACTTCAACCAACAGTCCCCTGAGGACGACCAGCGAAATGTTTGAAAGCTCTTGGGTAAAATGTATGGGACATTTCTTTACCAGCAGGATCTCGATCTACGAAAAACGACTAGAATAGTTGAACCTCTACAACTGAAGATCATGAAGAAGATATATTACCTGGTCTTTAAAAATACCTGCCCTTATATATGTATATATATATATATATATATATATATATATATATATATATATATATACTAGCAAATATATGCACCCTCCGGATACAAGTATTTAAGTTTTAATATAATAAAATATCATGTTAAATTAGAAAGGCTAATGAAACTGAATAAGAATTCAGATAAAAAGATTTTGAACAGAGGGGGTATGATTGAAAAATAGAACAGCTTTGAAACTAACTCTTCCATCATTTTCCCTTACTCCTGTCTTTCATTGGTAAATTTTCCTAATTTAACTATTTAGTTAAATTAGGAAGTAAAGAATAATATTACAGTTATTTGTTCTTGTTAATGGATTTCTTTTAAGATTTATCCCCGAGATTTTTGCTCATATTCATTAAGATAAAACCAAACAATTAGAAATCAATAATACTAAGCATATATTTATTAAAATCAAATTTTTAAGATCAATATGCAAATTAGCCTTCCCATTCACACTATTTTGTTGTATATATAAATACAATTGCATGTTATTAGTATGTAGATATGGTCAACAGTCTTAATGATGTAAAACAATTTTATTAATAATTGAGGTTTAAATAAAAATAAAATCATGGAGAATGTGATGTAAATAACAAAGGGAATTGTCACTTGAATAGTAATATAGTTTCGGTTACAGACAAAAAAACACACAATCTCCATTATAATAAGATATATATATATATATATATATATATATGAGAAGTAAATACACAAACGATGTGTTTTGATATGGCTTTTTTAAAAGCCATATCAAAACACCTCGTTTGTGTATTTATTTCTCATACTGTCGTGTAGAAAAAGTCACTATAAGAGGAATATAACCTACTTCTAAACAAAAAACGAAAATTCTAAGAAAGTCCGGTTGGTGTAGGGGTTACGGTCCTCGCCCGTCAGCTTGTCAGTCAGGGTTCGAATCACGCACAAGGCGGTCTTCCTATCTATAGCTCTGTTGATGAGACCTAGTAGGCCGAAATGTACATACAGAGATTGATTTTTCTCGATTTGTTTAGCCTTACATTTGAATAGATATGCCTGCCTAATTAATTAATTATTAATTAATCAACTTTCAAAATTAGGTACGACTTCAATTATGCATATATATATATTTATATATAAATATATGTGTGTGTGTGTGTTGAAAATATAATTTAAAACTAATAATTTATTATGAATGAAATTCCTTATTGTTATTTGTCGATAGGTGTTTCGACCAAAATTTATTTACATTCACAGTGTTCTATCTAATATTATTTTAGATAAGTAAATAAAATAACGTAATAATAATCCTGCGAATGTTGGCTCAAACTTTCATTTCAGATACTCAACACAAGATGATTCATCCCCAGGAAAAAGAATAAATAATCAGTATACCCAAGATATCAATCAGGGGGTAGATGATCAACCTTATATGCATGTAGGCTGCTGTTGTTTTTCTTGTTCTTCCAGATATTCATGGGAAAATGGTAGCTCAGCCGATAGACGACCCAGTGAGGTGGTAGCCGATAGACGACCCAGTGAGGTGGTAGCCGATAGACGAGACGCCCAGTGAGGTGGTAGCCGAGAGACAAAGAAAAGTGTGGACTAGAGAAAATAACACA
Organism: Doryteuthis pealeii; assembly: GCA_023376005.1. Taxonomy (NCBI): domain Eukaryota; kingdom Metazoa; phylum Mollusca; class Cephalopoda; order Myopsida; family Loliginidae; genus Doryteuthis; species Doryteuthis pealeii. Next base: position 53,873,626 of record CM042158.1, read on the forward strand.
CAAGTACTCCATTGTTATTTTAAAAGCAACCCAACACAGAGAGGTTATAGAAAAAGAATGCTTCAGATTTGGAATGACAACAAGAATTTCAGCACAACCAACCAAAAAACTGGCAGACCAGGCAAGAATGATCCTGAATAAAAAATTATTCTCTGATCTCGAGATAATAGAAATATGTGGACAGGAAAATCAAGAAATACAAACCGAACAAGAATCAACCAAACAAAATGAACATGCTAGCAACCAAAACCGTATACAACCTACCTTTACAACACAGGAACTAACACCAGAACAGAAAATGGATATAGAACTTATACAACAAATCATGAATGAGAACAAAAGTAAATTACCATCCCTAAGAAACATAGAGTGGAAAAAAAGTCAAGAAAGAAACGGAAAAAATAAACAAAATATTAGCGAACATCCCAACAAACAATATCACTGAACTCAACAACCTTATTTATGCAGGAGCAAAACTAGTCTGTGATAGAATTGACGCACCCCTTCGAAACACTAACACAAACAAAGAACCAAACAGAAACACAAAAGCAGGATGGGAGTTCAGATTGGAAGAACAAATAAAAAAACTACGACAACAAACAAATACGTTAAATAAAAACACAAATACACATGTAGCTAAAAAGGTTAAAAGACAACAGCAAATTAAGTTGGAAGAAGTAAAACAAAAGATATCGGCTATAGAAGGAAGACTCAAAAGATATCGAGAGAGAACTAAACAGTACAAACAAAATAGGACCTTCCAAAACAATGAAAAGAGATTTTATGAACAAATTGATGGAGCAAAAACAAACATTAGTGAACACCCAAATGCAACAGAAGCAGAAAAGTTCTGGAGTGATATATGGATGAGGAAAGAACATAATAAGCAGTCAAAGTGGATAAGTGATATTAAGAATGAAATGATGGAAATTGAGGAAGGACCTGTTGCCAGTGTTCATGTAATTACGCTTAAATCAGTACTCAAGAAAGTAGCAAATTGGAAAACACCAGGCCATGATGGCATACATGGATTCTGGTTCAAAAAATTTACGACTATCCACAAAAGAATGGCCCAGCAACTGAACAGATGCCTACAAGAAACGGAAATACCTGAATGGATGACAAAAGGAATAACTACACTAATCCAGAAAGACCCACAAAAAGGAAATGTCCCCAGCAATTATAGACCAATAACTTGTCTACCCATGATGTGGAAAATTCTAACTGCTGTTGTAAGAGAAGAAGTATACTTTTCACTCAATTGGCGGAAACTTCTCCCAGAAGAACAGAAAGGATGTCGCAAGGGAAAAAGAGGAAACCACGACTTACTCTATATAGACCAATACATTCTTAAAGAAGTCAAAAATAAACGGAAAAATATTGCAATGGCCTGGATCGATTACAGAAAAGCCTATGACATGGTCCCACATACCTGGATTTTAGAATGCCTACAAATGTATAAAATTTCCAACAACATTATAAACTTCATTAAAAAAGCCATGGAAAACTGGCGAGTTCAATTAAAAGCTGGAAAACAATCCCTGGCAGAAGTAAAAATCCAAAGAGGTATCTTCCAAGGAGACTCATTATCACCACTACTCTTTATTATTGCAATGATGCCGCTAAACATATACTGAAAAAATGTACCGGGGGATACAAATTTAGTAATTCACAAGAAAAGATCAACCACCTTATGTACATGGATGACATTAAAATTTTTGCAAAAAATGAAAAAGAATTGGAGAGCCTAGTACAAACTATTAGGATATATAGCCAGGATATAGGGATGGAATTTGGAATCGAAAAATGTGCTATGCTTGTAATAAAAAGGGGTGAAAGAAAACTATTAAATGGAATACAACTACCAAATCAGGAAACTATAAAATCTCTTGATGAAAATGAAAGCTACAAATACTTAGGAATTTTGGAAGCGGACAATATCATGCAAGCAGAAATGAAAGGAAAAGTTAAAAAGGAATATCTCAGGAGAACTAGAAAACTTCTAGAAACGAAACTTAACAGCAGAAATCTGATCAAAGGAATTAATACCTGGGCTGTCCCCATTATAAGATACTCAGGACCATTCTTAAAATGGACAAAAGAAGAACTCAGACAGATAGACCAAAGGACGAGAAATTAATGACCATGCACAAGGCTCTCCACCCTAGAGATGATAGAGATAGATTGTATGTGTCAAGAAAGGAAGGGGGAAGAGGTCTTGCCAACATAGAGGAATGCGTAGAAACCACAATCCAACAACTTGAAGATTACACAAGGAAGAGCAAAGACAAATTACTTATGGCGACCAACAATAGTAGAAACGGCAGATGGACAAACAGAAGAACGACAAAGACTAGAAAACAAAAATGGGAAGAAAAACAATTATATGGACGCTTCAAACGACAAATAGATGAGGTTGCACATCAAAAGACTTGGACATGGTTAAGAAAGGGAAACCTCAAAAGAGAAACAGAATCACTTATAATTGCTGCACAAAATAATGCCATAAGGACAAACTACATCAAAGCGAAAATTGATAAGACCCAACAAAATAGTAAATGTAGACTTTGCGGTAATAGAGATGAGACTGTTAACCATATACTCTGCGAATGTAGCAAACTAGCACAACGAGAATACAAAACTAGACACGACTGGGTTGGGAAGGTGATCCACTGGGAATTATGCAAGAAATTAAATTTTGACCACACAACAAAATGGTATATGCATAAACCAGAATCTGTTCTTGAGAACGAAACGCACAAAATTCTCTGGGACTTTGAAATTAAAACGGATCACCTTATCCCAGCAAGAAGACCAGACCTAGTGTTGATTAACAAAAAAGAAAGAACTTGTCAACTGGTGGATTTTGCAGTGCCAGCGGATCACAGGGTGAAGTTAAAGGAAAATGAAAAAATTGACAAATATCTGGACCTTGCCAGAGAACTGAAAAAGTTATGGAATATGAAAGTGAAAGTTATACCAATTGTAGTTGGTGCACTTGGAACAGTCCCAAAAGCATTAGAAAAGGGTTTGGAAAGTTTGGATATCAGAGGAAGGATTGAAACCATTCAGAACACTGCACTGCTGCAATCTGCCAGAATACTCAGAAGAGTCCTGGAGACCTGAGGAGACTTGCTGTCACTCAGACTCCAGTGAAAGACCATCAGCTAACACTGATGTGAAAACTCAAATAATAATAATAATCACAGGTGAAGTTAAAGGAAAATGAAAAATAGACAAATATCTGGACCTTGCCAGAGAACTGAAAAGGTTGTGGAATATGAAAGTGAAAGTGATACCAATTGTAGTTGGTGCACTTGGAACAGTCCCAAAAGGATTAGAAAAGGGCTTGGAAAGTTTGGATATCAGAGGAAGGATTGAAACCATTCAGAACACTGCACTGCTGCAATCTGCCAGAATACTCAGAAGAGTCCTGGAGACCTGAGGAGACTTGCTGTCACTCAGACTCCAGTGAAAGACCATCAGCTAACACTGATGTGAAAACTCAAATAATAATAATAATCACAGGGTGAAGTTAAAGGAAAATGAAAAAATAGACAAATATCTGGACCTTGCCAGAGAACTGAAAAGGTTGTGGAATATGAAAGTGAAAGTGATACCAATTGTAGTTGGTGCACTTGGAACAGTCCCAAAAGGATTAGTAAAGGGCTTGGAAAGTTTGGATATCAGAGGAAGGATTGAAACCATTCAGAACACTGCACTGCTGCAATCTGCCAGAATACTCAGAAGAGTCCTGGAGACCTGAGGAGACTTGCTGTCACTCAGACTCCAGTGAAAGACCATCAGCTAACACTGATTTGAAAACTCAAAAGGAGTAAATAATAATAGAAATCGTAAAATAAGAATGCAAACAGAAGTCAATTTAAAAATCAATATATTCCGACCTGATGATGACCCGATTGTACTCGTAACTCCCAAGTCTATCCTATCCTATACAAGCCTGTTCATATCTATCTTCGACTCTGACGGGGAGTGGTATTAACTGTTAGGGCCCAATCTATGGATTAGATAGACAAAATGAGTGTACAAATTTAAAAATTGAATACCCAACAAGAATGAATGAAATAAAAATGTCTCCAGTATGACATAACCCAAATATTAGCATGCCGTAAAATCTAAGCAAACCGTTACGATTCTGGTCTCCATTTTAGGCGTTTAGGTCTTCTATTAGTAAATCCAATGGTAGAAAAGGGTGAAGTCTCAATTTTTTTAATTTTCTTATTAGATTTTTTTAGAAGTCAAGGGGCCCCTGTCCTGGGGCTAACACTTGATTTTTTTTATAAATAGTATTTATATCCTAATGATCTTTTTAGGATGGAGAATGTTCCTTTGATAGCTGCTATTTGTACTTCATAGCAGCTTTCCTTCCCTCGAGGTATTTTTAGTATAAAGTCTGTTGTGTTCCTTGAAATCCTTGGTTAAACAAAATTGTATTTGTAAGTGAGAATCCAGTAGTAGTTCTTGTAATACTAGTTAGAACAAGAGGCTACTTGTAGCAGAGAATCCAGCTTTACTCATTGAAATCCAAGGTAGAACAAGAGTGTACTTGCAGCAAAGAGTCCAGTTGCAGACCATCTGGTATTAAGTCCAGTTAACAACTGTTTTTAGAGTAACTAACAACGATCTTAAATGCATTCTATGTCGTTTTTCATTGGCCAATGCCTTCTCCTGATTTTGGTAAAGTCCATAAATATAAGTGGCAATCTTTAGTACATCTTATATCCTTAGATAATGGGCACCTCGCGTGGTGTAATGGTTAGCAAGCTCGCTTCGCAAACCATTGTTAGTGAGTTCGATTCTCATTGGGAGCCCCATACTTCTGGCCTTGTGCCATATCTAAGCTAAGCTTAGTAAATCTAAGGGCACCTCACGTGGTGTAATGGTTAGCAAGCTCGCTTCGCAAACCATTGTTAGTGAGTTCGATTCTCATTGGGAGCCCCATACTTCTGGCCTTGTGCCATATCTAAGCTAAGCTTAGTAAATAACTAGGGCACCTCACGTGGTGTAATGGTTAGCAAGCTAGATTAGCAGACCATTGTTAGTGAGTTCGATTCTCACTGGGCGCCCCACACTTCTGGCCTTGTGCCATATCTAAGCTAAGCTTAGTAAATAAATAAATCATTAGATAATGGGCACCTCACGTGGTGCAATGGTTAGCAATCTAGACTCGCAAACTATTGTTAGTGAGTTCGATTCTTACTGGGTGCCCCATACTTGTGGCCTTGTGTCACATCTATGCTGAGCTAAGCTTAGTAAATGACTATATCCTTAGATAATGGGCACGTCACGTGGTGCAATGGTTAACAAGCTAGATTAGCAGACCATTGTTAGTGAGTTCGATTCTCATTGGGTGCCCCATACTCCTAGCCTTGAGCCACATCTAAGCTAAGCTTAGTAAATAACTATATCCTTAGATAATGGACACCTCACGTGGTGCAATGGTTAACAAGCTAGATTAGCAGACCATTGTTAGTGAGTTCAATTCTCACTGGGTGCCCCATACATTGTGTTCTATCTAAGTTAAGCTTAGTAAATAACTATATCCTTAGATAACTCAACTAGTTTTACCTTATCGCAGCATCGGACTACCATTAGAACAATGGCATTTATTGATAATGGAGAGTCAGTTACTATTTGTGTGTAACCAAAACCACGTCAGTGCTTACGTCACAATTACCAATACATAGAATTCAGAACAATTAACATAAATAAAATAAATGAATATTCTTCCTTATAATTCAACGTTTGAACCCTTTTCATTGTAATAAATATATCCTTTAAATAAATAGATTTTATAAACAATGAAATTAATTTTAAAAAACTGTATTACTTTAAATGAAAATAATTATTTGCGAAATTTATAATCAATTTAAAAAAGTTTTTACTTTCTCCATTTTTTCAATAACAAGAAGTTAATTAAAAGTTTACTAATAGATTAATAACTACGAGTTTGTTTATGAGTTCAATATTCAAATAATTATTAAATAAATGATGCACGCAACATTTTATTTGAGTTTCCATTTCAAATTTTTTCATTTTGATTTTTACTCCGTTAATAGATTTAATGATTTTACTTACTAATGATATAAACCCTCTGACATTGAATTTATAAGTCCCACCCGACCCAGGCAATATCTTATAAAAATTTAACCAAGTTACCTTTAAGCACCCCAGGGGTGACCTGGATTCAGAGGGACATGTTTCGCTTTGCACCGTCAACATCCGGTTGTTTGTTACCAGACGATTTTTAGGCGCATTTTTTTAATTATTAAACTAACTGCTAACCCTAATCCTAACCCTAATCCCTAACCCTAACCCTAAACCGAACCCTTACAAACAACCGGATGTTGACGGTGCAAAGCGAAACATGTCCTTCTGAATCCCGGTCGCCCCTGGGGTGCTTAAAGGTACCTTGGTCCTAAAAATTAATTTTTACACCGTGTTTTTTTTTTCATTAGTTTCTTGGATAAAATCTGACAAGAATTACGATTATCATATTTTTGAATATCAACAAAATTCTCGAAGGAAAAGTTACTGTAAATTGTTTTGTTGTCTGGACTTCCCAATATTAGAGCTTATTTTTATCGATTTCATTTCTATTCTCGACAAAAAAAGGAGAAATTATAGAAGTGTTTACAACAGATTACTTCTTGGTTTTGATATTGTTAAACATATTTTCTTCATATAATTTCCGTCTGGTTTTATTCTACTTTTTATTTTAAATGTAATAAAAAAAACCTAATATTCTCTGACCTTCTCGTAGTTTTCAACTACCTTATACCCTGTTAATACATTGTGACAGTCATATGGTTCGTTTTTCACACGTAGACCCTCAAAAACTAAAGTTAATATATTTGTTATAATATTATATATATGTTAATATATTGTGATTGGCTGTAGAATTAGCCAACCCTATGTAAAGAGGCCGAGGACTACGTTGGCATACTCTATTTAAAGTCATTTTTCTGTTGGCAGCGAGTTAGAGCTTGATCAATTCTAACGGGGTCTGACTGGCGGAGGGTGGTATTATGTTGGAAGACCCGAAACCCCCCTATGAAACCAGTTAACAATATAACTGACGACACTGCCCTGCGCTTATTAGTCAGTTGTATCTCGAACACTGACAGTCATATGGTTCGTTTTTCTCATGTGCAACCTCAAAAACTAAAGTCCGACTGTCTTGTCTCGCCCTCCATATTCAATTTTAAAAGTAAAATAATTACATTATTCAATCAGAAATTATAGAAAATAATTTTTAAAGAGTTTTTGTAAGGTAAATGATTACATTACTTACGTGTCATATATGTACACAAACACACACACACACACATGTGTATATATAGGTGGGTGGTGTAATGGTTACACGTCGACCCGGGTTCAAATACTGAATGAGGCTGTTTGCATTTCACATAGCGCTAATACCTTTGGGAATGGTATGCCTCCAATTACTCCAGCTACGGGTAAATAGTAGAAATTGACCTTGTGTCGTATCCAGCTCGTTTGAAGGAGTTGGTATATATATTATATATATATATATATATATATATATATATATATATATATATATTAGTAATACTAATATTATTATTAGAGGAAAAATAAAGGGTCTACCATGGTTTCAATCAAATAGAAATGATTTCATCAGGAACCTACGCTACGTTAACTAAGTCGATGTTATTCCTTATTTTTCGGATGATAACACTTGAACGGATACTATATATATATATATATATATGTATATATATATATATATATATATATATATATATATATATATATAATTTTTTGCGGCAATCATGTAAAAATATGTATTAAATTTTGGGACACGTTTGATGTCTTTGATCGGCCTAAGAGCTTAGACATAATTTTGGTTTCTTTGTTTAAAGACATATAAACATTCATTTTTCATCTGCTGCCAAGAATATCCTTGTAGAAGAACAGTAGTCGTACTATCTAACCCGTAGCTGGGGAATAAGTGTGTCCTTACCTATCCCAAGGGTATTAGAAAGAAAGGGAAACTGAGAATGTGACTGGAGTTCACACTCGTCTACCACAATGTCGCGGTCCAACACGCTAGCCCAGTGGTTCTCAAACAGTGCGCCCGGGTGCACTGGTGCGCCTCAGAGCTTTTTCAGGGGCGCTCCGTAGTATTCCTGGAAAATCTATCCAGATATGAAAAGCAAATGTATACTAAGTTACTATATTATACCATTTCTTTACGAACACTCGGTTATCGATATCTAAAAAAGCGCTGGCCATTTTATTGCAATTTTTCACCTCGTATCTATGTGAACTGGGATTTTCAACCCTCACAACAATTAAGTGTAAAGAGAGAGGAATTCTTCAATGCATTGATGAGGAAATGAGAGTTTGTCTCTCATACATAAGACCAAACATTGAAGAAATCGCAAGGTCTCATCAAGCTCATGTTTCTTATTAACACAGGAATGAATAAACTTCATAGAGGTAAGTTTGCTTTTGTTAAATGTATTATTTTTTATATATTTAACAGTTAACTTAATAACATATTAGTCCTATTTTGTATACAAGTGCGCTATCAAGTATCTGTAGTACTGTAAGTGCTCCCGGACTGTATCAAGTTTGAGAACCACTGCTATAAACCAATAACCTGTGTATATTGTTTAGGTGGTTGGTTTTTACATTATGTCAACCCTTGCTAGGTTATTTTATGCCTTATACGTATTTGTCTTATTTATTCTTGATAGGTATTCAATATTCTTTAAACTCAATTTCTAAACATATTTAAAAGGAAACTTTTTTTCTATTTAACCCATAAATGGGGCCTAAGAAGTTCTACTGCACCGGATAAGTGTAAACCTATGGAATAATGATGATGAAGGGGTACTCCACATTGCCCAGAGCTCCTGAATTGAAACTTTACAATCGGATAGAGTTTAATGTCATACACAGGGCATTAAGACTGTCAGCCACCGCCTTCTAACACATATATGAGAAAAAGGGTTGGGGCCTGATTTCAAAACAATAGGATCTCGACAATCATATAGGTGCTACTGCTTGACCTATTCAGCCGATTGAGAACCACTGCGCTAGCCACTACGCCAACAAGACTGCTTTTCTTAGATATTACAATTCAAATTTCAGTATAAGTGGAATAAATTGCAGCACGCTGCGGCTGAGTGGAACAAGGTGTGAAGAATTATATTTGGATACATGCTTAATATATAATGGCAGCGTAAAATGTGGGTCGAGTACTTACTAGTACTGGTGGATGTTACGATGAGGTGTGAGGGAAGCGTTCCCTAATATCAAAGGAAGTGTTGTGAGAACCGTGCCTGGGGATACGAAGGCCAGTAATATATAGTAATAAACTGCAGTTGCTAGTGTATATTGTGTGATAGACCCGCACTCTCATATATATATATATATATATATAAATAAATAAAGGAGGGAAATATATATAGGAGACTGCTTTTGTTAGATATTACAATATATATATATATATATTATATATATATATATATATATATATATATATATTTTACCAACCCCTCCGCACGAGCAGGATGCGACACAGGGTCAATTTCTTAATTTTGTTTGTTTGTTTGTTTGTTTTGTTTACGCCATATCAACCTCGGTGGGTCATTTAATGCCGATAAAGTTTTGAAATAAATAAATTCTTAATGGATAATACCATATTTTCATAAATACATTTTCCTATTTAACCCATAGATGGGACCCTAACAGGTACTACCACTCCGGGTCAGAGTGGACCAGGGAGCAATGGTGATGAAGGGGTGCTCCACATTCCCCAAACCTCCAAAACTGGAACCTCACCATCTGATAGAGTTTAACGTCATTCCCAGGACATGTAGACCCGCAGCCACCGCCTTCTAGCACCCATATGATAAAAAGGGGTCGGGGCTTGCCATAAGGGCGATAGGGTTGGGAAAATCATATAGGTGCTAGGGCTTGACGGGATCAGCCGATTGATTGTGGGGGCCTCTCCGACCGCCCGTCTAGCCCAAGATAGGGCCAAAGTGGTTCTTAATTTTCTTCAATATGTTCACATAAAGGAGTGAAAAACACACTTTGTTGTTAAAACGAATATATTCTTATATCCTTTTAACTTGCTGATATTGACAATATTTCCATTTATTAAAAGTCATCATCAGAGGATACTGGTAATTAGGTACTTTTTAGGTTAGTTTGAATTCAAATCCTTTTCTGTTTCTCTCTTGATGAATCCGGATTAAAAACATTTATATCTAAAAACGGACCTAATTACCATTATGCTCTGATGATGATTTTTAACAAATCGAAATATTGTCAATATTAGCAATGAAAAGGATTTTAAAAATTTTATTCATTTTAACAACATTGTGTTTTTTCATACCCTTTTATCTATACATATACCATCGGATTCTTTTCCTTACTCTTAACTCATATATATATATATATATATATATATATATATATATATATATATATATATATATATATTGGTTAATAAATATTAAGTATTGTGTATATATTGGTTTGGAGGTTGATTTTGAAGACTATCACAATGTAGGTGTAAAGAAAAAATAATAAGGTAACAATGGTGTTGTGTGTTAACCTGTATTTTAAAAATCTCTTTTTCAGAAGATCACTGGTACTGAAGTCGTCTTGTTATGGCATTTCTAGTTTAAAAAACTAATATATATATATATATATATATATATATATATATATATATATATATATATATATATTACTGTCGTAAAGCAGTGGTGTTTAAACTATTAAATACATACGTTTGTTTCTATATTTTACGATCACCAGAGAGATCCAGTCAGTAACAGACGATAATTGCTTTATGCTGGTAATGAAAGTGAATTTAAGTTACCCCTATTGGCTCTATCGGATTTTGGGAGCATATATATATATATATATATATATATATATATATATATATATATATATATATTATATATATATATATATGCCTGCTTATCTATATTTCTATATAGCTATCTATTTATATTCCGAAATCCATCTATTTACCTATCAATTCATCAATCTATTTGCTCAAATCTCTCTTCCCCCTCTCTCCCCCCTCTTTCTCTTTCTCTGTCTCTGTCTCTCTGTCTCTGTCTCTCTCTTTCTCTGTACATACACATGCTCACACACGCATATATATATATATATATATATATATATATATATATATATATATATAGTTAATCTTGTCTCTGAAATTGAACTTTACCAATTCTGTGAGTGAAAAATGAAGACATTTCTGTTTTGTGTCCTTTGAAACATTATCTAGTCATAATAAGATCACTGTATTTTTGTCTATACGGAATATATCACGGGTAAATACTGGTACTCGCTTTGCATTATGGGACTTCGATATAAAATGTCTCGTCATCAGACTTACAAGATGTAAAAAGAAAGGAAATAAAGTTACTTTTATGTTTTGCCACTTGGGGATTCTTTGAAATCCAAATCTTGCAAATAATGGTCTCCAATCCCCGGGAAGTCTCCCAGGATTCCAGTAGACTCGCTACTGAAGATTTTCAGAGAATAGGATAATAATCTTCAAAGGATAATGTACATTAATAAAAAATATTTTTTAAAAACTTTTAAAAGTATTTAAAATACGTTTGTTTTAGCCAGACATAACTGGATCATGATGATGATACTATAAAGACGGTAAGATAATGGTAAAAAAAACCGCATTATTTCTATATCGTAAAAGTTAATAAGTAAATTCGGCGTGGCGGTCTAATGTCAGTATCATCTAGACGGCGAGGGAGACAGAAATTCAGAAATTTACTCTGTTTATAATAATTAAACATTGAGCTCTCATACGTAACCTCAACTCTACAACAAACTACTGGTAGAGAATAGGACCAGCCTAGAATCACCTTGTACCAAGAAACTTGGTACCCCAGCAAAGAATATATATATATATATATCTTATTATAATGGAGATTGTGTGTTTTTCTGTCTGTAACCGAAACTATATTACTACTCAAGTCACAATTCCCTTCGTTATTTACATCACATTCTCAATGATTTTATTTATATTTAAACCTCAATTATTAATAAAATTGCTTCACCTTTTTATTAGTGTTGTCCATATCTACATACAAATAACATGCAATTGTATTTATATATACTACAAAATAGTGGTGTACAGTGTTAATGGGAAGGCTAATTTCATATTGATATTAAAAATGTGATTTTATTAAATATGTGCTTAGTTATTTGATTTCTAATGTTTGGTTTTATTTTAATGAATATAAGCAAAAATCTCTTCAATGAATCTTAAATGAAATCCATTAACAAGAAAAAAAAACTGTCATTTTATTCTTTTTTTCGTAATTTAACTAAATAGTTAAATTAGGAAAATTTACCAATGAAAGACGGGAGTAACGGAAAATGATGGAAGAGTTGTTTCAAAGTTGTTCTATTTTTCAATCATACCCCCTCTGTTCAAAATCTTTTTATCTACATTCTTATTCAGTTTCATTAGCCTTTCTAATTTAATATGATATTTTATTATATTAAAACTTAAATACTTGCACCCGGAGGGTGCATATATTTGCTAGTATATATATATATATATATAACATATATATATATATAATATATTATATATATAATACGATATATATTTTTTTCTTTTTTTGAAGTCAAAATAATGCATTATTTTGCCTTCAAAAAAAGAAAAAATATATATCGTATTACATTTATAAATAATGCTTCTATTTAACTATAAAAACGAGCAAAAAAAAACTTCTATATATATGTAAGTAAGTAAAGTCGTCGGGGCGGCCTAAAGTCGGTATCAGCCAGTCATAGAGAGAGTCTATCCCCTTTTCACTAGCGCTAGACTAAGGAGATTGTTTTTAGCATCTGAGGTGGAGCGCCACAACTTCCATCAGCTCCTTACTTTACCGCACAGATCCCTGTACTACTCATACGCTGAGTTGGCGGGGAACGGTAT
>CM042158.1:53894122-53916622 GCA_023376005.1 Doryteuthis pealeii
TCATTTTCAACATCCGATGCCGGCAAGTACACACAATTCAACAACGTTATTTTACTCTTTTAATTATTTTTTTTCTTTCTTTTTTTCAAGATTTTTAATGTTTTTACAAATTATACCGACAAGCCTTTAGATTTACTAGAATGCACTAATTTACCTCGGAAAAAGATACACGTTGAATATCTTTATTATTCTCCATAAATGAGAGAGTCAACATTTTTTTTAAAGGAATGGTGCAATTTTTATTCAGATATTTAAAAAAATAGGCATAATGATGGTTGGGTGGTTGGTTGGTTGTTGGTTGGTTGGTTTCTACGGCATGTCAACCCTTGTTGGGTTATTTTATTACGAAGGCGTATTGTTTTAATCCTTGATGAGTATTAAACATTAAAAAAAAATAAACACATTTTGGACCATATTTTGGCACCCTTTTTGATTTCGATTCAGAAGGACATGTTTTTTCATTTACATCGTCAATATCCGGTTGTTTGTTAACAGACGATTTTTAGTTTTTTTTTTTTATTTAAAACTAACCCTAACCCTAACCCTTAACAAACACCTGATATTGACGGTGTAAATAAAAAAAATGTCCTTCTGAATCGAGATCAAAAAGGGGTGTCTAAATGTCATATGGTCCCACATTTTTAACTTATGTTTTTTTAAAATTTAATCCATATGTGAGATCCTAACAGGCACTACCACTCCGGGTCAGAGTGAACCTGTAATTAAGGGTGAGGAAGGGGCATTCACCATCCCTAGAGTTCCATAAATTCAACGTCATACTCAGAACAATAAGACCCTCAGCCACTGCCTACTAACACGTATATGATAAAAAGGGGTGGGAGTTTGCCATTAGGGCATCAGAGGCGGGACAATCATATAGGTGTTATGGCTTGACGTGGTCAGCCAATTGATCGGGGGGGGGGTCTCTCTGAGCATCTGTCTAGCCAAGTAAGGACCAAAGTGAAGTTTAGCATATTATAGACTCCTCAGCTACCAGAATTCCATCCTGAAGCCTCACGGGTCGCCACCCATGGCCAACAGGTTGCCCCATTGTCTTTTTTTACATATCTGAAGGGATGCAGTCGGTGTAATGTACTGTTCTTTCTTTTGTTGTATCAACTTTATTTTTTCATTCTGTTTCTTTGCTCAACTCTTTTTCTCTCATTTTATTTTTTTTTTGTTTAATTCTTTATTTCTTTCGTTCTTCACCTTTTCGTTCTTTCTTTCTTTCTTTCTTTCTTTCTTTCTCTTTCCTTTCCTTTACTGTCTCATTTTTCCTTTTTCTTTCTTTCTTTCTTTCTTTCTTTCTTTCTTTCTTTCGCTCGCTCGCTCGTTCGTTTGTTCTTTCTTTCTAACCCTTTATTTTCCTCTTTTTATCTTATTTTCCCTTGACTTTTTTTTTTTCTTTCTTTCTTTCATTCTTCTTTCTTTCTTTCTTTTCTTTCGCTCGTTCGTTCGATCTTTCTTTTCTAACCCTTTCCTTTCCTCTTTTTGTCTTATTTTCCCTTGATTTCTTTCTTTCTTTCTTTCTTTCTTTCTTTCTTCTTTCTTTCTCTTTACTTGCCTGTTTTCGTCTTATTTTTCTTTCTTTCTTTCTTTCTTTCTTTCTTTCTTTCCTTTCCTTTCCTTTCCTCTTTTGTCTTATTTTCCTTGACTTTCTTTCTTTCTTTCTTTCTTTCTTTCTCTTTTCTTCCTGTTTTCGTCTTATTTTTCTTCTTTCTTTCTTTCTTTCCTTTCCTTTCCTTTCCTTTCCTCTTTTTGTCTTATTTCCCTTGACTTTCTTCTTTTCTTTCTTCCTTTCCTTTCCTTTCCTCTTTCTTTTTTTTGACTTCTTTCTTTTTCTTTCTTTCTTTCCTTTCCTCTTTTTGTCTTATTTTCTTGAACTTTCTTTCTTTCTTTCTTTCTTTCTTTCTTTCTTCTTTTCTTCCTGTTTCGTCTTATTTTTCTTTTCTTTCTTTTTTCTTTCTTTCTTTCCTTTCCTTTCCTTTCCTTCTCTTTTTGTCTTATTTTCCCTTGACTTTCTTTCTTTCTTTCTTCTTTCTTTCTTTCTTTCTCTTTTCTTCCTGTTTCGTCTTATTTTTTCTTTATTTCTTTCTTTCTTTCTTTCTTTCTTTTCTTTCTTTCCTTTCCTTTCCTCTTTTTGTCTTATTTTCTTGACTTTCTTTCTTTCTTTCTTTTTCTTTCTCTTTTCTTCCCTGTTTTCGTCTTATTTTTCTTATTTTTTATTTCTTTCTTCCTTCCTTCTTTCTTTCTTTCTTTCTCTTTACTTTCCTGTTTTTCGTCTTATTTCTTTCTTTCTTTCTTCTCTTTCTTTCTTTCTTTCTTTCTAAACACTTTCCTTTCCTCTTTTTAGTTTATTTCCTTGACTTCCTTCCTTCTTTCTTTCTTTACTTTCTTTTTCTTTACTTTCCTGTTTTCGTCTTTTTTTCTTTTTTCTTTCTTCTTTCTTCTTCTTTCTTTCTTTCTACACTTTCCTTTCCTCTTTTTTGTCTTATTTTCCCTTGACTTTCTTTCTTTCTTCCTTCCTTTCTTTCTTTCTTTCTTTCTCTTTACTTTCCTGTTTTCGTCTTATTTCCCTTCTTCTTTCTTTCTTTCTTCTTTCTCTTCTTTCTAACCCTTTCATTTCCTCTTTTTGTCTTATTTTCCCTTTTTTCTTTCTTTCCTTCTTTCTTTTTTTCATTCTCTTTACTTTCCTCTTTTTCTCTTATTTTCTCCTTTTCTATCTTTCTTGCTTTTTTACATTTTTACTCTTTATTATTTTCTAATTTTCCATCTTTTCATTCATAATTTCTTAAATTCATCAGTTTTATCGATGAGTACATTTGTACACGTGTGTGTGTGTGTGTTTATGTGTTAGTTTGTGAGTATGTGCTGGGTTTTCTGCGCGTGTGTGTGTGCGCGGGCACGCGTGTGTGTATATGTATATATGTACAATCAAATAAATTACAGCTTCAGTCTCGATACCTTTTTTTTTATTACAACCGAGATGGATTTAGTTTCAAATCAGCTTAAATAATGGATTTGCTCAAATTTAGAAATAGATTCCCTCAACAAAGGTTTAGGTACACTTTACGTAATGTTAGTTTTATAAGAGCTAAGCTTTTTTCCATCTCAGCAAGGAATGTGGTTAAAATACGTAATTTTATGTTTTTCCCTTCCGGCTAAAGTGGTTACAGGAGAAACGATTTGACCGGAATATAACAAACTAACTCCAAGGAAAAACAATACTATCAAAGAGTTCGCAATTACTGGACATTGTCCAAGACATCGATAAATGGCCAGCTTACTCAACTCTTTCCCTCCTCTCTCTCTCTCTCTCTCTCTCTCTCTCTCGTCTCTTCTCTCTCTCTCTCTCTCTCTCTCTCTTCTCTTTCTGTCTTTCTGTCTCTGTCTGTCTCTCTCTCTGGCTCGCTGTCCTCGTTTTCTTTCTCTGGCTGCTCTCCTCTCTTCTTCTCTAATCGTTTCTCTCTCTCTTCTCTTTTCCCCCCTCCTCTCTCTGTCTCTCTCCTTTCTCCCCTCTCTCGCTGGTCTCCTCTCCCCCTCTCTCTCTCTCACTCTCTCTTCTCTACCACTCTCTCTATTCCCCTCTCTCACTGTCGCTCTCGCTCTCTCGCTCGTTCTCCTTCTCTCTTCACTATCACTCTGTCTCTGTCTCTGTATTTCTCGTTGTCTCTCTCTCTCTTCTCTCTCTATCTCTCTTCTTCTGGCTTGCTCTCTCCTCTGTCTTTCTCATTGTCTCGTCTCCTCTCTCTCTCTCTCATCTCTCTCTCTCTCTGCCTGGCTTTTCTCCTCTCTCTCTCTCTCTTTTATTTACCCTCTCTATCACTCCTCTCTCTCTCTCTCTCTCTTCTCTCTCTCTTCCTGGCTCTCGTTCTCGCTCTAGATCTCTCTTACTCTCTCCTCTTACTCTCTCTATTTCCTCTCTCACTGGCTCTCACTCGCTCCCCCTTTTCTCTATCTCTCTATCTCCCCTCTATCTCTTTGTCTCGCTTTCTCCTCTCTCTCCTCTCTCTCTCTTTCTTCTCACTCACTTCTCTCTCTCTCTCTCTCTGTCTCTCTGTCTCTCTGTTCTTCACTCTCGCTCTCGGTATTGCTCTCGTTCTTATCTCTCTCTCTTCTCTCTCTTCTCTCTCTCTTACTCACTTGCTCTCCCACTCTCTCTTTCCCTCTCTCACTCCGCTCTCACTGCTCTTTCTTCCCCCCCCTATCTCTCTCACACTCTCGTTCTCCGTTCTCGCTTTCACTATTTTCATCTACCCTATCTCCTCTCGTTCTCACTCTCGCCACCGGTCAAACTATCGTCTTGGGAAAATAATGGACAACGTCGTCTAGTGCAGAGGCCGAAGCGAAAACTTCAGTAAATCCATTTCATAATAAAACGAAGAATAGAGATTTGAAAAGAAACTGGGGTATTACTAGTCGACAGAAAAAAAAGGTCATTATATGCCGAACCGTTCTGTTATGACTAATAACTGACGAGTAAATGTCTGGCATATAAGACGCAGCAAGCATAATGATAGGATTTTACATGTAGAGGCTATCCGGATTGCTGTCTGCGAGTGTATATTTTTAAGAAGAAGAAGAAGAGAAGAAGAAGAGGGAAGAAGAAGAAGAAGAAGAAGAAGAAGAAGAAGATTGCAAAGAAGATGAAGAAGAAGAAGGGAAGAAGATTGCAAAGAAGAAGATTGGCAAAGAAGAAGAAGAAGAAGAAGAAGAAGAAGAAGAAGAAGAGAAGAAGATTGCAAAGAAGATGAAGAAGAAGAGAAGAAGAAGATTGCAAAAGAATGATGAAGAAGAAGAAGAAGAAGAAGAAGAAGATTGCAAAGAAGATGAAGAAGAAGAGAAGAAAGAAGAAGATTGCAAAGAAGATGAAGAATATTGCAAAGAAGAAAAGATAATTGCAAAAGAAGAAGAAGAAGAAGAAGAAGAAGAAGAAGAAGATGAAGAAGAAGAAGAAGAAGAAGAGAATAAGAAGGAGAAGAAGATTGCAAAGAAGAAGAATGCAAAGAAAAGAAGAAGAAGATTGCAAAGAAGAAGAAGAAAGAAAAATGAGATTGCAAAGAAGTGAAGAAGAAGAAAGAAAAAAGAAGATTGCAAAGAAGAAGAAGGAAGAAGGAAGAAGAAGAAGAAGAAGAAGAAGAAGAAGAAGAAGAAAGAAGAAGAAGAAAGAAGAAGAAGAAGAAGATTGCAAAGAAGATGAAGAAGAAGAAGAGAGAAGAAGAAGGAGAAGAAGATTGCAATGAAGAAGAATGCAAAGAAGAAGAGAGAAGAAGAAGAGAAGAAGAAGAAGAAGAAGAAGAAGAAGAAGAAGAAGAATTTGCAAAAGAAGAAGAAGAAGAAGAAGAAGAAGAGAAGATTGTGATTGCGATAGCATGCAGCGGCTATCATATCCGATTCATGTCTGCGCGTGGTATAATTTTTCAAAAAGAAGCTTTGATAGGCTCGGAAGTTCGACTAGAATTGTCTGATCGGCGTATTGAGATTCGGAGGGGGGGGGGGGCGAAGAGAGGCTACGGGAAAAAGGAGAAGAAGAGATATGCGCAAGATATCGAGGGTGGATGAAAGAAAAGGGGGATGAGAGGCTAGAAGAAGAAGAAGAAGAAGAAGAAGAAGAAGAAGAAGAAGAAGAAGAAAGAAATTCAGTAAAATGTATTGAGCATAGATGGAAGGAAGGAAGCTAGGCGAGATATCGACAGTGGAAGCGTGGAAGGAAAGAAAGAAAGAAGGAAGAGAGGCTAGGGGAATACAAAATCAGCGCCCCATATCGAGGGTGGAAGGAAAGTACGAATAAATGAAGTGAGGAAAGACGAAGGAGAGGTTACGGGAAGAAAGTGAAAGCTACGGGGAGAAGAAGAAGTCGATGCAATGCATCAGGGGGAAAGAAGACGGTCTCAGGTAAAAAGTAGAAGAATAAACCGTTGGAAGAGATCGAAGAAAAAGAGGGAAAGAAAGAAAGAAAGAAAGAAATAGTGGCTACGGGAAGGGAAGAAACTGGTGGAAGATTTCAAAGGTGGAAGAAAGAAAGTTACTACGAAGGGCTTACGGGGAGTCATTTAACCGGGGATAAATTTAAGCGAGGAAGAAAAGAAGGAATCAAGGAAGACAGGCTAAAGGAAGAAGAAAAAGGAAGTAAAACATACAGAAACAATTGGCCATGCTAATATTATTGTAGTGGTGGGTGATGTATAGTTGACAAGTACAGACTATGGAAAGAAGAAATCGACGACCCATGATACTTAAGGATAGAGCCCAGGTGGATGAGCAGTTCATGACTTGCAATACTCCTTTTTGACCCTTTCTTGCTTGTGTTAGATGGGCGGTCGGAGAGGTCCCCTCCGATCAATCGGCTGGTCACGTCAAGCCCTAGCACCTATATGATTTTCCCAACCCTATTGCCCTTATGGCAAGCCCCAACCCCTTTTTATCATATGGGTGCTCTGACCCGGAGTGGTAGTACCTATTAGGTCCCATCTATGGGTTAAATAGAAAAACATGAGTTGATAAACAAAATGTGAATTTATTTCACAACTTTGTCGGCATTAAATGACCCACTGAGGTTGATATGCCGTAAAACAAACCAAACCAAATCTAAAGAAATCGAAGCAAGGCATTGAGAAGTGAAAGAAAGAAAGGAAGGAAATTTGGCTATGGGGAAAAAACATCGATCGTGGTAAAAAAAAAGAGAGGAAAGAAGATAGGTTACAAGAAGAAGAAGAAGGAGAAGGAAAAATAAAGAAACTAATGGTATGGTGATAGTGGTGGTTGATCTGTGTTTGATATATTGGGTGGGGTGGGGGTGTTGTGGTTGTCGGTGAAGGGGAAGTTTATGTTGCGTGCGCCACAGTTCGGAAAAAATATTTCCGCTTCATTTGCCTAAGAATATTTGGCTTAAAACGTATCCGCTCTCTGGTCTTCAATCTCATCAATAACAACATTATGTTCTTCTTCTTCTTCTTTTCTTCTCTTCTTCTTCTTCTCCTTTTCTTCTTCGTTTACCCTTTTCTTCTTTCTTCTTCTTCTTCTTCTTTTCTTCTTCTTCTTCTTCTTCTTCTTCTTCTTCTTTTCTTCTTCTTCTTCCGTTTATTATCCTTCTTCTTCTTTTCGTTTATCATTTTCTTCTTCTTCTTCTTCTTCTTCTTCTTCTTCTTCTTCTTCTTCTTCTTCTTCTTTTCTTCTTGTTTCTTTCTTCTTCTTCTTCCGTTTATTATTCCTTCTTGTTGTTGTTGTTGTTCTTCTTCTTCTTCTTCTTCTTGTTCTTCTTCCGCTTTATATTGGAAGAAGGAGAATAAATCGTAGTAAGAGATTGAGCATGAAAGAAAGAAAGAATGAACGAGGAAAGAAAGGGGGGAAGGAAGAAAGAGAGGCTACGACAAGAAGTAGAAGAAGAAATCGATGCAAGATGGAGAGGGTCGGAAAAAGGAAGGAAAGAAGAAAGTAAGGGAGGAAGAGAGGATACGGGAAGTGGGAGAAGTAATCGGTTATACAAGAAGAATTTACTTCAGTTTCATCAATATTTTCTTCTTCTTCTTCTTCTTCTTCTTCTTCTTCTTCTTCTTCTTCTTTCGTTTACTATTCCCCTCTCCTCCTCTTCTTCCTTCTTCTTCTTCTTCTTCTTCTTCTTCTTCTTCTTTCGTTTTACTATTCCTTCTTCTTCTTCTTTTTATTATTCCTTCTTCTTCATATTTATCATTTTTTTTTTATCTCCTGCGTATATTTTCTTTTTTCTTTCTTTATTTTTCTTTGATGTTATTTTACCTTTAGATCTATGTCTTACTCTTTTTTCTTTTATTCTTTTTTTCCTTCATAATTTTCTTCTTTTCGTCCTTTTCTTCATTTGTCTGTTCGATTCAGTTTATTTTATCCGTTGCATTCTTTTAGTCTTTTTTTCGGCTACATTTACTTTTCTTCTTCGTTTGATGTTTGTCTGTTTGTTTGTTTGTTTCGTTCGTTCGCTCGTTCTTTATTTCATTCATTCTTTAACTGTTTACTTTCCTTTATATTTCTATTTTTATGTATTTTATTCCATCTCCTTCATTTTGCTTTCTATTTGCTTTCTTTTCTTCTTTCTTCAATTTCCTTTTTTTTTCATCTTTTTCTTTATATATATATATATAATATAATATATATATATATATATATATATATATATATATATATATATGCGTGTGTGTGTGTGTAAACTAATGGTTCTTTATACAAATAATCTTCACACATATGATTTCAAGTATTCCTATTCAATATAAATAAGTATTTTTTGTACACCTTCATATATGGTATTGTAGGGTTATCCGGCACTGTTTTACTGGAAGAGTTATCTTCCCTTGTGTTTCTGGATTTCGCCACCAGGCGCTCTGACTATTTAAGCAGGCAAGCGCCAAGTTTGAATCTCTCTTTCTTCTCCGGGACTCAACGAACACACATGGGTTAGACACTTATGTCTTCACCTTTCTTGTGTGTGTGTGTGTGGGGGGGGGTTCATCCCCCCCGACACTACGTAGTAAGTGGCTTTGACTTATAGACTCTTCATATCTTTTACATGTACAATTTATGTATCTCTGTTATACTTCCATTTTGTATCTTGTCTCATATATGTGTTACTCATATATCTACCATGTTGTTTCTTATGTATCTCGTTGTATAAATGCTTCTCCACGTGCTCCATGTATTAAAATCCATTGTGTATTTAACACCCTTAGTCGAAGTTGTTTGTTCATATGTGTACTCAAGTTCGGAGGCCTTTAAGCCAACCAACTAATTATAATTAACATTATTACATTTTGAACCTAACAGTATCATATATTCATATTTTATACCAGCATTTTCAATTTTACAAGGTTTTACATATTACTATCTAATTCTATTACATTTCAAACGAACTCCTGGTCGGAACTATATTCGAAGTGTAAAAATCAATTAATCAAGCCTAAGAACTCTCGTGAGGCAGCTCTCGCCGCCTGGTCTAGAGAAGTAAGGGATGGGTTTATTTTCTTTAACCTGAGGTACATCTGAAGGGAAATACTAACGGAGGTGAGTCATTTTTAACCGTCCAATGCAGTTGTTTTGTTGCAGTAATGCATCTTAATGACTTATCCCTTTAGACCCCCTGAGTTGTTGTATAGACCCCAGGGGGGTTATGTAGCCCCCTTTGATAAACCCTGACATAGACAGACATTAATATTTTCTAATTACGCCGTATATACCACAGTCCACCTTGCAGTTGTTTTGTTGCAATCAATTATGGAATTAAGGAAGTCCGTATACCCCTACAAAATACTTTGACATATCATATATTTCAGTACCATGAGTGTAAGGGTTGGATAGATACCCTCAATTTCAAAGACCATCGCCTACTGCTTTTCTGTATATATTCTTAAATGACAGGTTCTGTACGTAGACCAGGAAGCAATGGTGATGAAGGAGTGCTCCACATTCCCCAAACCCCCAAAACTGGAACCTCACCAGCAGATAGAGTTTAACGTCATTTCCAGGACATGAGGTCCCTCAGCTACCGCCTTCTAGCACCCATATGATAAGGGTTCAGGCTTGCAATAAGGACAATGTGGTTGGGGTTAGGGCTTGACGTGACCAGCCGATTGATCGCAGGGTACCTCTCCGACCGACCGTTTAGCCAAAGTAAGAGTCCAAGTGGAGTGTTGCATATCATGGACTGCTCATCCACCGGGATTCCATCCTTAAACATCATGCGTCGTCACCCATGGCCAACAAGTGGCTCCATTTGGGGGACTCTTACCCTTCTGCAGAAGTACACCCAGTATATTCTAACGCCCCAGCGGACATGGTGGGATTATTAGGCATCAAATATATGTACCATAGCATCAAACTGAGGAGTGGGTAATTCCAGGTCAAATCTTCCAGAAAAAAGTAAACATGTCACCCACACCTTCAAATTTTTTGAAATATTTTTCAGGTGTGGAATTGATGGGGTTAGCGAAACATGGCGACGTTTTGTAATCTATTTTGTGTCTGTAAAATGAGTTCTAGAGCTTCAGTACTGCTAAAAATTGGTTTATAAAAGCATTTTGCCCAAGAAATCCAACAAGGCTATTGAAAAAAATTAAAATCAACCAAAAATAAGTTATTGATGATTTCTGATTTTTCATAGTAACATCAAAATCTCGATTTTGATTTTAAATTTACTCATTATTATTTCAATTTCAATTTCTTTAAATTTATTTTCAAAACTTTAAAAAATCTTTTTTAAACTCAGTTTTTAAACTCAGTTTTTAAACACATTTATTTAAGCCCATTTATACTATTTAACCCATCGATATTACCCTAACAGGTACTACCAAGCCTGACCAGGATGGGCCTGGGAGTAATGGCGATTAAGGGGTACTCTACATTCCCCAGAGATCCAGAATTGGAACTTCACTGCTTAACGCGGTTTAATGTCATACCAAGTCACTCAGACACCGCTTTCTAGCACATATATGCTAAAACGGGCTGGGGTGTTGCCATAAATGCAATAGTGTCAGGTCAAATATATCGCTGCTAGGGCTTGACGTGACCAGCTGATTCATCGGAAATCCCTCCACGACGCCCTTATAGCCTACGTAAGGGTCCCAGATTCCACTACCCAACCTTGACATCACTCTCATGTCCACTCTGACCTGGAGTAGTAGTATCTGTTACATATCAGTCCCATTTATGGGTTAAATAGATAAAATATGAGTTTTAAAAATGCTTAAAAATTAGTAATAAAAAACATTTGAATACTTAACAAGAATGAATAAAACAAAAATATCTTCGACATAAAATAGCCCAACAAAAGTTGACATGTGGTAAAACCAACCAACCAACCATCCTTGACCGGATGTAGTTTAATGCAAAATCCACGACTCATCTTCCGGTCTTATACATACCCACACACTCATATATATATATATTATATATATATATATATATATATATATGTGTGTGTGTGTGTTGTGTTTGTGTGTGTGTGTGTGTACGTGTATTTACTAACCCCTCTAAACGAGCAGGTTGATACACATAAGGTCAGTTTCTTAAACGGAATTTAACAGGTCTGAATTCAGAGTCTTCATTCTCTTAATCAGCCAAAGTTAAAGATCCCAGTCTGCCCTACTATTGCCAGCAGAGTAGTCGCATACCTTTCCCAAGGGTATTAGCGGTTTTATACTCTACTGTATATTGGTGTGTGTACGTGTTTTTTTTATTTGAGATTATTGTTGAATTATGTTCATACACTGTACAACATCAAGATTGCATATAAAATCTTGAATAATATCGAGGAACAACTGTTTTCAATATGGAAAGAAAGGCCAATGCGCATGCGCATATTGTTTGCAAGAAGCCATATTGTTGTGGCTGCTGAGATGCAAGTCGGTGACATGGAAGACTGAGTTACCGGTCGAGTCTTTATTCGGTCCGAATAAATAATCTGAAATGGTGTCCTCTCTAACATTTTTTTTTCCTTAACCTCATGCGATCAATTTTACTGAACGCAAACGTTTATTGAAATTGATGAAGTGTGAGAGAGAAGACAAAACTAAGGAGATTGCTCTGGCGAAGAATGGAAAATAAACAGTCTTTGTTAAAAGCGACAAAAGAAAGGGAAGGAAAAAATGGCAGCAAGAAAAGATCGGAAGTTAAGAGGAAGAATGTGAATGAAAGCGTGGAAAAGAAGAGGAACAGGCAGAATGAAAAAGAAAAAGAAAGAACAAAAAAGAAAAGAAGAAAAAACAGGGGAAAAGAATGAAGGAAACATATAGGAATACAATAAATGTTTGAATAGAAAGCTGTTATAAGACGAACTGGTGATAAAAGAAATGTAGAGCGGTCGTATAATGAATAAAAAGAAATGAGAAGATTATGAGTTACAAAGAAAAGAAAAAGGAATAGAGTAATGAAATGAAATGATGATAAAATAAAGATGCATAGCAAAAGAAGTGTAGGGGGAAGTGTAATGAATAAGAAAAAAT
Source organism: Doryteuthis pealeii (assembly GCA_023376005.1). Lineage (NCBI taxonomy): Eukaryota > Metazoa > Mollusca > Cephalopoda > Myopsida > Loliginidae > Doryteuthis > Doryteuthis pealeii. The sequence goes on from CM042158.1 coordinate 53,906,086, forward strand.
GAGAAGATTATCAGTTACAAAGAAAAGAAAAAGGAATAGAGTTATGAAGTGAACTGATGATAAAAGAAAGATGCATAGCAAAAGAAGTGTATGGGGAAGTGTAATGAATAAGAAAAAAATGAGAAGATTATGTGTTACAAACAAAAGAAGACGAAATAGATTAATGAAGTGAACTGATTATAAAATAAATATGCATTGCAAACGAAGTGTAGGGGAAAGTGTAATAAATAAGAAGAAATGAAAAGATTATGAGTTATAAAGAAAAGAAAAAGGAATAGAGTAATGAAGTGAACTGATGGTAAAAGAAAGATGCATTCCAAAAGAAGTGTAGGGGGAAGTGTAATAAACAAGAAGAAATGAGAAGATTATGAGTTATAAAGAAAAGAAAAAAGAATAGAGTAATGAAGTGAACTTATGATAAAAGAAAGATGCATTGAAAAGGAAGTTGGGAAGTGTAATATATGAGAAGAATGAGAAGATTATGAGTTACAAAGAAAAGGAGACGAAATAGAGTAATGAATAAATGATTATAAAATAAATATGCATAGCAAAAGAAGTGTAATAAATTTAAAAAATGAGAAGATTATGAGTTACAATGCAATGAAGAAGAAGTGATAGAGTGATGAAATGACTGCAAACAAAAGAAATTGAGGAAGAGGAATAATGAATGGTTAAAGAATAAATGAAATATAAAATAGAAATATAAAATAGAATTGGAAAGAAATTGTCTCATAATGAATATCAGAAAGAATCAGTGGGATAGAATCGATACAATGGAGAATATGGAGAATGCCAATGAATAGATTTTTTTTTTTAAATTACAGAATATAATAAAAATATTTACCGTATATACTCGTGTATAAGTCGATTTTGATGAAAAAAAATTATAGGCAAAAATTGTAAAGTATTTCAGTAAGAATTTAGGACCATATTACCTGTAGGCACCCCTTTTTGATCTCGATTAAGAAAGGACATGTTTTTCATTTACACCGTCAATATCCGGTTGTTTTAACAGACGATTTTTAGATTTAAAAAAAATTTATGAAAGTATCCCCTAAACCTAACCCCTAACCCCTAACCCTAACTCTTAATCCTAACCCCTAACAAACAACCCGATGTCCTTTCTTAATCGAGATCAAAAAGAGGTGTCTATAGGTCATATGGTCCAGAATTTAATTAACATATACATCTAAATTAAAAGCAATCATAAGTAAAAAATGTATGATGTTTTTAATTAAAATATAAACATATGAATTACAGTATATACTCGTGTGTTAATCGATTTTTGATGATGTTTCCATGTTCATGACAAATTCAAAGCAAAAATTATTTACAATTTATATAAGATTTTAATTGAAATATAAATTTGAAAAAAAATATATTTCTGTATGTATTTGCGTATGATTTTGATTTAATTTTTAAAAAATTAGATCACAAATATATACTTGTGTATAAATCGATGTTGATAATAAATTCTGAGCCAAAATTCTTTAAAAAAATACTGAATATAAAATATGAATTACCGTATATACTCATGTAAACGTCGATTTTGATAAGAGATTCTAAGCCAAAATTATGAAACTATTCTATTAAGACTTTAATTGAAATGTAAACTTAAATTAAAAGTAATGTATTACCGTAAAATGTGTGAATGTTTTTAATTAAGATATACTAATATGTTACTACCCTATATACCGGTGTGAATATCGATGTTAAAGACATGTTAGGTAATAATTGGAAAATATTTTAGTATGTAAAATCTGTATTCAAACCTGTTAAACACAGCTTAAGATATTAGTCTCGTGTCATATCCTACCCGTACGGAATAGTTGATATATATATATATATATATATATATATATATATATATATATATATATATATATATATACTATTAGTACACCCTAAGGAAAAACCCAGAAAATAATTTGTTAGTGAAAATATACTACCAAACTTCACCTAGGGAAAAACTGAAAATAATCGATTAACACGATAACACTTGGTCAAAGAAAAAAATATATATATATACATATATATATATATATATATATAATATATTATATATATATATATAATATATATATATATATATATTGAACCACTAGAATTGTCTAAAGCTGAAATATAAAAATGTGTTCGGTACCTAAGTAGGGAAAAGTCTCATTCTTGCCCTGATGAGCTACTAAGCAAAACTATTAGTATGCATATCTGACTAATTACGATTAACTATATATATATATTATATATATATATATATATATATATATATATATATATATATATATATATGAAACATGTGTGTTCAGATATTAAATAGAAAATGTATTGCATCTTATTTGCTATTAGTTTATTTACTGATGAATAAAACAGTGTGTTAATTGCATAATGGCTGCCAGGGTTTGGAAACATTGCAATGAAGGCAATAAAAAAAGCTTTCTTCAAATTTTTGCCTGGCATCATCTTTACTCGGACTTAGTAAGAATATTATAAAATCCACTATTTCTTAATTTTATTACCTCAAAGTAAAATTGAAATAAGAAAAAAGAGAGAAAAAGTATTAGTAATTAAAAAAAGCAAAATAAAAAGAAAAGAAAGTGTCACAATTACTGGTGAAGGTAATTGTAATTAATTTGACACAAGACTCCAGTTGGAAAGTCTTAGCACATTTTTATTGATAAATAACAATGGCGGAAATAGTACTTCCGCTTTTCCTTACACAATGGCAGAACAGTGAATTCTGTTTCCTTAAAACGACAGGAACCAAATTACAGCAGAGTGATTAATTAACAACAACAACAACAACAACAACCACAAAAACAACAACAACAGCAGCATCAAAATAAATAAGAATGAATATAAAACAAAAACAAGTGATAAATAAAAGTCAAGTTCAATCGAAGTTTAATAAAAGTATAAAGCAAGGAAAAAAGCAAAGTGAAATGAAACAGCAATAGGAAATGGAAGAAATGTTAAGACGAAGACCATAAAAAGCAACATTAAGCAAATCAGCGAAGAAGAAGAAGAAGAAGAAGAAGAAGAAGAAGAAGAAGAAGAAGAAGAAGAAGAAGAAGAAGAAGAATGGCATCAGCGTAAAAACGAAAGAAGAAGAAGAAGAAGAAGAAGAAGAAGAAGAAGAAGAAGAGGCATCAGCGTAATAAACGTAGGAGAAGAAGGCAAAGAAGAAGGCGAAGAAGAAGGCATCAGCATAATAGAAGAAGAAGGGGGAGGAGGAGGAGTCATCAGCGTAATAAACATAGAAGAAGAAGAAGAAGAAGAAGAAGAAGAAGAAGAAGAAGAAGAAGAAGAAGAAGAAGAAGATGAAGAAGGCATCAGCGTAATAAACGTAGAAGAGAAACACGAAGAAAAAGAAGAAGAAGAAGAAGAAAAAAAAGGAGAAAGAAGAAGAAAAAGGCATCAGCGTAATAGAAGAAGAAGAAGAGAAGGAGGAGAGGGGAGGAGAAGCATCAGCGTAATAAACGTAGAAGAAGAAGAAGAAGAAGAAGAAGAAGAAGAAGAAGAAGAAGAATTTTATGTATTTCAGAAAGATAGAATAACCCCAAATAAAACAAAGATAACCTAAAAAGCAAACACATCACTGTGTAATAAATGGAAATAATTTAAAAAGAGACACAAGAAGAATCAGAAAAATGTTAAAGAAATAGAAAAATTAGGATTAAAATTTTGAAAAGAAATCAGCAAAGTAAATAAACCCGACGATTTAATTGACGTATAAGACATAGGTACAGGAATTGTTTCTGATTATTTTATAGGAAAAACTTAGAGACAAAATAAATCATTTAAGAGATAGATAGATATGTAGATATATAGAGAGAAAGAGAGAGAGAGGATGGGAGGGAGAGAAAGAGAGAGAGAGAGAGAGAGAAACAGGGTATGGAGAGAGTAAGATGGAGGAGAGAAGAGAGAGAGAGAGAGAGAAAAGAGAGAGAGAGTAACGGGGGATGAGAGAGAGAGAGAGACAGACAGACAGACAGACTCATTTCATTAAAAATATTTTTAAAACGATCGGCCATTATAAAAAACTCCCGAACGGTACCCCATAACACATACGCGCGCTCAAAGAATTATATTATATATATATATATATAATATATATATATATATATAGTAAAAGAAAAATCGTCGGGCGGCCTGAAGTCGGTATCAGCCAATCAGCGGGGAGTCTATCCCCTTTTCACTAGCGCTAAACCAAGGAGATTGCTTTGGCGTCTGAGGTGGAGCGCCACCCCTACCATCAGCTCCTTATTTTACCGCACAGACCCCTGTGCTACTCATACGCCGAGATGGCGAGGACGGCATCGAGCTAGGAACCTTGGGGTTTCTATTATATATACACAATATATATATATATAATATATATATATATATGTGTGTGTGTGTGTGTGTGTGTGTGTGTGTGTGTGTGTGTGTGTGCGAGAGAGAGAGAGTGAGAGAGAGAGAGAGAGAGAGTGTGAGTTGTTGAAAATATATTATGCTTTATTTATGAGTAAATAGTGCTCAATATCGTTGACAAAGCATGTATATCTAAGTTAGGTTAGTGTGAACAGGAAGTCAACGGGGGTAACTGACAATTTCTTGCCTATGCAATTTAAAAATATATATTTGGACAGCAGCTTTTCTTTCAAATAAATTTGGTTAAATATTATGGAATTTTTATTGTTTTGAAATTTTTTTTTTCTCTCAAGTTTTATAACAATTTTCTAATCTTATCATCCGGAAAAGTGTTAATGAGTTGTCCGGAAGAGCTTTCCACAGTAAACCAAGTAATTTAATTTCTGAATTATTATCTAAGTCAGTGGTTCTCAAACAGTGCGCTCCGTAGTATTCCTGAAAAAACACCTCATGTTTATGTGAACTGGGATTTTCAGCCCTCGCAACAATTAAGTGTAAAGAGAGAGGAACTCTTCAATGCATTGATGAGGAAATGAGAGTTTGTCTCTCAAGCATGAGACCAAACATTGAATAAATCGCAAGGTCTCATCAAGCTCATGTTTCTTATTAACACAGGAACGAATAAACTTCACAGAGGTATGTTAAGTTTGCTTTTGTTAAATGTGTTATTTTTTTTAATATATTCAACAGTTAACTTAATAACATATTAGTCCTTTTTTGTATGCAGTGCGCTATCAAGTAGCTGTAGTACTGTAAGTGCACCCAGACTTTATAAAGTTTGAGATCCACTGATCTAAGTTGTTTAATATGAACTTTCAGGATAACATAAAAAAATACTTAAAAAATTTGAAAGAAAAAAGTAAAAACTTCCACTATTTTTAACAAAATTTGGTTGAAAATATATATATATATGTGTGTGTGTGTGTGTGAAGAGAAATGGAAGTGAATCCGACGGTATATAGTATAGTGAGAAATTTGAAAATCCGAAGAAGATCTACTCAGCAGATCGAAACACTGCAGTGTTGGCTCAGAAACTTACCACTGATTTTTATTTAAACCTGTGTTCTTTTCAAAATTTCTCACTATGCACACACAAACACACAACACACAAACACACACACACACAAAACACACACACACATAAACACACACACATACACACACATACACACACACACACATTATATATATATATATTATATATATAATATATATATATATTATCGTTCAAACAAATAGGAAATAAGGGTTACGTTGTATCATTCATTTTGAGTTTCTAGTCGAAATAAATAGTATAACAGAGGACGCTTTGTTAAGTTTCTCGGTCTTATACATACCCACACACTCCTATATATAATATATATATATATATATAATAAATATATATATATATATATATATATATGAGTTTTGAATCCGTATTAAATTATCAACCTATTTTACGTGTAACGTGACCATAGGTAATGTCCCGGAAACCGTTAAAGTCTATTCTTATGTTGTCATCAGAGTACACGTTGGTTGAACATTTTCAGGAAGACGCTCTGATACAAAACACTGGCTTCTGCCATAATGGACCCGAACAAATGGAATATGGAATGACAGGATTTCTTGCCTTGTTAGCCCCGAAAAGTGCTCTCTCCTTCTCTTGGAGCCAAAAGGTCTCGGAAAATGGAATCAAAGGTGCAGATCTTTATCTACCTTCTTCGAGTTTGCGGAACAGGTTCAGCGATATGTCAGAGAGGAAACCGGATACGAAAACGAGAAAGTTGCGAGAACTGAATTCTGATATCCTCGCAATAATGTCTACTCTTATATAAGTGAGAAGACGGACGTACAATCTAGAAACTGGTTGACTAAGATTGTAAAGCTAGATACACTTTTTTCATTGCTTGTTTACATAATAAAGTATGGGTTAACAGCTTGTTGCATTAGCCTTTAAAAATGCGACGTGTCTTCTTTTTTTTTTTTTTTGTTGTGTCCAACATGCAAAGTACAACTTACAACCAAACATATCCTTCTAAATTGTAACAGCCTTAAACATATCCGCACTAATTACTATCAAGCAAGAAACATGTGGGAAATCTTTAAGAATGCAAAACCCTGAAAACATTTAAATTTTCTAAAAAAAAAAGCAACCTTTTCTAGAAGATATAACAGAACATAACCAAATATCTCCATAGAACCACTACTTTAAAGACTGAAATCCAAAATAATCTTTTTTGGTATTAAATGACCCATATAACACTGTAGTGTTATGGACTGATTAAAGATATCTGATTAGATACTTAAAAACAAAACAATTGATTCTAGAGTTGTACAAGCGACTGATATCAGAATACCAGTCAATTGGAGAAGGGTAATGTCAACACAGGATGATAAATTAATTACTCTAACACAAAGAAATTCTAATGGCTAAAAGTCCGTTGATGGTTGATATAACACAAATGACTTTTTTTTATACAAATGTTTTCATGTAAATATATATTATCATTCTTGTAAACATCAACACAAGATAAGAAATAATTTTGAACAAAGAAAGCCTAATGGCAGAAATAGGTTGATATAAGGCAAAAGCCTGTTTAATACAAATGTTATCATATTATCACTTACATGAAGACTCCAAAAGATAGTAACCAATTTATCCAGGCTAAAAGTGGTTGTTATAAAAACGAATGTCTAGTTTTTATGACTGTTGACATTTATATCTAATGTTGTTCTTGTGGGGACTGTGTAGGACCAGAAAAAATTATTTGACAAAGACATTTTAAAGATTAAATCTTAAAAGTGTTGATTTAGTGGGAATGATAATTTGGCGGGTGGTCTTATGCCTATTTCTGGAATTATCATAGCAACTGACAAGGCCATTTATACAATAATAAAAATATTATCAAGTGCCTCACCAATCAGGAAACTGGGTGGAGACTTATTGACTCCCCCCCCTCCAAGATGTGTAACCCAAGGCATGATTTCGATTGGCCATCCAATCAAATGCGACCGCGTGGGGGTTTTGTACACCTCCTGATGTTTACACTGTAGGGCCATTGGTCCGGCATTTTTATTCGCTGGCCAATCAGAGCCCTGGATTCAGGGGTTTGAAGCCCATAAAAGAAGTCCAAAATGGGTTCCAGGCAGATCGGACAGCTGGTTCTTGACCAGATTGGACAATTACTTCCCTAGCAGATTGATAGCCCCGTCTCATGGCCCTTGTCACCGTCTTTGCTTTGTCATCTTGTTACTCAAGTCCTGAATTTGAATCAGAACCCAACATATATCGCCAGTCAGTCCACAAAATTCCGACTCAACTTCAACTCGATACCCCTTTGTGGTTGTACATGATTTTTAATCACTGTATGATTAATAAAGGTCTTTTATTGTTAAAAACGCGTTCGTATTAATTGTGGACACTGTTAGAGAAACAAGGATGAGCTCATAAGCGACATACTCCTGTGGAAGCCAACACATGGGCATGTTTAATATGGGTCGCCCAGCTAGGACCTACATTGACCAACTATGTGCGGATGCTGGATGCTGCGCAGAAGAACTCCCAGAAGCAATGAATGTTAGGGAAGGTTGGCTAGAGATCTGATTTCCATATGACTGATAATTTGTTTGTGGCTAGACATGTCTTTCCTATTCCTGTATTAAATGCTGAAATAAGTAGTTCTGAAGCTAGAAATACCATTTTCATTAGTGAATTTCTGTTAGTTAATTGATAGTTTGAGCGTAGGTTGCGTAATAGTCTAAATAACCCACACTACCCTGTGGTTATCTGGTTAGGAAAAGGCTAAGGGAGAAAACCCTGAGATAAATCACGGCTTTGACCCCGTTAGGCAGTTCAGTGTGTAAAACATTATCTGGCAACTCCTGTAGCCAAACTGACGCCGAATGGATTCGTTCACGTCAGTTAGGCGGAGAGTGGGTTTGTCCCTTGGACAACCCAGGACCTCCATATATCTTGCCCAGGATATATTTTGTGCCCTTGAGGGGAAACTCCCTCTACATTTGGCTGTGAAGGCACAGTACGAGAGGTCAGCATGTATATTATGTCAAATCATGCAGAAAAAAGTAAAAGTTTCACCCACCCCATTCAATTATGCAAAGTGTTGTAGCTTCGGTTCTCAGCATATACCCAACTATCTTTTTAAATGAATTTTTAAAAGTTTAAATAATTTTCTTCCAAACTATCGCTACAAATATTTCCAAGTTTGCCGGCATTAAATGACCCACGGAGGTTGATATGCCGTAAAACAAAGCAAAGATTTCTCTTTGGTATTTACTAGCAGTGATATTAGTTTTAGTATCATGTTCTTGGTGCGTCACAAACGTGTTCATATAATGTAATATTCGTTCAAGGTTTCCACGAGAGATGGCGTGTGGAAAAGACATATTCTGTCTATCGAAAAAAAAAAACTTCCAAAATTAATGTCCGGGGATTATATGTAGAGACCATTTGCATCTCACCCGGATATAAAGCAGCCAGACTAAATATTTTTTCTTCTATTTCCAGAATAATTCTCTGACATTTTATGAATAAACTTTAAAAATAAATAAAAATATATTAAATATATTAAAATATAAATTAAATATAAATAAAATCTGAATCCATATATATATATATATATATATATATATATATATATATATATATATACCGTGTATCATTATGATAATAAATTTGCTCTACTAACGTATTGAGCACTTTATATATGTAATCGTATCAACCAAAAATAATCTATTGGTAGAATATTTGGCCAAAAGAAAAAACAAATTTATATATATATATATATATATATATATATATATATATATATATATATATTCATACAAAACCGCCAGTAAACTAAAGCTAATAGTAAAAAGTGCTCAATTTCTAAGTAGAGCAAATAATAAAGATAAACCTAACGAGTCAGATAAACCTACTAAAAGTTTCGCTTAGTGCTCTTCAGGGCTCAATCCGACTTCGCATTCGGAGTTGGCATTAAATAAACAACCAAACGAAGATCTTAGCCCTGAAGAGCACTAAGCGAAACTTTTAGTAGGTTTATCTGACTCATTAGGTTTATCTTTATATATATATATATATATATATATACCAAGCTACTCCGATCCAGAATAGCAGAGACCTAACCAGATCTAGTCCTGAGACAATACAACAGTATAAGATAACTATATGAAGTAAGTATTGAAATTTACATTGCTTCAATTAGACGACACATGGAAAATTCATTACCTACGTACACACATTAAATTGGTCCCGCTACGTAACACAAGGGTGGATTTGGCATAAAATAAACAACCAAACAAAGAGGCCAAACTATTATGGTCCTGTAAGCACACTCCTCACTGTGGGCCGTAGAAATCAATGCGACGGTCGGCACTTTGGCCTAAGAATCTCTCTGCTTAGAAAGATTTAATTCTAAGGCGAATGTCTAAACACGGGATCCAGGGACAATGTAGTAATGGATTTTCCAATTTGTTACGATTCTGCTCGTCATTTGAGGGATTTAAGTCTCCCATTGGAAAATCTAAAGGTAGAAAAGGCTGTAGTCTCAGTAAAAGGAAGTCTGTTGTATTCCTAGAAATCCAAAGTAGATCAAAAGTGTACTTGTAGCAAAGAATGCAGTAGTTCTGATATTAGGTCCAGTTAGCAACTGAATTCAGGACAAATACTAATGACCTTGAATGCATTATGTCATTTTTCATTGGGCAATGCCTGCTCTTATATATATATATATATATATATATATATATATATATATATATATATGGGGGGTATTTGGGCAGCATTCTTTCATTATGCATGTAGAATTGGACAAATAAGATGTCTCATGTTTAACAATTTTATTAACGATCGTTTCGAGATTTCTGGGCAATTTTATATATATTGAGAATTGGGGGAGATATGGGGCTTCAAAGGTTTGCCCAAAATGCCATTTTTCAGCCATTGTAAGTCTACGTATTTTCATGAAAATGTACGTTATCGATTTTATTGTTTTTTCTCATGGATTCTAATGCCTTGAATTTACTGATGGAGAAAAAAGTGCTCAATTCGGAGTTTGAAGTGACTTTTGAGGCCTGATAATCCTCCTGCGAGTGGGCAAAAATGGCCAATTTCGTGTACAAATAA
>CM042158.1:53921622-53936111 GCA_023376005.1 Doryteuthis pealeii
AATCCTCAACGTGGTAATTGCATTTCACTTAGCGCTAATACCCTTTGGGAAAGGTATGAATCCTACTCTCCCTCCAGCTATGGATAAATAGTAGGGCAGAATGGGCTCTTTAAACTTGGTTAGGCAACCCGTCTACGAGAAGGAAAATCTGAATTCAAATCTGTTGAACTCCGCTTAAAAAATTGACCTTGTGTTACATCCTACCCGTGCAGAGGAGTTGGTATATATATATATATATATATATATATATATATATATATATATATATATATATACGATGAGACATTGATACGCAGACATCTTATATTGGGATAGACAAATATATAACGATGTTTAATCATCCGCAGAAATATGCAAATATCGGCAAAGACAGGCAAAACACAAAACCGCCATGAATTGAAAACGCTCCTCGAGAAAGAGAGGAAATGAATAAGTCACAATTGAAATGATTTCATATCTTGGATTGCTTATGGCTAACTACACCGAGGGCACCATATTCCGAGCGGGATGCATTTCATGCCTGGGTTCCCGCCAATATCAAATCACGTCATAAGTCGCCTAGTTTCTTCCTCTGAACAAGCAACCTTACTCCCCCTCTCTACCACTTTCAATTTCTCCCTCTCGGAAAAACCCACCGCCCACACGTTGGATCATTCTCGATTGGTTTTGGAGACCACACCCACTTCCTCAGACAATACCTTTCATTATATTTCCAATAATATCCACGCTTCCTTTCCCAAACACGGCTACGGCCAGAACGCCATCGTTCCGATTCTGGCCGGGATTTTATTGTAACACTCCTTTGGCAATTTACCTAGAAACTGACTTTCTGTCGTTTTTCTACTTGAGGAATGGGAAATGCACCGTTATAGGCAGATAGAAAAGTGCATACGACGATATCCAATTAGCTGCACATATATATATATATATATGCACACTAAGAGAAACAAGCAGTCGTTTTTACACAGACAAACTCCATATCTTTCATGAATCGAAAGAGTTAGGGTAGAAATAGATTGATACATTGATAGATACATTGATAGATAGATACGAAAAAATATTTTGTATATATATATAATATATAATATATATATATATATATATATATATAGAGAGAGAGAGAGAGAGAGAGAAACAAAGAGAGACTGGGATGTATAGATAGGTAGATTGATAGATGTACAAATTAAGATAAACATATGCATACATACATAGATCCATAGATACATATCAACGGACTGATATATATATATATATATATATATATATATATATTATATATATTATAATATATATATAATTGTGTGTATATATACCTATATATATATATACATACATATCTCCATTTATACGCCTAATTCATTTTAGTTATAATTAATTAATTAACAAAATTAGGTATGACTTTAATTAAGCACATAATCTCACACAAATTGTCGGCTTTCGCCATTTTTCAAACACATTGTTTGACTACTTCATATATAAATATATATAAATGTGGAAGCAGCACCCCACAAAAAAGCAACTGTATGGCCACCTGCCCCCATCTCACAAACCATACGAGTAAGACGGACTAGACATGCAGGACACTGATGGAAAAGCAAGGACGAGATCAAGAGACATACTACTGGGGAAGCCAGCACATGGGCACGCTAATGTGGGCCGCCCAGCCAGGGCCTACACTGACCAACTATGTAGGGATGCGGGCTGCAGCGCGGAGGAGCTCCCAGAGTCGATGAATGAAAGGGAAGGTTGGCCAGAGATCGTTATGGATATCCGTGCAAATTGTGCAACATGATGATGATGATGATGATATATATATATATATATATATATATATATATATATTATATATATAAGTAATAAAAGTCATCGGGGTGGCCTAGGGTCACTATCAGCCAATCAGCGAGGGAGTCTATCCCATTTTTCACTAGCGCTAGACCAAGGAGATTATCATGCTACCCATACGCAGAGTTGGCGAGTGCTGGTATCGAACTAGAAACCTTGTGGTTTCTAGCCGCACGCTCTACCGACTGAGCTAACTCTGTTTATGTATATGATTAAATAAATATATATGAATATTTATTCATGTATATAGCTCGAGGGAGAGTAGCTTGTTGCATACCTTTGTCAAGGGTATTTGCGATATATGAAATGCAACCAGCCTCGTCCAGAATTTCAACTCGGGTCAACGAGTCCATTCCCTATGACTATAACCATTACACCACGCGCCTCATGAATTAAGAGCAGAATGAATTAAGCTCGTAATTCAAGGTAACACTGTATGTTGTGTTTGTTTAGATGATTCATTATGACATTCTGGTCTGAGAGACAGAAAGTTAATCATATGGGAGAAGATAGTGGAAGTGAGTCCAACGTTGTTGTTCATGATTTTGTTTTCATCAGATACGGACTTCCCCACTGGGATATCAATTGATAAACAATGTTTGTTTTAGTTAATTGTGTAAGGTGTTATTATGACTGATGATCCGATTGTCAGTTCCTGTCTATTATATATATATATATATATATATATATATATGTGTGTGTGTGTGTGTGTGTGTGTATATTATATATATATATATATATATATATATATATATATATATATATATATATATATATATATATATATATATATATATATATATATATATATATATATATATATATATATATATATATATATATATATATATATATATATATATATATATATATATATATATATATATATATATATATATATATATATATATATATATATATATATATATATATATTCATATATATATATATATATATATATATATATATATATATATATATATATATATATATGTATATGTATCATTTCATTTCATTTGTTATTTAATGATAATAATAGTTTGAACCATGTACACAGAGATGAACTGACCGAAACACATGTGTAAGTGATATTGATTAAATTCATCTTTTATCATCCATTCTGTTCTTCCTTTTCTTTATTCATTCTTCCTCATATTGTTGGAGTCATTTCCAATTCCATTTTTACATATATATGCATATAAAGAGATATATATATATAGAGATAGATCGATAGATACATACATACATACATGCATACTTTTTTAAGTGTAGATTCTTCTATGAATTAGAAAAAATATGCGACAAGTGTGTGTGTGTGTGTTCATTGGTTTGACTCGTCACGTAGAGTACATATTTTAAACCGAAATTGTATGGCTTGTCAAGAAAACTTATTTAAAGTTTCTAAAAACAATATATTTTACAAGAAATATTTTCCTGACGATAACTTTAGGCTGAAACTAGTTGAAAGCGATTAATCAGACAATTCACCTATACCATTTCGTATGACCATAACTGTTGTGATGTTAGTCCCAACAGTAAAAAGAAGTCAAGTCGAGATGGGGTAAAAATAGACAAGTGTATTTACAATTAATGGTACATGTACGACTAGCTTGTCGTTAACGGGAACAGTGCTCCCTTTCCACTCGGTGTCTCACTATTTATAGTGAGAACCGGTGCATGTTCTCCACTGTAGGAACGGCCGGTACAACAATAACCGTTATCCTAAGCGCATTTGCTTATCTTTTAGCATTAATAATAGTCAATATTATACATTTAGGTAGTAAAATCTTCCTCTTAATGATAAAATCCTGGTATCTTTTCTTTGAAAACGATTAACTTTTTTTTTCATGAATGTTAATAGAGATTTAGTTATTAATGAGCAATATTATACATGTGAATGTGAATGTTTGAGTCTAAGTCTCCATTATGTAGTGTATGTGTTTTGTTCAATAGATGAGACAGAGACCCTGGTAAACCGAGCCTCCCGTGTTCATCAACCTAGTAATAGAGTTCAAGAATATATAACTAAATATTGCTCCTGGGTCCGTTATCCGATATTAATGTTTATTAAGCTAAACCTAACACTGAACAAGATAAGCCCACAAACTAATGCGTATATATATATATATATATATATATATATATATATATATATATATATATATAGAGAGAGAGAGAGAGAGAGAGAGAGATCTAAAAAGAGAGTTAGAGAGATTTAGAGAGAGCGTGAGCGAGAGATTGAATGAGCATGAGGACACTGTGTATTGTACTACCCATAAACATGTATACTTTTAGAATAACGTTTGTATGGTTAGTTGGATTTTACGGCAAGTCAGCTCGTGTTGGGTTATTTTATGCCGTATATGTTTTGTGTTATTCAGGCTTGATATGTAATCATTAAAAAAATATTTTTAATTTCATTTTTCTGTTGAACCAATCGATATAACCCTAACATGTATAGTATTTTGCTGTCTACAGCTGGAGAAATAACAACGAACTAAGAAGTGATGTTGTTGATTGCTGACAGTTCCTCTCGTATGTGATTATATAAATATATATATATATATATATATATGTGTGTGTGTGTGTGTGTGTGTGTGTACTAGGCGTGGTGAGTCAAACCAATGAATATATATATATATATATATATATATATATATATATATATTTCTCTGAAGAACACTGCTATTGCTGTGGAGGACTGAGAGAAGCAAGCTTGTATTAGACCTGGCTCGAGAGTCACCATCTACCGGTCTGTGAAAGAATTTGAGTCCAACCGAATTAAACACGGGCTATTAGAAAGGGTAATTTTCAGTCCAGCAACATTCAAATTGGAGAAGTTCCACCATGTAGTTTATGTGGAAGAGTATGCTTCTTTAGGGCTGGCCTGGTGAGTCATCTGAGAAAACACAAGGATAGAGTGTCAAATGCTACTGGCACCTACCTATGATAATAATAAAAAACAGGAAATGGTCTTATTCGAACACGAGTTGACAGCCATTATATATTCATTGGTCTGACTTACCACGTCTAATATATATATATATATATATATATATATATATAATATATATATATATATATATATATGTCTACCTTTCCAGCGTTTCTTCTTTAAATTTCAAATTTTGAACAGATTGATAAACAATGACTATCTCAGTTTTTCTCATTATTCTTTGATAGAAATTGTTTTACTCTTCCTTATATCAACCAAAGCCCTGAAGAACCACCTGCAGTGTTTCGATCTGTTAAGTAGACAGATCGAAACACTGCAGTGTCGGCTAATAAACTTACCACTCATTTTATTTAAACCTGTGTGTTTTCAAATTTCTCACTATACTACATATCGTCGGTTTCAGTTCCATTTCTCTTCACACACACACACACACACACACACACACACATATATATATATATATGTATGTAAGAAAGTTTTATAGAAAAAACAAGATGTTAAAATTTTTTGCTGACATCTTGTTTTTTCTATAAAACTTTCTTACATATTGTCGGATTCAATATCCATTTTTACCTTTCATATATATATATATATATATATATATATTATATATATATATATATTGTGTGTGTGTGTGTTGTGTCAAACCAATGAATATATATATATATATATATATATATATATATATATATATATATATATATATATCGGTTTACTCACCACCTCTAGTACAAATTTTAACCCGACATTTTGTGGCTTGTCAGGAAAACTTATTTAAACTTTCTAAAAACAATATCTTTTACAAGAAATCTTTTCCTGACGATGACCTTAGGTCGAAACTAGTTGAAATCGATTAAGTACCAACCTGCATTTTTCTTAGTTAAAAGTAGGGTCGTGTCAGAGACGATGCCAGTGGGATAGACCACATAAGGCGATGAGTAGATTCGTACCTTTCTATGAAATTGTACTAAATATCAGAATCCTGAATCAAAATTTAATTTCGGTTCGTTGATTCAATTCCCGTTGACTGCAAATTGGTACGCCATTATGTACAATCTTCGTCTGAAACTTCTGTGCATGAACCTTTACTTATTTATTTAGTTACTTACGTTTTCTTCCTCAGTAAATTATTCATTATTTCTTTTCTTTTTCACTAAGTTCATTATTCTTTCTTTCTTTCTTTCTTTCTTCCTTCCTTCCTTCCTTTCTTTCTTCCTTTCTTTCTTTCTTTCTTTCTTTCTTTCTTATTATATCTCTATTTATCGCAGTAAATATATATCTTATTAAGCTTCTTTCTTTCTTTCCTTCTTTCTTTCTTACTTTATTCACGTTTCCTTACTCAGTAAGTTAATTTTTTTTCTTTCTCAGAAAAGATGATATTTCTTTCTTTCTTTCTTTCTTTCTTTCTTTCTTTCTTAGTATCTACCTATCTATCTATTTATCTATCTATCTCGGTAAATATATATCTCATTAAACACTATACTGTTTCAGCCATGATACAGCACCGAGAAATTCATGCGAAATTAACTTTGTCATTGATACTGAGGGGACTACTGCCATATGAGGCAAGTGAGTCGCTGAGTGGATAATAACAGACACATCCGGGGCCTTATGCTCATCGGCGAAGGAAATAATATTTTTTGGATGTTTGTTTATTTTTAGAAGCATTGTCGATAATATTTATATTTTTGCTTGAAGGCAACTACAATGCTCGGTGCTGTATCATGGCTGAAACAGTATAGTGTTTAACTATCCTGCTAGAGGTCACGGTTTCGATTCCTGTCGGAGGGGAGTCGTTAGTATATATCGCTGATTAGACTTAATAAAGTTGAAACAGTCTGTACGATATTCTACACACCGAGTGATTCTTTGCGGGATTCACTTGTCATTATTATTATCTTTTATAATTATCGAATTTATGCGATATTCGCATTGTAGTTGCCGTCAAGCAAAAAAAAAATAATATATATATATATATATATAATAAGCAATCCACAGACACGTGTTTCGAGGTTTCACCTTTCATCAGTGTGGCTATACCTTAAAAGCTACCCCTGGCCGGGTTTGAGATCCGAATGAATTTTCGTTTGCCAAGCCTTTATACCCGTGCCACCAGAGGCAGCTGTCAAATATAGGAGAATATTTAATCGCTACATTTCTAAGCGGAAATGAATTCACTAGAGTCCTCAAACATTTGTAAACAAAGCGAGGGTTAGCTACACGCCAGAACGGTGAATTTGCAATTAAATCCCTATTCAGAGAAGTCAACCAGTAAACCATGGTATATATGTATATATATACACACACTTACATATATTTTAACACGAAATACGCATTTTGAATTTTTTTTAAAATTCCGGCCCTGAACGAGAGCATTTGTTTTGTACCTCGTGATTAACGGTTTATTTATTCCGTCTTTCATCATAAATATAGTTGCTTTTAAAAAGACCGCTTTAGTAAGAGGTCGAAACAGATCTGCCAGCAAACTAATAACATCTTTTTTTTTTTTAAATGTTCTATTCATACTGTCGGATTCACTTCCATTTACTTCATATATATATATATATATATATATATATATATATATATATATATATATATATATAGATTGAGAGAGAGAGAGAGAGAGAGAGAGAGAGAGAGAGTAAACTACAGACACGTGTTTCGAGGTGTCACCTCTCATCAGTGCAGTTATACCATTTTTAGCAGCTACCTCTAGACGGGTTCGAGACCCGAACGAACTTACGCTCGCCAAACCTCTTACTTTACATGGCCACAGTCAGCTGCCAAGTATAGCAGGCTATTTAATCGCTACATTTCTAAGCGGAAATGAACATCACCTATAGGTCTCAAACTTTGTAAACAAAGTGAGATTTAGCTGAACGCCGAATACGGTGAATTTGCAATTAAGTCCCTCCTAAATAAAGTGCTCAACCGAAATTGAGAGCGTATAATATATATATATATATATATATATATATATATATATATATATATATATATAGGTGTGTGTGTATATACATATATGTATATATACATATATACAATTGTTATCATCGTAGAAAATGGACTTGGTGACCTTTGTTCAAATCGTATACAATGCTATTTCGATTGCACGTAGCGCTCACACACTTGGGATAGTGTACAAGTATAATCGCTCGGTCTATGGGTAAATATTAGGATAGACTTCAATCGTAGATAGAAAACCAGTATAAGAGAAGGAAAACTCTGAATTCAAACCTGTTAAGGCTCACATGAAAAAGTGACCTTGTGTCAAATCCTACTTGTGCGGAGAGTTCAGTGACGCACATCCTGTCACTGTATCTTTCTCCTACTCTCTTTCTTCCTTTTTTTCTTTCTTTCTTTCTTTCTTTCTTTCTTGTTATATTTTACTGTGAAACATGTCATTTTTCTTTCCTTTGTTTCTTTATAATAAAAACGGAATAGTCCATTAGTTCATAATAATTCGGTGGATAATCTATACCAGATAATCAAGATTCACATTTTTGAATTTCATTATGGACGATTTAGACGGTCTCATTTTTAACCAGAGGGTATTGCAAGATGATAACGGTCGTACTTTTAAGGAACAAGCGTATTGCTAGATTGTGGCAACATGCTTATCATTACACTGGCTTTTCTGTTCGGTGACGCTCATCCCGTCACTCTACCTTTCTCCTACTCTCTTTCTTTCTAACTTTCTTTCTTTCTTTCTTTCTTTCTTACTATAATTTGCTGTGAAACTTGTCATTTTTCTTTCCTTTCTTTCTTTATAATAAAAACGGAATAGTCCATTATTTTGCTGAGGTAACGATGTTCATAAGAATTCGGTGGATAATCCACACCAGATAATCAAGATTTACATTTTTGAATTTCATCATGGACGATTTAGTGTGTATACATCTGTGTTTGTTGGTTTGTTTGTTTATTGGTTTTAACGGCATATCAACCCCTCTGGGGTTGGTTATGTCATGCCTAACGTTTAGAAAATTATACAAATCGTGTATCTATATTCATACTTTTTAGTAATTGGTCTCATTTTTTTAACCAGGGCGTATTGCAAGATGATAACGGTCGTAGTTTTAAGGAACAAGCGCATTGATAGATTGTTGCAGCTTGCTTACTATTACACTGGCTTTTCTGTTCTGCTAGACTGCGATCCTGGAAGATATTATATCCGAATATCATATAAAATCAAAGATGCCGTTGCAGACACTGTGATCTGACAGATGATTTTAGTCACGAACATTTGGATCGTTTTCGTCTGGTTGGATTGTCACGGAAGCATGTTAACTTTCTATTTCTGGAATGAATTTGAAGTATGTCAAACTTGAACAAAGGATCTATAACCAGGGATAACTTAAAACTAAATTTCGGATTACTGAATGCAGCATTTTTTTCTCACAAGCAATTATAATTTATTCATAATTTCAAGTAACTGATAATAATCATTTGTAAACAATTGTAACTTAAATTAATTATTATTTATAGAAATAATTTGCACATAGTGTATATTTGCAAAAAGTTTGTTTGTTTTGTTTTACGGCATATCAACCTCAGTGGGTCATTTAATGCCGATAAACCCAAGATTTAATTATTGGAGTATTTGTTTTAATATCGAATTTTGATTCATTTGTGAATGTTTGATTTTAAATATAATTATATACGTGTAATGATATATTGTATTATCAAAAATGCACATTTATATTCGTCTTGTCTTGTATATCATGTATTGTATTAATATATACACAATACTCGTTTGTTTGTTTTGTTTTGTTTTACGGCATATCAACCTCAGTGGGTCATTTAATGCCGATAAAGATTTGAAATAAATCAATTCTTAATGGATAATACAATTTTTTTATAAATACATTTTTTTATCTAACCCATGGATGGGACCCTAACAGGTACTACCACTCTGGGTCAGAGTGGACCAGGGAGCAATGGTGATGAAGGGGTGCTCCACATTCCCCAAACCTCCAAAACTGGAACCTCACCATCAGATAGAGTTTAACGTCATTCCCAGGACATGTAGACCCGCAGTCACCGCCTTCTAGCACCTATATGATAAAAAGGGGTTGGGGCTTGCCATAAGGGCAATAGGGTTGGGAAAATCATATAGGTGCTAGGGCTTGACGTGACCAGCCGATTGATCGGAGGGGGCCTCTCCAACCGCCCGTCTAGTTGCAAAAAGTAATAGAGATAAAAATATAGAAAAAAAAAATTAGCTACAACATTGGCATTTTAAAGAATCCACTGAATTGATTAAGTTCACAATCATTTTAAAAAGTGGAATAATTAGAATTAAAAATGTGTTTTTGAAGTTGAAAAAAAAAACAGTTGGAGACAGCATAATTTTTTGTGTATTTGGACACCTGGACAATAAACTAGATGAGAGCTGCACAAGAATTCTGTATACGATCTTAAACAAATTTCCGAAACAACATCCCACAAGGAAGCAGCTATACGGTCACTTGCCCCCTATCACACAAACCATCCGAATAAAATTTCTTTCTTTTTCGGCTACATATCATATTATAATAGAGATTCGGTGTCTGTCTGTTTATAGCTGAAACTACGTCATTTTCTGTTAGTCTTTTTAATTTAATATATTTCATTATTCTAAAACTTGAATAATAACACTCAAAAGGCGCATAATCCTGCTAGTTATTATAATGGAGATTCGGTGTATGTCTGTCTGTTACCGAAACTACGTTACTGCTTAGGTCAAAATACCCATAAGTTTATCAATGAGTATTGAATTTATAATCAAAATCATAAGTGCATATAATGAATATTATTTATTACGAGGTCTCTATGAAAATATGAGTCAGATTTGCCTCATACAAGTCCATGTTTTAGTGCGTTTAAAATCCTGCAGTGTGTCTGACATACCATTAAAAATAAATGTTTACATATAATATGCTGTGAATAATTTGCATACAGGTTTTAACAAAACGTGTTTAATTAATAATTATTTGGTGTTATTGAAATCTCATATTATTGTTTTATTTTCAACCGTTTTGAAAGCAATTGTGTGTATACTTTTATATTGAAATCAATTAGAATAAAGTAAAGATAAGTGTAATCTTTTTTGTGTTCGTATTTAATTTCATTACTCTTTCGCTTTCGATATAATATTTTGTTATATTAAAACTTAAATACTTTTGCGTATATTTTTGCAAGTACATTTAAGGACTAGTGATTATGAAATGAACGATTCGGTGTATTGTAGACTCGATATTAATCTCGGAGGTCGGTTTCAGCTTCGTTGATAGAGCATTCACCTACGATTCTCAAAATTCCAGGTTCGATACCAGTTCCCACCAACCCAGCGCATGAGTAACAGAACTTGGAGTAATCTGATATGTGTGGTAAAGTATATGGGAGTTGATGGTAGCTGTGGCGCTCTACCTCAGCAAAACAATCATTTTGGTCTTGCATTAGCGAAAAAGGGTATAGACTCCCTCGCTTTTCAACTGAAATCGAAAATCAGCCAATCCACAGACTTGAATTTACTGAAGCCGAAATTAGCTGAAAATTGTATAACCAATTCAGGTGGAAGAGATCATGTTCAAAATTAGATTCACCCCTATTAGTCACGTCTCAGATTGTCTGGTGTGTAGGGTGTGTGGACAACCGGCTTCACTAAAAACAAAAGCTGTTAAAGGGCGGATGAGGTCTTGGGGAGCCAACAGCCACCCACACCGATAGTAGTACTCAATAGTACTTGAGACATCACCCTCAAGCAGCTCGACAGATCTGTCTTTTCGGACTTTCCCTTGTCATAGACCAACTGCTGGATTTCCAAGACAGTGGACTGAGATCTGCGCACTATCTTTTCACATAAAATATCTCACGCACAAGTTTCACACCATGCCGAGTGAAGCCATTGTCGTCTACGGCGGATTTTTATAAGCAGCATGCATACCGACATCTTGGTAATTTTCACCTTTAGTTGTTAAAATTCCTAGCAAATAAGGCAATTAGAGTAACCTCCCTTGACTTTCACTTTGAACCAAACCGGTAGCTAGTTTGAAAGTCTTCGTGCGAAATAAGCAATACAACTATATGCTTTACCACAAATATATCATAAAATATGTACTTAATAACAATTAAGTTCATTTCAGATCATGTTATGCTAGGAATTTAGCCAACTGACTTTCACTTTGAAACAAGACAGTAGCTATTTTTAAAGTGTCCGTGCGAAATACACAAATCTTAGAAACTTTTCGAAAACAATACATCTGCATGCTTTAACACAAACATATCATAAAATATATTCTTAATAACAATTAAATTCATTTCAGATAATGCGCACGCACAATCTTATGCTAGGAATTTTGACAACTAAAGGTGAAAATTACCGACATTTTATAATTTTGATGTCAATAATAGCAGTAATATTCCCTCGTGAAATAACCCATTTCATAATAACAATTGGCGTCAATCAAAACCCTATTTTAAAACCATATTTCACTTTCTGGCTCTCGGTTGGTTGGGGACTTGAACTTGACTGTATCACCAGCATAGAAGCAAATAACATAATAGGATTGTCATGGATTTGATACTATACTGCATCTGATGGTAAGGTTCCAGTTT
This sequence comes from Doryteuthis pealeii, assembly GCA_023376005.1. Lineage (NCBI taxonomy): Eukaryota > Metazoa > Mollusca > Cephalopoda > Myopsida > Loliginidae > Doryteuthis > Doryteuthis pealeii. Next base: position 53,934,023 of record CM042158.1, read on the forward strand.
TGTATATTTGTGGAGTTTAGTGTATTTTGGTTGCAAATACTCCCAGCTCTTCTCAAAGTAGGTTGTGGAAGCAGAATGTTTGAAACCCATGAGCTATATTAGGATCTTTAAGCGCGTGGTGAAATGGTTAAAGTCATGGGAAAATGACTCGTTGCCCCGAGTTCAAATCCTGGACGTGATAACTGCATTTCATTTAGCGCTACCTTGGGAAAGGTATGAATCCTACTCTCCCTCCAGCTATGGGTAAATAGTAGGGCAGACTGGGCTGTTTAACCTTGGTTAGGCAACCGGTCTAGGAGAAGGAAAACTCTGAATTCAAACCTGCTGAACTCCGCTTAAGAAATTGACCTTGTGTCGCATCCTGCTCATTCGGAGGGGTTGGTAAATATATATATATATATATATATATATATATATATACATTAGGATCTTTATAATTTTAACAAGCAGGAATATGCACCCTCCGGGCAAAAGTATTCAATTTTTAATGTAATGAAATATGTTAAATTAGAAAGATTAATGAAATTAAATAAGAACGCATATAAAAAAAAAGTATATTTTAATTGGTTTCTATTAAAAAAAGAAGACCTTCATAGGATTGCTTTTAATACGTTTGAGAATAAAACAGTGAAATTAGAGATCAATAACACCAAGTAATTATTTATTAAACCTGGTTTTGTCAAATTAACCACACCGTATATTCTGTAAAGTTTCATTTCTTAGTGATATATAAGACACATTACCGGATTTTAAACGTACTAATAACATAGGATGTTTTAAGTCAAATCTAACTCAAATTTTCATAGAGACATCATTAATAGCGTAAGATTTATCCAAGGTTTTAATGATTTTGACCATAAATCAAGTAATCATTGATTAGCTTACTTAATTCCTGATATAACATAGTTTCGGTTACAAAAAATTATAGACCGGATCTTCATTATTAATAGACGGGGCTGGGAAAAAATTAGTTTTTGAAAGATATTACCTGGGGTAAAGGGAGTTAAAAATTCACTGTCAGAGGGTTTTTATCACAAGTAAGCAAAATCAGCAAATTTATTAAAGGATAATGCTGGAATTTTTGGGTATATAAGGCGTGTGTCAGACGGTCACTTCTACTTATAGACTCGTTGACTATCACGTGACCTGAGAAAGATTCCTATTATCCAATCACTGGCAGTGCTGTTGCTGCTGTTGGTGTATTTATAGAGACCTGATTCTAATCTTAACTCATTCACACTTGGACGTCGGACCTAAAGGAGACTATCCCACAAGGACTTATTGGTTTACTCACTTGTTTTCTTTAAGTTCTTTTACAACTGGAACCAAGGATGACGGCCAGTTACTCAACAGATAGAAGAAAAAAAAATTTAAATGGAAACTTAGTTCCGCCCTATCAAATAAAATGTTTAATGCATCTATCAATTATTAATTGAATAATCATTTTCAATATTTTACACATGAATTTTACTCAAAATCGTAGGTATTTATTTATTTGTAAACTTTTTAGTTCACCTCTTTATACTGAAAAAAAAAAAGCGAGAGTAAAAAAAAAATATTTTAAAAACTGATTACAGCTGTGTTCTTTAATCAATGGATTTTCACTGTTTTGACGTAAGCAGTGACGTAGTTTCGATTACAGAAAAATAGAGACCGAATCTCCATTATTAATAGATGTCAATAATCGGAGCAAAATGTCCTCGTTTTAGAATAAGAATCGGCGACAAAAATATTCCGAGGCTATTTCCTAAGCATCACATAATTTAAAAGATTATATTGAATATTACTTCCTCGTTTAGCTTCTTCGATCCTGTCCAATCAATATATATCGATTTTCATTGTACACAATGCCCGATTTCCTATATCCACACAACTTGTCCATACAACCAATCAGGCCCTAAACTCTCTTCTCTGCCTTTTAGTTATCTTGGGATTTTATTCATGCATATATAGTACCGTTCAGTCTCAGACTACTTTGCCAACACGAGCGGCCATTTTTGTCCAAACACCTTCCTCTTGACGCTATGCTATTTTCCCGCCACAATGATGTTCGCCGTTCGATTCGTCATTTTAGCCAATGGCGAACTCT
>CM042158.1:53936211-53943711 GCA_023376005.1 Doryteuthis pealeii
TTCTTCTGTTCATGGTCAAGTCACGTTGAAAGCACCGGTTCCCACTAAAAAGACCGAAGTTAAGCAGCGATGAGCCTGTTCAGTATTTAGAATGGGTGACTGTTTAAGCATCAGCAGGTACTGTAGTAACTACATATCACAATGATGTGATTCGACTTTAAAGACTCGAAAAAGTTTGATATGCCGTAAAAGAAAACAACCAACCGATCCAATAGTTATTCTTCTTCTTCTTCTTCTTCTTCTCTTCTTCTTCTTCTTCTTCAAAATTCTTCTTCAAATTCTTCTTCAAATTCTTCAAATTCTTCTCTTCAAATTCTTCTTCAAATTCCTTCTTAAATCTTCTTCTTCTTTACATTCTTCAAATGCTTCTTCTTCTTCCTTAAATTATCTACTACTACTACTACTACTACTACTAATAATAATAATAATAATAATAATAAGAAGAAGAAGAAGAAAACAACAAACAACAACGACAACAACAACAACAACAACAAGAGGAAGAGGAAACGGAAGAGGAAGAGTATTTATCTACTTAAATGAGAACTAAGACTTGAAATCAAAAGCCATCAAAGACTCTCCGTTCGCAAGAAACATTACAGCAGTCTTCACGAATCCGCAATACCACGTTGAAAAGCGTCTCGACTTTTTTATCTCTCTCCTTGGTGTTTTATTCATAGCTGATCACGAAAAACATTAAGCATACGCGCTAATTTTCTCTCTTGGCTCTGAGATCGTGTTTTCTTAAATGACGGTATTAAGGCAAGTCATCCTCTTTATTTTTTTTCCCTTCGAGCACTTCACTCAATTGCAGGTGAGACACTTTCACACTCGTTTGCGCTACTGTTGCATAATTTATGTGCTGACATATGTTATTGGCAACATCCAGTATTTCTGCAGGGATGGTCCTTTTTCATATCACGGCAGCCTTTTCCACGGAATATTACAAGTGAACACCGGAAGTTCTGCACGTCAGGTGATTTTGAGGATCCTAAGCAAGAAACACGTTTCTTGCTTAGTTAGTTGGACTCACCTGCACGCCGCTGTATTAAGTAAGAAATGAAAAACTTAGTTAAGAATAAAAGTCTTTAAAAGAAATAACATGGTGTTGTTGGTTGATGCATGTTTTAGCAAAAAGACTGATATAACAGACGATAACCAGATGTAACCAGACGATATAATAGTTTCTTATACTGGGAAAACTATAGAAAATTAACCAATAAAATATTAAAAACAAGTAAAAAATTAAAAAAATTGCTGTGAGTATATGAAAAATGTTAAGCCTAGTTTAACACGCTATGTTAAAGATGGTGGAACACTTAAACTGTTGTCATAATAGTTTTTCAGTGTAAAGAATCTGACAATTTTGAAAATAGGAAAATCCTGTATTTGAAGATTGGCTGCTACTTATCCTTAAAGCAAATCCTTAAAATATTTACTAAAAAACTTACTGAAAAAAACAACACTTTATCAAGCTTGTTACATTAACATTGTGCTATTCCTGATTTTCTAACAAGTGTGTCTATATGAGACTAGCTTGTGTTTTTGTATTGTCTTGTTTTTTGTGGGAGGAGGGAAATTGTTACCCATTTCTTGAGCTTATAACAAATTTTTCAAATGTTTTTGTGAATGACAAATACCCTTAATATTTTACAAATGTTTTTGTGAATGACAAATACCCTTTATATTTTACAAATGTTTTTGTGAATGACAAATAACCATAGTATTTTCAAATGCTGGAGAAGCGTAGACGAAAACTCATTAGTGACGTTCTCTGTGAAAACCTGCACATGGGCAAGCCAGTGTGACCTGCCTAGAAAATACCTATATTGACCAGTGCTGTGCGGATATTGGATTCTGCGAAGAGGACCTCCCGAGGGCAATGAATGATAGGAACGGTTGGCGAGAGATTGTCATGGATATCCGTGCTACTCGTGCGACATGATTTCAACCAGTAGGGGTTACAGTCAGCTCATCTGGTCTAAAAAAATATATGGTTGCCGAGTGGTATAATTTTATATTAATCGCATTGCAGTCTCGGAAGATATATTTTCTCATGCCCCTGATGTTGCAGCGTCTTCTGTGACTGTGAAGACCAATGTTCGAAAAACAGCCCCAACCACAGATTTCGCATATGAACTCTGGCCATGAAGATGTCGGTGTTCTTTTGCCATCGCTTCCCTCTATACCACTTTTGCCATCGCTTCTCTCTATACCACTTGGCTTCATGGTGTTGTGCCAAAGGGATTTCAAACATAAATAACCCACTACGGGGAGGCTGCCACCACCGAGGGCAGTCCTGAGCCAAATTTTCCCAACTGGAAAGGGAAATTCCAAAGCATACTTGCAGACACCCTTAAATCGTAGTTGGGGACGACCAATCCGTTTCTTGCCAGATGAAAGCCCTCCAGGATGTCCCTCATCCATCCGGCGGACATGGCCCAGTCAGCGGAGACGATGGTGTCTCAGTAAAGAGCACAAGTTGAACACTCTCTATAACGGCTGTGTTTAGTGGTCCTGTCCCTCCAGATGATATCCAGTATACATCTAAGGCAGCGAAGATAGAATATATTTATCCCCCACTCTTGGTGGAAGTACACTGTTCAGGTTTCACTTCCACAAAAGAGGGTCCTGAAAACACATTCCCTATACACTTGTACCTTAATACGGACAGTGAGCCTGTTGTTGTTCAACATTCCCGTTATGAGCTTCCCAAAAGTTGAGGCAAACATTTTACGTTACAGCTGCGTTGAATATCTCATATCATATTTGGAATTCATTATTGCCCGAGGTAGTATGAAACCTAGTTCTACGTGTCACATATCACTTGAACGAGATGATATTAGTGTGAAGTATATTTTCTGTAAAGGTACAGTATCAGACCATTATGGCACTTAATGACCTCCTCTGGTCAATGGGTGAATATTCACTGATATTATCAACGAGATGGAATGAATGTTGCGTATTCTTCTATTCTTCTATGTGCGTAATCGTTAGATTACATCTCGAAATTAAAATTCTTTACAAACTCTTTATAAGATTATATAAAACTAGCAGGGCCTGTGGTTATACCACAGTATGATGATTTAATTATTACGTTTGATAGTATACCAAATAGCTATTGCAATAGTTCAATATGTAAGAAGAATTATAATCTTGATTTAAATTTCTCACTCTTTTCTTTTGTGTCTTTCCTTCTTATCATTATGTTCAATTGAAACAGATTAGCGTTATCGTTTCTGCGCTCTCCTCCATCTCTCTATTTTCCCCACACTGTTTTTCTTTTTTATTATATTATTTCTGCGTAGTATGTCCTTTTCTCCTTTCTTTCTTAATTATAAAAACGGAATGGTCCATTATTTAACTGAGGTGGAAACACTCATGAGAAAGAAGAATTCCGTGGATAAGCAACACCAGGTAGTCAGGATTTACATGTTTGCATTCCATCTTGAACGATTTGGACGCTCCAATTTTTAACCAGCGTGTGTTGCAAGATGCTAGCGTCGTACTTTATAAGGAACACGAGTATTATTATATAGATCGTTATTTACAGTCCGCGACATCATTGAGGACTATTTTTGTTTAATGGGTAACCTTTTGCTGTTAGTTTCAACCCATTATAACATTGGATAGACATCAGTGAAATATTTATTTTCCACATGAAATATATTTTTCTATGTCTCTCCGCTCAGCAAAACGATATTCATCTCCCAATAACATGCCACCCTGTCGGCTGGGACTGTGAATACACCGACTGCACCTCTATAGAGGGGTAAAATCCCCACAATGGGGTTGGTTGTTGCTAGTGGGTGGCAACCCGTATTGCTTAAGGACGGAATCCTCGTGGCTGATCAGTCCATGATATGCAACACTGCACTTTGATCCTTACTTAGGCTAGAAGGGCAGTCGGTAAGGTCCCCTCCTTTTAATTGGATGTTTTTTTAAGTTTTTATGAGTCACCCTTTGGCCTTAAAGCAGGAGCACTTGTCCAGTGGAATCGGATCTCTGGTAAACTGTCCCTCGATAATGAATCATTTGATTCCTCTGGTAAAGAGTTCTCAGTTCCTGGTAAAAAGTCCTTCGATAATGAATCCTTTGATTACTCTGGTAATCGTATAAGTTCTTCCTGGGTATTGGTAAATATCTGGTAACCCTATGCCCGTCCTCACCGGGCTTAATTGTAATTATGACCAGTGAGGGGGTTAAATAGTGTGTCTTCCACGCAGTATGGTTAGTAATTGGCTGCAGGAGTAAATCACCATGGCCAGTCTATAAATCTTGGTGGGTAATTAGACCACATCTTATATGAAAATATTCCAACATGGTCACGTCAAGCCCCGACACCTATAGGATTGTCCCTACTCTATTGCCCTTAAGGCAAACCCCCAAAACCGTTTATCATATATGTGCTAGAAGGTGGTGACTGAAGCTCTTAGAGTCCTGGGTAGGAGCTTAAACTGCCTCAAGGTGTAAGTTCCAATTCATCGCCATTAATCTTAAGTCCACCGTGACACGACGTGGGAGTATCTGTTAGGGCCACATGCATGGGTCAAATTGAAAAAATGAGCTTAAAAAAGATGTTTAGAAAATTGAGTTTGACCAAAAACATGAATACTCCTCAAGAATTAATAAAACAAAAGGACCATATTACCTTTAGGCACCCCTTATTGATCTCGATTAAGAAAGGACATGTTTTTCATTTACACCGTCGTTTCTTAGGAATTAGGGTTAGGGTTAAGGTTAGCGGTTAGTGTTAGGGGTTAGTTTCATAATTTAAAAAAACAACTAAAGATCGTCTGTTAAAACAACCGGATATTGACGATGTAAATGAAAAACATGTCCTTTCTTAATCGAGATCAATAAGGGGTGCTAAAGGTAATATGGTCCTTTGTTTTATTAATTCTTGAGGATATTCATGTTTTTGGTCAAAACTCAATTTCTAAACATCTTTTTTAAGCTCATTTTTTTAATTTGACCCATGCATGTGGCCCTAACAGATACTCCACGTCGTGTCAGGGTGGACTTAAGATTAATGGCGATGATTGGAACTTACACCCTTGAGGCAGTTTAAGCTCTACCCAGGACTCTAAGAGCTTCAGTCACCACCTTCTAGCACATATATGATAAACGGTTTTGGGGTTTGCCTTAAGGGCAAATAGAGTAGGGACAATCCTATAGGTGTCGGGGCTTGACGTGACCATGTTTGGAATATTTTCATATAAGATGTGGTCTAATTACCACCAAGATTTATAGACTGGCCATGGTGATTTACTCCTGCAGCCAATTACTAACCATACTGCGTGGAAGACACACTATTTAACCCCCTCACTGGTCATATTACAATTAAGCCCGGTGAGGACGGGCATAGGGTTACCAGATATTTACCAATACCCAGGAAGAACTTATACGATTACCAGAGTAATCAAAGGATTCATTATCGAAGGACTTTTTTACCAGGAACTGAGAACTCTTTACCAGAGGAATCAAATGATTCATTATGAGGGACAGTTTACCAGAGATCCGATTCCATGGACAAGTGCTCCTGCTTTAAGGCCAAAGGGTGACTCATAAAAACTTAAAAAAACATCCAATAAAAGGAGGGACCTTACCGACTGCCCTTTCTAGCCTAAGTAAGGATCAAAGTGCATGTGTTGCATATCATGGACTGATCAGCCACGAGGATTCCGTCCTTAAGCAATACGGGTTGCCACCCACTAGCAACACAACCCCATTGTGGGGATTTTACCCCTCTATAGAGGTGCAGTCGTGTATTCACAGTCCAGCCGACAGGGTGGCATGTTATTGGGAGATGAAATACGTTTTGCTGAGCGGAGAGACATAGAAAAAATATTTCATGTGGAAAAATAAATATTTCACTGATGTCTATCCAATGTTATAATGGGTTGAAACTAACAGCAAAAGGTTACCCATTAAACAAAAATAGTCCTCAATGATGTCGCGGACTGTAAATAACGATCTATAAATAATACTCGTGTTCCTTATAAGTACGACGCTAGCATCTTGCAACACACGCTGGTTAAAAATGGAGCGTCCAAATCGTTCAAGATGGAATGCAAACATGTAAATCCTGACTACCTGGTGTTGCTTATCCACGGAATTCTTCTTTCTCATGAGTGTTTCCCCTCAGTTAAATAATGGACCATTCCGTTTTATAATTAAGAAAGAAAGGAGAAAGGACATACTACGCAGAAATAATATAATAAAAAAGAAAAACAGTGTGGGGAAAATAGAGAGATGGAGGAGAGCGCAGAAACGATAACGCTAATCTGTTTCAATTGAACATAATGATAAGAAGGAAAGACACAAAAGAAAAGAGTGAGAAAATTTAATCAAGATTATAATTCTTCTTACATATTGAACTATTGCAATAGCTATTTGTATACTATCAACGTAATAATTAAATCATCATACTGTGGTATAACCACAGGCCCTGCTAGTTTTATATAATCTTATAAAGAGTTTGTAAAGAATTTTAATTTCGAGATGTAATCTAACGATTACGCACATAGAAGAATAGAAGAATACGCAACATTCATTCCATCTCGTTGATAATATCAGTGAATATCACCCATTGACCAGAGGAGGTCATTAAGTGCCATAATGGTCTGATACTGTACCTTTACAGAAAATATACTTCACACTAAATCATCTCGTTCAAGTGATATGTGACACGTAGAACTAGGTTTCATACTACCTCGGGCAATAATGAATTCCAAATATGATATGAGATATTCAACGCAGCTGTAACGTAAAATGTTTGCCTCAACTTTTGGGGAAGCTCATAACGGAATGTTGAACAACAACAGGCTCACTGTCCGTATTAAGGTACAAGTGTATAGGGAATGTGTTTTCAGGACCCTCTTTTGTGGAAGTGAAACCTGAACAGTGTACTTCCACCAAGAGTGGGGGATAAATATATTCTATCTTCGCTGCCTTAGATGTATACTGGATATCATCTGGAGGGACAGGACCACTAAACACAGCCGTTATAGAGAGTGTTCAACTTGTGCTCTTACTGAGACCATCGTCTCCGCTGACTGGGCCATGTCCGCCGGATGGATGAGGGACATCCTGGAGGGCTTTCATCTGGCAAGAAACGGATTGGTCGTCCCCAACTACGATTTAAGGGTGTCTGCAAGTATGCTTTGGAATTTTCCTTTCCAGTTGGAAAATTTGGCTCAGGACTGCCCTCGTGGTGGCAGCCTCCCCGTAGTGGGTTATTTATGTTTGAAATCCCTTGGCACAACACATGAAGCCAAGTGGTATAGAGAGAAGCGATGCAAAAGTGGTATAGAGGGAAGCGATGGCAAAAGAACACCGACATCTTCATGGCCAGAGTTCATATGCGAAATCTGTGGTTGGGCTGTTTTTCGAACATTGGTCTTCACAGTCACAGAAGACGCTGCAACATCAGGGGCATGAGAAATATATCTTCCGAGACTGCAATGCCGATTAATATAAAATTATACCACTCGGCAACCA
>CM042158.1:53951211-53964467 GCA_023376005.1 Doryteuthis pealeii
AACCTTATATTATATAATGTATTACCATAATTGTTATGTAGGTTATCTATATATACCTGTCTCCTAAATATGCTTTACTAACGATTTGAATACTTGATATTCAAATTTGTATACACCAATATATATATATATATATATATTATATATATAATATATATATATATATATATGAAAGTACGTAAATAAACATTGTGTTCATATTGATAATACCAGGTGGTGACAACATGTTTCAAACAGGACCATCCTGAAGAGAACTGGACTCCCTGGTTTACATGAAATACTTGTCCAACGCAACCTGAAATGGGCTGGCCACTTAAACAGACTGGGGGAGGACAGACTACAAAAGCAGATTCTGTACTCTCAACTAAGAGAGGGATCACGTAGAATCGGTAGACCAAATCTCAGGTACAAAGACAACATCAAAAGAAACCTGAAGGACTTGAATATCCCTCTAGGCAGTTGGCAAGACGCAACCAGAGACCGATTAAATTGGAGGAAAGTGATTCGCGTGGTGTCATCATCGTATACGATGGACAGCAAGTAGAAGTAGTAGTAGTAGTAGTAGTAGTAGTAGTAGTAGTAGTAGTAGTATCAGGCATGTATTTATTAGAACTTTTTGATTCCTGATTACGAAATGAATTCATCTATGTAATTAATGTTTAAAGCCTTGTTTTTCATGTCGTTCTTTCCACGATGTTTTCAATACAACCATACTGTTGATGTATTTTTTCGTCATAAGGTGTGCTAAAGATTGCAATTTGTATTTATAGTCACTTCCTAACCAGCTGAATCGGTCAATCAGTTTGAATGAGGTACGTAGTGTAAGGGTTAAAGTCGTAGGATAATGGACTCAGTGACACGAGTTTAAATCCTGGACGACGCTACTTGCATTTCACAAAGCGCTAGTACCTTAGGGGAAGTTATGCATCCAACTACTATCCCTACAGCTATGGGTAAATAGTAGGGCAGACTGGGCTCTTTAACCTTGGCTAGGTAACCAGTCTAAGATAAGGAAAATTCCGAATTCAAACCTGTTAAACTCCGCTTAAGAAATTGATCCTAGTGTCACATCCTGCTCGTTGCGGAGGGGTTGGTAAATATAATACTAAGATTTTCGAAACGTTGTGTAATTGTTATTGTCGTATGAAATGCACTTTGCGACCCGAGTTCAAATCCTAGATGCAAGTAGCCTCTACTTGCATTTTGTATAGCGCTAAACACTTATATACCCCCTTTCGATTTCTTTGTTTTCATGGCATATCAAATTTCGTGGGTCATTTAATGCCAAATACATCCTTTTAGATTTCTGACCCAACTTGCAAAGAAGAAAGCTAACAATTGTAAAGGGTTCAAAATTTTTCATTTTATTTGAATTATTTTGACATTCCTCTGAAATTTCCCAAGTTCAAAAATAAGGTTACCGAATTTGAGAAGGCACCTGAGTCCGATAAACATATCTGAAGACAGCCGAAGGGCACATCGGTCAAAATATTTCGCAGATAACAAGTCCAAATAATCCAAATAATACATATTTTGACATGTATAAAAAACTCAAGATTTCAAAATATTCTAAAGGCTGTTTTATTGTTTATTGGAATTCTTTGTGTTCAAACACAAGAAAAGATAACATTTTATTTTTTTTTAAAAAAAGGAGAGAAATGAGGTGAATATTAGCAGAGAAAATTGAATTAATAGATAAAAAAGAGGAAGAGTAAATAACACATCACTCAATAAGTCCTGGACCTGACACATAGATGGTGCCACTAATAAAAACATGTATTTGATTTACTATTTAAAGGCGTTGATAAATTGTCGCCCAATTGCTCGCTGGATGTACAGACAAACGGAGAAGGATTATAAAATTCTCTAAACACGGAACAACTGACGATGATTATACAACTCCTTAACACGGATCAGCTGACAAGAATTAAAACTGATACTATATTTTTCTACTTCAAGAGAGGATCAAACTTTATGCCACAATGCATATTCTCTGTAAAACTGATTCACCTACAGCTATAAAATCGCCACACGAATCGCAACACATATGCTATCATTACGAATGTATTGGTTGACGCCAATGTTATTTTGCCTTAAGATTCCATGTTTTGATTCTAAAATATGTGTGCGTGTCTTTTTATTTTTATATTGTACATATTTGATTGCACTTATGAAATCATTAATTCATGGAATTAACATTTGAAGCCGTAGTTTATTTCCAGCCCTTCCCATTATGTTCGAGTTTCATTCGTATAAAATTATTGTTTACTCCTACGATGTCGCCATTTTTATTTTACTGAGAGATTTCTGGTTTAAATGTATAATAATTTAGAATCTTTTCTGAATATTATCATTGGGCATAGGAAAAACAAAAATTAACAAATTACTCGCAGGTAAAAAAAAATTTTTAAAAAGATTTAAAAAAATAAAAATCTGTCTTTGTGTTGGGAGTTGGTTAAATTTTACGGCAGGTCAAACCTTGTTGGGTTATTTCATGCCAAAGACGTCGCGGTGATTTATTAGTAAAACCAACTTATTAGTAATCCCCGACGATAGTTTGATAAACAAACCGAAACGCTATAGCGTCGGCTTAATAAACACCCCCGTCAATGAAACTTGTTTTTTTTATTTTCATTTTTATAAAATTATATACTCTCGGATTCACTTTCAGTTTTTCCTCATATATTTAAGTGAATATATTATTACCCTCTCTCTCTCTCTCTTTCTCTCTCTGTCTATCACCCATTCTCTCTCTTTTCTCTCATTCAATTTCTTTATCACTCTCGTTTGTTTAACGATTACCTACTGTTAATGGCTTTCATTATATTATTATTGTTCAACAGGTCGTGAATAATAACGAATTCCGTCGCAGAAAAACCGGATATGAAAAAGAAGAAAAACGTGTTATTAACTGAGGAAGCTTTTTTTCTCATTATGATTTATATTTTGGTAAATTTGCTATATAATTCAATCACTAATTACAGTGAGAGTGATTTGTACACACACACACACACACGCACACACACACGCACGCACGCACGCACGCACAAAACAATATATATATACACATATATATATATGTATATATATATATATATATATACAAATCACTATATATATAAATATATATATATACATGCATATATACGTGTGTGTGTGTGTATATATGTGTGTAAGTGTGTAAGTGTGTGTGTGTTTATGTATGTATTTTTCGACGTTATCGATCTTTCCCAGCAGAGACAGTGTAAGCAAAAGAGTTTGGGTTTGGGAGAAAAAATAAATTTTATTATATTGCGTTTCAATTTCTAACCCGTTGCGTAATTACTCAACTATCAACTAAATTGATGCCACTTCTTTGTTATATTTATTTTTTTCATTTTTTATTCTTATTTTTATTCTTATTTTTTTCTTATTTTCATTTTATTTTTTTTATTTCGCAGCAAGTAGTTTTTTCTCGTAGTTTTTCTTTTGTTCTTTTTGTTGTTTGTTTTTGTTTGTTTGTTCTTTTGCTTCTTATATTCTCTTTATTTTTTTTTTTCTTTCTATAATTTGTTTTTCTTCCCGTTATTTCTGAATTCATTGTTATTGAGGCTAACGGCGGATATAATCTGTTTGTATAAATTGAATTCGCTTTTTATTCTGCTGTTTTTATTTCCTTGGCTCACTTGATTTCCTTTTCTCTCGCTATACTTGTCTTCATATTTAGTTTCTTGGTTTATATCAAAATCTGCACACATAGATCCATACACACACACAGACTCACAGACAGACACACAGACACACAGACACAGACATACACGCACACACACACACAACACACACACACACACACAACATATATATATATATATATATATATATATATATATATATATATATAATGGCTGGCAGATCTCATGTCCACATCTATTAAATTGCTAGGTGAACGACATTGTAAAAATGGGAGTAATTACCACTTTGTTATAATCGATAATTTTGTGAAATATTCCCTCTCCTCCTCCACCTTATTATTATTATTATTATTATTATTATTATTATTATTATTATTATTATTATCAAGGTTTTTCACGCCCATTTAAGCTGGTGGTTCACTGGAGGCTGATAGACAGCAAGTCTCCTCAGGTCTCTAGGACTCTTCTGTTTATTTCAGCTGTTGTCTGGATGGTTTCGATTCTTTCCAGAGATCTCCAATTCCTCCAGACTCTTTCCCAGGATCCCAATTACAACTGATACGACCAGTACCTTCATGTTCAGTAATTTTTTCAGCTCTCTCGCCATGTCCAACTGTTTGTCTCTCTTTTCCTTTTCTTTCAACTTCACTCTGTGATCCGCCGAGACGGCCAAATCTACGAGATGACAAGTTTTCTTCTTTTATTATATTATTATTATTCCTTTTGAGTTTTCACATCAGTGTTAGCTGATGTTCTTTCACTGGAGTCTGAGTGACAGCAAGTCTCCTCAGGTCTCCAGGACTCTTCTGAGTATTCTGGCAGATTGCAGCAGTGCAGTGTTCTGAATGGTTTCAATCCTTCCTCTAATTCTAATCCTTTTCTAATCCTTTTGGGACTGTTCCAAGTGCACCAACTACAATTGGTATAACTTTCACTTTCATATTCCATAACGTTTTCAGTTCTCTGGCAAGGTCTAGATATTTGTCAATTTTTTCATTTTCCTTTAACTTCACCCTGTGATCTGCTGGAACTGCAAAATCCACCAATTGACAAGTTCTTTCTTTTTTGTTAATCAACACTAGGTCTGGTCTTCTTGCTGGGATAAGGTGATCCGTTTTTATCTCAAAGTCCCAGAGAATTTTGTGCGTTTCGTTCTCAAGAACAGATTCTGGTTTATGCATATACCATTTTGTTGTGTGGTCAAAATTTAATTTCTTGCATAATTCCCAGTGGATCACCTTCCCAACCCAGTCGTGTCTAGTTTTGTATTCTCGTTGTGCTAGTTTGCTACATTCGCAGAGTATATGGTTAACAGTCTCATCCCTATTACCGCAAAGTCTACATTTACTATTTTGTTGGGTCTTATCAATTTTCGCTTTGATGTAGTTTGTCCTTATTATTATTATTATTATTATTATTATTATTATTATTATTATTATTATTATTATTATTATTATCAAGGTTTTTCACACCCATTTAAGCTGGTGGTTCACTGGAGGCTGATTGACAGCAAGTCTCCTCAGGTCTCCAGGACTCTTCTGTGTATTTCAGCTGTTGTCTGGATGGTTTCGATTCTTTCCAGAGATCTCCAATTCCTCTAGACTCTTTCCCAGGATCCCAATTACAACTGATACGACCAGTACCTTCATGTTCCGTAATTTTTTCAGCTCTCTCGCCATGTCCAACTGTTTGTCTCTCTTTTCCTTTTCTTTCAACTTCACTCTGTGATCCACCGAGACGGCCAAATCTACGAGATGACATGTTTTCTTCTTCTTTTATTATTATTATTATTATTATTATTATTATTATTAGTAGTAGTAGTAGTAGTAGTAGTAGTAGTAGTAGTAGTAGTATTTCACTCCATTGGAGTTTTTCACACATGCAGAAGCCAGTGGTTCACTGGAGGCTGGGTGACATCAAGTCTACTCAGGTCTCCTGGACTCTTCTGAGTATTCCAGCCGATCTCAATAATGCTATAGTCTGGATGGACTCGATCCTTCCTCTGATTTCCAATTCATCCAGGCTCTTTTCCCACCCCATGGGGATTGTTCCAAGGGCCCCAATTACAACTAGTACGACTTGCACCTTCATGTCCCACAGTTTTTTTCAGTTCTCTGACAAGGTACAAGTATTTGTCGATCTTTTCGCTCGGTTTTATTTTCACTCTGTGATCTCCGGGACGGCAAAATCCACGAGATGACAAGTCTTCCTCTTCTTGTCTATCAAAACTAGGTTTGGTCTCCTGGCTGGGATTGTTATTATTATTATTATTATTATTATTATTATTATTATTATTATTATTATTGATAAACATGAACTGGTATTGTAATATATCCATTCTTTGAACATGGATTATATTTTGGTATCGAAGAGTCTTGTGCGGATCCGTTATATGATGTCTGCTACCATAGACACCAGGTACTGAGCTCGCTATTTAAAAGTATTATACAGCTCAAGCTGATAGTACGGAGGAAATGTTGTTCTACAAGTAGTCGTTTGTTGTAATCCATAGATTTCATTATTTCGCCGTAGTTATTTAATCTAAATTATAAAATATCTATATTTTCCCAATGTATTGCTGTTTGTGTTCGTTTGATTTCTATTTCTTTTTTAAGGGGTGTTTTGCTGTCCCCAATTATCTGGAGGAGTTAATTGCGTCATGGTGCTGCAAGTGTCATAGACAGTGGCCAACTCACTCGTGTTTGGTACATAATAGACAGAAACTGAAACAAACAAAATGCATTCATGAAATGATATATTTACAATGGCAACAAATTTGCCTACGACATATTGTCGGATTCACTTCCATTTTTCAACACACACACACACACACACACACCACACACACACATATATATATATATTATATATATATATATATATGAATAGATGAAGAGAAATAAGAGATCAAGACACTGACAGATAATAACAGACTTAGATAGGTAGATAGATAGATAGATAGATAGATAGATAGATAGATAATATTTGCATTAGGAATTGTTGAAAGAGAAAGATATCAAAATGTGAAATCTCTTTCGCTGTGATTCACTTTTTACCCAAACTTTTATTCCTAACTAAAAAAAAATAGCATAAATCCATTCTATATAAATATTTAACATGAAAGATATTCAGGATTGAACCAACCATCACAGAGTTTATTCAAATTTGATACACAGTTACATCTTCTGAACACATCTTCTAGCTCTGTTTACTGGGGCTTTAGAATACACCAACTGCACCTCGACAGAGGGGTAAAACTCCTCTCCCAAATGGAGCGACCTGCTGGCCATCAGTAACGATCCATGAGGCTTAAGGATGGTACCCTGGTAGCTGAGCAGTCCATGACATTCCACTTTGGCCTTTACTTGAAAATACAATTGTTAATTTTTTAAGGACCATCGTTGGCCAGTTGATTCTAGGTAAAGACTCCTCCGATTTGAATCCTTTATGTAATCCTCTCAGGTATATAATCCTAGGTTCCCTCGTAGAAGATTGCGAGTAGACTGAGAAAGAATCAGTGCTTAAGTAATATATCAGCCACGCAGTATGGCCAGCGATTGGTTAAGGAATAGACCACATGAACTCACCTAGTCTATAAATATAGACCAGGAACCAGCACACACCTTATTTACAAAGAAAATCAGCATTTCACTTAGCGCTAATACCCTTGGGAAAGGTAGGAATCCTACTCTCCCTCCAGCTATGGGTAAACAGTAGGGCGTACTGGACTCTTTAACCTTGGTTAGGCAACCAGTCTAGGAGAAGGAAAACACTGAATTCAAACCTGTGAAACTCCGCTTAAGAAATTGACCTTGTATCACATCCTGCTCGTGCGGGGTATATATATATATATATATATATATATATATATATATATATATATATATATATATGTGTGTGTGTGTGTGTGTGTGTGTGTGTGTGTGTAAACATGGAAATTGGAAATGAATCCGACAATATGAGGAAGAATGAATAAAGAAAAGAAAGAACAGAATTGATGATAAAAGATGAATATAATCAATATCACTTACACATGTGTTTCGGTCAGTACTATATCACATACACATCTGGTTCACACAGATGAACTGACCGAAACATATGTGTAAGTGATATTGATTAAATTCATCTTTTATTATCCATTCTGTTCTTTCTTTTCTTTATTCATTCTTCCTCATATATATTATATATATATATATATATAATATATATATATATATATATATGCCTGCTGATGTATGCCAGGAATACGATGCTGAATTAAGCGAATGGCTGAATAACGGTTGGTTAGTACCGTACCCCGAAAAAGAACTTGGTCGACCGAAAGGACTCATTCCCCTTATGGCAGTCGTGCAGGCCAATAAAAACAAGGTGCATCCCGTACTAGATTACAGGGAGCTAAATAATCACGTGGACACATTCACCGCCAATGCTGATGTATGTACCCAGAAGCTGCGTGAGTGGAGGCAGCAAGGGACGAAAGTGGCATTGATTGATTTGAGAAGGGCCTACCTGCAGGTTAGGGTTCACAAGTCGTTATGGCCGTTTCAGAAATTGACCTTGTGTCACATCCTGATCGTGAGGGGGGGGGGTACGGACAAGGCATGCAGGACACTGCTGGAGAAGCAAGGATGAACTCATAAGCGACGTTCTCCTGTGGAGCTAACACATGGATATGCAAGTGTGGGGCGCCCAGCAAGGACATACATTGACCAGTTATGTGAAGATGCTTGCTGCTCCGCAGAGGAGCTTCCAGGTGTAATGAATGTAGGGAGGGTTGGCGAAAGATTTTCATGGATGCCCGTGCTACATGCGCGACATGATGATGATGATGATGATATATATATATATATATATATATATATATATATATATAATATATATATAAATTGTAATCATTTTTATAGTGAGTTAGAAGCATTAATTAAAATGTAATAATATATTTTTGAAGGCGAAATAATGCAAATTTATGTTTAAAAAACATGTTTATTTAATTAAAAAAAAAATTTTTTTGTTCCCTTAATATTTTCAGGCTATGCTTATCTTCAGAGAGTTGAAAAAGATTTTTTTTTTAATTTCATCTGTATTTGTTAAACTCAACTGTGATGTTAATCCGTTGAATGTTTTAATGTAAATGAAAACGTTCGGCAAAGATTGAAAGTTCTGAACGTTTGTATTTACATTAAAACATTCAACGGATTAATATCACAGTTGAGTTTAACAAATACAGATGAAATTAAAAAAACATTTTTTCAACTTTCTGAAGATAGGCATAGCCTGAAAATATTAAGGGAACAAAAAAAAATAAATAAATATGTTTTTAAACATAAATTTGCATTATTTCACCTTCAAAAATATATTAATATATATATATATATATATATATATATATATATATATATATATATATATATAATAAAATTCGAAGGCAATACAATGCGTAAAAAATAAAGACAAAAAGATGTTTTATATGTCTAATCGATTTCAAAGCAAAGCTTTATCATCAGAGTGTATTTTCAGAAAATTTTTTCTGAAAATACACTCTGATGATAAAGTTTTGCTTTGAAATCGATTAGACATATAAAACATCTTTTTGTCTTTATTTTTTACGCATTGTATTGCCTTCGAATTTTATTATTTTATAACATACTTAACAATGCTTCAAGCAAATTACCAATTACATTTATATATATATATATATATATATATATATATATATATATATATATATATATATATAAAGAAAATCCAATAACAAAAAGACTTGCTATTAAATAGCCAACAAGTGTTAAAATGATATTAAACAAAATAACCAACCAACTAACTATATTCGCAGACATATGATGCAATTTAAATTGTTGAGATATTTTTAAAATGTAATCCTTCAATATATTGAGTAGCGTCTAACGTTTGGCTTAACTTCTTTAAGCGTTGATTTAATTGTGTTTGGGCAATGACTGAACGGAATATGCGGACCGGACGATTTTTTTATTTATTTTTCAGAGAATAAATATCAATCAAGCAACTGAATATGAATCTTTATTGTTTACACAATCGAAAAATCCAACCTTAGTTATTCAGTACGTCATACGACACACCTCTTATCCAAAGTCGTACAAGATCGTGAAAACAAAAGAATTCGTATTAACCGCATTCACAAGAATTACAGTAAGATATTCAATCATGGCGACTGGAAAAACAAACGCGAAGATTCTTTAAAGTCAATGAACTAGCAGAAATCGTCGGTTGTGAAGGAAAAATAAACTTGGATTTAGACTGTTGGAAAAATAAGGATCTCTCCGATGGAAGTAAAATAATAATTAAAAAAATAACAACAACAAACAACACAGAAACCAAATAAGCATTCTTCGTCCAGGGAGAAAAAAATAATGAATTGGTCCGTGAGAAGTGAAAATAAAAGAACCTGCCCTTTAGAAGAGAAAAAAAAACCAAACATCAGAAGTTGTCTTTGACAAACTTATCGAGTAGGAAAACCAAAACCAAAGAAGAAAAAAAACGCTTGACTTATACTTTGGAATCATGAAGCAAAAACAGAAGATTCTATCGAAAAGGAAAAATAAAGAATCCCTTCTCCGCCAAAAATCAAAGAACCAAATTGAAGTTGTCTGGTAGAATGGAAACAAATCTGAATCTGAAGAAACTGTAAATAAACCAGGATCAGAATTGGAAAAATAGATAATAAAACAGAACCATTCCTATAGAAGGGGAAAGAAAACGTTCCGTGTCGTCAACAAATAGAAAACAATTCTGATTATTCTCGTGTAACAGAAGCTGCCTATATATATATATAAAGTAAAAAGTCGACGGGGCGGCCTAAAGTCGGTATCAGCCAGTCATCGAGGGAGTCTATCCGCTTTTCAATAGCGCTAGACCAAGGAGATTGTGTTAGCATATGAGGTGGGGCGCCACAACTACCATCAGCTCCTTACTTTACCGCACAGATCCCTATGCTACTCATGTGCTGAGTTGGCGAGGACCGGTATCGAACTAGGAACCTTGTGGTTTCTAGCCGAACGCTCTACCGACTGAGCTAACTGATATATATATATATGTGTGTGTGTGTGTGTGTGTGTGTGTGAGAGAAAAAGATTGAAGTGAATGCGATAATTATGTTGAAAGATAAAGGGAAAGAAAATATATGGATGAAAATTTATTGAATTGCCGACACATGTTTCGACCAAGAGCTTGTTCTTGTACACATAGTATCCTATTTAGTATTATTTTGAATATAAAATAAAATATGATAATAATCATAGAGAAATATAAATGTTGTGTATACAAAAACAGTCTGAAATAAAGCGGTGTGAATAGAAAAAATTGGGATATGTTTGAAAAGGAGTATTCTTTGAATACTTAAGAGGCGCTTTCGGTTTGGAGGTTCATGGAGATATTTATAATTGTTTTGAAAATGAAAAGATTAGAATTCTTATTTCATATTTAAAATAATACTAAATAGGATACTATATATACAGGGACAATTCTTGGTCGAAACACGTATCGGCAATTCAATAGATTTTTGTCCGTACATTTTCTTTCCACTTATCTTTCAGCATACGTATATGTATGTACACACACACACCACACACACACACACACACACACACACACACACACACACACATATATATATATAATATATATATATATATATATATATATAATATATATGCCAACCCCTCTGCACGAGCAGGATGTGACATAAAGTAAATTTCTTATGTGTAATTTAACAGGTTTGAATTCAAAGTTTTCCTTCTCCTTGACTATCTCTATTAATAATGGAGATTGTCTGTATTTGTGTCTGTAACAAAAATTACGTCATAGCTCTACGTTACAGCTTACGTCACAGTATCCTTATGCTATATACACCCAAAATTTGAGTAAGCAATTTTAAAAATTGTTTTTTTACTCTCGTTCTTTTTTTTTACAGTAACAAAAAGTTAACTAAAAAGTTTATAAATAAATAAATAAATACCTACGATTTTGTGGAAAATTGATGTGGAAAATATTCAAAATAATTGTTTGATTATTACATGCACGCAACATTTTATTTGAGAGGGACGGGGCTCAATTTTCATTTCAAATTGTTTATTTTTATTTTTATTTTTTTACTCTTTTAATAGATATGACGATTTTGCTTACTTATGATACAAACTCTCAGACATTGAATTTTTAACTCCCAACCTCTCAAGCAATGTCTTTCAAAAAATAATTTTTACGACGCCCGAATAGTGTTTTCTGTTGCTAGTTTAACTAAGGTTAAATAGCCAAGTCTGCCCTCCTCTTTATTCATAAATAGATGGATAGTTGTCTCTGCTAATGTGCCCTCCGGCCTCGTTCAGTTGTTTCTTGTAGAACTCAGGAACGTACACGTAGCACCTAACTCTTTATTCAATCCACCAGGGTAGACTGTTCTTCTTACCCTAACCACGATCGGGTATAACTTTTAAGCTATGTACCTACTAATGGTTAGCGAAATGAAAACAGTATACCCCGATCTTGGGCTAGACGGGCGGTCGGAGAGGCCCCCTCCGATCAATCGGCTGGTCACGTCAAGCCCTAGCACCTATATGACTTTCCCAAACCTATTGCCCTTATGGCAAGCCCCAATCCCTTTTTATCATATGAATGCTAGAAGGCGGTGGCTGCGGGTCTACATGTCCTGGGAATGACGTTAAACTCTATCTGATGGCGAGGTTCCAGTTTTGGAGGTTTGGGGAATGTGGAGCACCCCTTCATCACCATTTCTCCCTGGTCCACTCTGACCCGGAGTGGTAGTACCTGTTAGGGTCCCATCTATGGGTTAAATAGAAAAATGCATTTATAAAAAAATTGTATTATCAATTAAGAATTGATTTATTTCAAAAACTTAATCGGCATTAAATGACCCACTGAGGTTGATATGCCGAAAACAAAACAAACCAAACAAACCTAACCATAATCGGGTACAACTTTTAAGCTATGCACCCAATTATGGTTAGCGAAATGAAACAGTATACCCAGGTGCATTTAATAAAATTTTCGGTTCGATCTTCTGTGAATGGCCCCAACCTTCTTGTTTACCTCGGGAGCCTTTATGATAATAAAGTCTCCCGAGGTCAACAAGAAGGTGCCAGAGTTTGAGGGAAATACCCCTTCATTGCCATTACTCCCAGGTCAACTTTCACTCAGAATGGTAGTACCTTTTAGGGTCCCATATATCTATTAATAATAAGAATTCGTTTCCAGGTTTTTGTCTGTAACAAAAACTACGTCATTGCTTACGTCACATTACCCAAAATCGTCATTACAGAATAAATACACTCAAAATTTGAACATGCAACATTAGACAGTCCCGTTGTTTTTTTAAACAAGTTTTAATAAATACATGACTGGTATTATATATCTATATATAGTTTGTTTTATTTGATACATATTTAAAGTTTACATTCAGATTGTTTTATTTTTAATTCTTTAATGATTGATGATTTTACTTACTTAGGGTACAAACTCGCTGACATTGAATTTTTAAACCCCCACTCCTCAAGCAATATGTTCTCAAAAATCTTTTTCTACAGCCGCCCGGGGTTA
>CM042158.1:53964567-53972067 GCA_023376005.1 Doryteuthis pealeii
AACAGAGAGATAAAAGGAATTCATTATCGAAGGACTTTTTTACCAGGAACTGAGAACTCTTTACCAGAGGAACCAAATGATTCATTATCGAGGGACAGTTTACCAGAGATCCGATTCCACTGGACAAGTGCTCCTGCTTTAAGGCCAAAGGGTGACTCATAAAAACTTAAAAAACATCCAATTAAAAGGAGGGGACCTTACCGACTGCCCTTCTAGCCTAAGTAAGGGCCAAAGTGGAGTGTTGCATATCATGGACTGATCAGCCACCAGGATTCCGTCCTTAAGCAATACGGGTTGCCACCCACTAGCAGCAACCAACCTCATTGTGCGGATTTTACCCCCTCTACAGAGGTGCAGTCGGTGTATTCACAGCCCCACCGACAGGGTGGCATGTTATTGGGATATGAATATCGTTTTGCTGAGTGGAGATACATAGAAAAATATATTTCATGTGGAAAATAAATATTTCTCTGATGTCTATCCAATGTTATAATGGGTTGAAACTAACAGCAAAAGGTTACCCATTAAACAAAAATAGTTCTCAATGATGTCGCGGACTGTAAATAACGATCTATATAATAATACTCGTGTTCCTTAAAAAGTACGACGTTAGCATCTTTCATCACCCGCTGGTTAAAAATGAGAGAGTCCAAATCGTTCAAGATGGAATGCAAACATGTAAATCCTGACTACCTGGTGTTGCTTATCCACGGAATTCTTCTTTCTCATGAGTGTTTCCACCTCAGTTAAATAATGGACCATTCCGTTTTTATAATTAAGAAAGAAAGGAGAAAAGGACATACTACGCAGAAATAATATAATAAAAAAGAAAAACAGTGTGAGGAAATAGAGAGATGGAGGAGAGCGCAGAAACGATAACGCTAATCTGTTTCAATTGAACATAATGATAAGAAGGAAAGACACAAAAGAAAAGAGTGAGAAATTTAAATCAAGATTATAATTCTTCTTACATATTGAACTATTGCAATAGCTATTTGGTATACTATCAAACGTAATAATTAAATCATCATACTGTGGTATAACCACAGGCCCTGCTAGTTTTATATAATCTTATAAAGAGTTTGTAAAGAATTTTAATTTCGAGATGTAATCTAACGATTACGCACATAGAAGAATAGAAGAATACGCAACATTCATTCCATCTCGTTGATAATATCAGTGAATATTCACCCATTGACCAGAGGAGGTCATTAAGTGCCATAATGGTCTGATACTGTACCTTTACAGAAAATATACTTCACACTAATATCATCTCGTTCAAGTGATATGTGACACGTAGAACTAGGTTTCATACTACCTCGGGCAATAATGAATTTCAGATATGATATGAGATATTCAACGCAGCTGTAACGTAAAATGTTTGCCTCAACTTTTGGGAAGCTCATAACGGGAATGTTGGACAACAACAGGCTCACTGTCCGTACTAAGGTACAAGTGTATAGGGCATGTGTTTTCAGGACCCTCTTTTGTGGAAGTGAAACCTGAACAGTGTACTTCCACCAAGAGGGGATAAATATATTCTATCTTCGCTGCCTTAGATGTATACTGGATATCATCTGGAGGGACAAGACCACTAAACACAGCCGTTATAGAGAGTGTTCAACTTGTGTTCTTTACTGAGACACCATCGTCTCCGCTGACTGGGCCATGTCCGCCGGATGGATGAGGGACATCCTGGAGGGCTTTCATCTGGCAAGAAACGGATTGGTCGTCCCTAACTACGATTTAAGTGTGTCTGCAAGTATGCTTTGGAATTTCTCCTTCCAGTTGGGAAAATTTGGCTCAGGACTGCCCTCGGTGGTGGCAGCCTCCCCGTAGTGGGTTATTTATGTTTGAAATCCCTTTGGCACAACACCATGAAGCCAAGTGGCATAGAGGGAAGCGATGGCAAAAGAACACCGACATCTTCATGGCCAGAGTTCATATGCGAAATCTGTGGTTGGGGCTGTTTTTCGAACATTGGTCTTCACAGTCACAGAAGACGC
The DNA here is from genome assembly GCA_023376005.1 of Doryteuthis pealeii. Taxonomy (NCBI): domain Eukaryota; kingdom Metazoa; phylum Mollusca; class Cephalopoda; order Myopsida; family Loliginidae; genus Doryteuthis; species Doryteuthis pealeii. Next base: position 53,966,574 of record CM042158.1, read on the forward strand.
TGCAACATCAGGGGCATGAGAAATATATAATCTTCCGAGACTGCAATGCCGATTAATATAAAATTATACAACTCGGCAACCAATATATTTTTTAGACCAGATGAGCTGACTGTAACCCCTACCGGTTGAAATCATGTCGCACGAGTAGCACGGATATCCATGAAAATCTCTCGCCAACCGTCCCTATCATTCATTGCCCTCGGGAGGTCCTCTTCGCAGAATCCAATATCCGCACAGCACTGGTCAATATAGGTATTTTCTAGGCAGGTCACACTGGCTTGCCCATGTGCAGGTTTTCACAGAGAACGTCACTAATGAGTTCGTCTACACTTATCCAGCATTTGTAAAATATTAAGGGTATTTGTCATTCACAAAAACATTTGTAAAATATTAAGGGTATTTGTCATTCACATAAAACATTTGTAAAATATTATGGGTATTTGTCATTCACAAAAACATTTGTAAAATATTAAGGGTATTTGTCATTCACATAAAACATTTGTAAAATATTAAGGGTATTTGTCATTCACAAAAACATTTGTAAAATATTAAGGGTATTTGTCATTCACAAAAACATTTGTAAATATTAAGGTATTTGTCATTCACAAAACATTTGTAAAATATTAAGGGTATTTGTCATTCACATAAAACATTTGTAAAATATTAAGGGTATTTGTCATTCACATAAAACATTTGTAAAATATTATGGGTATTTATCATTCACAAAAACATTTGTAAAATATTATGGGTATTTGTCATTAACAAAAACATTTGTAAAATATTAAGGGTATTTGTCATACACAAAAAAACATTTGTAAAATATTAAGGGTATTTGTCATTCACAAAAAACATTTGTAAAATATTAAGGGTATTTTTCATTCACAAAAACATTTGTAAAATATTAAGGGTATTTGTCATTGACAAAATCCTTTGAAAAGTTTGTTATAAGCCCAAGAAATGAGTAACAATTCCATCCTCCCACCAAAAAACAAGACAATACAAAAACAAACTTGTCTCATATATACACACTTGTTAGAAAATTAGGAATAGCACAATGTTAATGTAAACAAGCTTGATAAAGTGTTGTTTTTTTTCAGTAAGCTTTTTTAGTAAATATTTTAAGGATTTGCTTTAAGGATAAGTAGTAGCAATTCTTCAAATACAGGATTTCCTATTTTCAAAATTGTCACATTCTTTACACTGGAAAACTATTATGACAACAGTTTAAGTGTTCCCACAATCTTTAACATAGCGGGTTAAACTAAGCTTAACATTTTTCATATATCTCACTGCAAATTTTTTTTTTTACTTGTTTTTAATATTTTATTGGTTAATTTTTCTATAGTTTTTCCCAGTATAAGAAACTGTTATATCGTCTAGTTACTCCCAAGTGAAAAATTAATGTGTATGCCATGAGTGGACACCGAGTACACTCGGGTGTGAAGAGAGGAGAGAAAAAAATCTACCCAAGTCATGACTTGACCGTCTCTCTCTCTCTCTCTCTCTCTCTCTCTCTCTCTATATATATATATATATATATATATATATATATATATATATATATATATATATATATATATATAATTTCAAAAATTAGGTACGACTTCAATTAAGCACATATCCTCCAAAAATTGTCGGCTTAAAGCCATATAAAAATAAACACATTTTTTGTTTACTTAGGCGTGTAGTATCATTGACAAGGCTAATTTCGCAGGGGTTGTTCGCTATGTACCGGCGGCCGAACGGATATGGTCTCTGACTATGCCTTTGAAGTCCCGGTTTCGATTCCTGTCGGAGGGGAGTCGTTATTATACATCGCTGAAGAGACTTAATAAAGTCGAAACAGTCTGTACAGTGTTCTGCATAGCGAGCCATCCTTTGCCGGGATTCACTTGTCAAGATTATTTTCTATAATTATCGAATTTTATGCGATACATGCATTATAATTGCCTTCAAGCAAAATATAAATAATAATTTATTCAACAATGCTTCTATAAAAAACAAACATCCAAAAATCTTATTCACTTCGCCGAAGAGCTTACGGCCGGGTTTGTTTACTACTCAATAAACGTCCGCTTACCTACTATGGTAGAGGCGTGTAGTATCATTGACAAGGCTAATTTGGCAGGGATTGTTCGCTATGTACCGGCGGCCGAACGGATATGGTCTCTGACTATGCCTGTGAAGTCCCGGTTTCGATTCCTGTCGGAGGGGAGTCGCTGAAGAGACTTAATAAAGTCGAAACATTCTGTACGGTGTTCTGCATAGCGAGCCATTCTTTGCCGGGATTCACTTGTCAAGATTATTTTCTATAATTATCGAATTTTATGCGATACATGCATTATAATTGCCTTCAAGCAAAATATAAATAATATATATATATATATATATATATATATATATATATGGTGAACTCTCGTATCGTGAACGATAAATAAGGCTCAGCAGTGAGTGATTTTTTTACTCCCATGTTGTGCATGCTATCCAGAAGACATTTAGAGTTTCCTTGAGTGTGATAGCAGCCCAGCCTTGCTGCGAGCTATAAAGCCACACTGACAAATGAAGTGTTCTAAGGCGGGAGTCTGGCGTTTTTGTTTTAAACTTAAGCGGAGCTGATCTGTTTGCTTCAGTCTATTTTCTTTAAAGCTCCTTAGTCTAACGAAACATGTCTTACGCCATTCCTTCCGATTTGATGCTAGATTTTCCCAATCACTCTGTTTTAATATATATATATATATATATATATATATATATATATATATATATATATATATATATATACCGTAAATCCTCGAGTATAATCTGCATTTTATTCCCAAAATGTAAAGGTCAAAATCCCTAGTGCGTACTATATACGAGCTTAAAATGAAAAAATAGTTCATAAGCAATGTCCGAGTCACTATTTGCTGTCCGGCAACGTTTAACCAGAAGCATTTTGAGATGTCGGGGGCTTAGGCTAAGCCTGAAAGCAATGGAATCATAGAAGAATCATTTATAATTTGCTCTAACCAACATTTATTAAATTAAAAATATTCTGAACACAGAATAACATGTAACAAAAACAAGTTAGAGAAGGGATGCGTATTATACACAAGGTTTGGGTTTTTCAGCCCCTAAAAACACCCTGCGTTTTATACTTAAGGGCGGACTATACTTGAGAATTTACTATATATATATATATATATATATATATATATATATATATACTCCCACTTTGGTAGAATTCCCTAAATATGGATTTAATTGAAAAGTTCAGCGTTCTGGCGTGTAACTAACCCTCGATTTGTTTACAAAAAAGTTTATGGACTCTAGTGAATTCATTCCCGCTTAGAAATGTAGCAATTAAATAGTCTCCTATATTTGAGAGCTGCCTCTGGCCGCACGGGTAAGAGGCTTGGCGAACAAAATTTCATTCGGGTCTCAAACCTGGCCAGTGGTAGCTGTTAAGGTATAACCGCAATGATGAGAGGTTACACCTTGAAACACGTGTCTGTGGCTTACCTATCTATTATATATATATATATATATATATATATATATATATATATATATATATATATTGGGAGAACATGAGCTTAATTGAAGTCGTACCTAGTTTTTGAAAGTTAGTTAATTGATAATTAATCAATTAGGTGGGCATACCTATTCAAATGTGAGGCTAAACAAATCGAGAAAGATCAATCTCTGTATGTACATTTCGGCCTATTAGGCCTCATCAGCAAAAATTAGGTACGACTTCAATTAAATTGTCGGCTAAATAAAGCCATATCAAAACACATCGTTTGTGTATTTACTTCTCATATATATATATATATATAATATATATATATATATATATATATATATAGCGAGAGAGAGAGAGAGAGAGAGAGAGAGAGTGGGGGGGGGGCTAACAGGTACAACCACTTCGGGTAAAGTGGACCTTACAGTACTGAGCTCCTCACTGCTATATGCAATTTAACGTCATAACCTTGGACACTTATCTAAATGACTTGATTCGGGATTTAATAACTCGAAAAAGGGATCTTATAGCGTAAAAACAAACAACCGTCAACCAACACTCTCAATGTGTGGTTGGCTTTGTGAGGCTTGTGGAATACTCAGGAGTAGAGCAAGTACGGTCAGGAAGTGCTGAGATGATGAGGGAAACGAAATGCTCCTCCAGAGTTGTATGTTCGAGACCGTTGATTCTAAGAACGGGACAGAGATTCTGCTGTGTGACGATGAAGATAAAGTGTGACGGTTTATCCGAGGAGGGAAAGGAAGAAGAATCCCCACAAATCTACCATCTTTGTAATAATGAGATCAGGCGAAGTGTAGTTAGATAAATAACTCGTCTCGAAGTGTTACATACTCATACACATATACCCAAGTTGGGTATATACACAATGGAATTTCTTTCACTAGAGAGGGGAGAGAGTTATAGATAGGTAGACAGAGAGATGCATAGATGCATAACTTACTTTCTTCTCTGGCCGTTCGAGTGATGTCTAGCTTCTCTCTATTTCGTTGGTTGTTCCTCTTCGATTCATTTCTTCTTCTTGGTCAGTCTTTTGCCAAGACATGCATCAACCAACAACACCATGTTATTTCTTTTAAAGACGTTTATTCTTAACTAAGTTTTTCATTTCTTACTAACTACAACACGCGTGCAGGTGAGTCCAACTAACTAAGCAAAAAACGTGTTTCTTGCTTAGGATCCTCGTTAGAACTAACTAATTCAAAATCACCTGACGTGCAGAACTTCCGGTGTTCACTTGTAATATTCCGTGGATAGGGCTGCCTGTGATATGAAAAAGGACCATCCCTGCAGAAATACAGGATGTTGCCAATAATCTATGTCATCACATAAATTATGCAACAGTAGCGCAAAACGAGTGGGAAAGTGTCTCACCTGCAAATTGAGTGAAGTGCTCGAAAGGAAAAAAATAAAAGATGACTGCCTCAATACCGTAATTTAAGAAAACACGATCTCGGAGCCAGGAGAAATTAGCGCGTATGCTAATGTTTTCGTGATCAGCTATGAATAAAACACCAAGGAGAGAGATAAAAAAAGTCGAGACGCTTTTCAACGTGGTATTGCGGATTCGTTGAAGACTGCTGTAATGTTCTTGCGAACGGAGAGTCTTTGATGGCTTTTGATTTCAAGTCTTAGTTCTCATTTAAGTAGATAAATACTCTTCCTCTTCCTTTTCCCCTTGTTGTTGTTGTTGTTGTTGTTGTTGTCGTTGTCTTTGTTGTTGTTGTTCTTCTTATTATTATTATTATTCTTATTCTTCTTCTTATTATTATTATTATTAGTAGTAGTAGTAGTAGTAGAGGAAGAATTTAAAGAAGAAGAAGAAGCATTTGAAGAATGTGAAGAATGTAAAGAAGAAGAAGAATTTGAAGAAGAATTTGAAGAAGAAGAAGAATTTGAAGAAGAAGAATTTGAAGAATTTGAAGAAGAAGAAGAAGAAGAAGAAGAAGAAGAAGAAGAAGAAGAAGAAGAAGA
>CM042158.1:53979567-53992067 GCA_023376005.1 Doryteuthis pealeii
AGAGACAGAGAGACAGAGAGACATACAGAGAGAGAGAGAAAAAAAAAGAGAGAGCGTGAGAGGGAAAGAGAGAGAGATTTGGAATTGAATAACCCACAAAGAGTTTATATACATTTACACACCAAGCAAGCAACCAGAAGTTCAATGTACTTTTAAAGAGCATCGTGATGCCAGATGTAGTCATTTTTTGAATCCGGCATGTCGATCCCAGTTTCCTCGCCAATATCCATTATATCCCCTGCGAAAAAATATTAAAATAACTTTGAAGACAGCAGCATTTGTGTTGAAGCAAATAATCATTTAAAAGTTTTTATGGTTTGATGTAGTTAGCCGATCGATCAGTAAGCGCAAATGTGAATGTTGGAAGGCATTGACTGTTCAGCCACGAGGACTCCGTCCTTAAGCATCACAAGTCCAACAGGTGACCCTATTGGGTGGATTTTATCCCTCTGCAGAAGTGTAGTCGGTGTATTCTACTAACCCAGCCGAAAGGGCAGTCGAAACTTCGAGTACTCGTAAGTCAAGGCACAACAATACTACTAACTATTATTTACTTTGCTACAATTTAGATAGGACCTGCACAAGAATGCTGCGTGCGGTCTTGAACAAGTCGTGGGAACAGCACCTCACAAGGAAGCAGCTGTATGGCCACCTGCCCCCCATCTCACAAACCATCCAAGTGAGAACGACAAGCCATGCTGGACACTACTTTAGAAGCAGGGACGAGCTCATAAGTGACGTTCTCCTGTGGAAGCCAACACATGGACATGTTAGTGTGGGGCGGCCACTAAGGACCTACATTGACCAACTATGTAAGGATTATGGATACTGTGCAGAGGACCTCTCTGGCACAATGAGTGATAGAGAGGGTTGGCGAGAGATTGTCATCGATATCCGTGTTAATTGCGCGACATTACGATGATGATGATGATGATGATGATGATGATGATATATTGCAGAGGAAAAATCACGATTTACATTAAAATGTAAATGAATATTTTTTAATATGTTGTTACACACGCATAAAAACTACATCAAGTTCAGTTTTCCGGTTACGTTTTCCCTTTTCTTTTTTAAATATAAGCTAGGACAAGTTTACATGACGATTTCTTCTTTGCAAATAATTTTCTGGTGACACTGTCTGCGTTAGATAACTTTGAAAATATATAAAAACAAAACAAACTATATATAAATGAATAATACCAGGTAGTGGCAACATGTTTCAAACAGGATCATCATGCAGAGAATTGGACTCCTTGGCATATATGAAATACTTGTCCAACGCAACCTGAGATGGGCTGGCCACTTAAACTGACTTGGGGATGACAGACTACCAAGGCAGATTCTGTACTCTCACTTGAGAGAGGGATCACGTAGAAGCGGTAGACCAACGCTCAGGTACAAAGACAACATCAAAAGAAACCTGAAGGACTTGAATATCCCCATAGGCAGTTTGCAAGACGCAACCAGAGACCGGTTAGATTGGAGGAAACTGATTCGCGTGATGTCATCATCGGATATGATGGACAGCAAATAGTAGTATTAGTAGTAGTAGTAGTAGTAGTAGTAGTAGTACCAGGCATGTATTTATTAGACCTTTTTGATTCATGATTACGAAATGAATTCATTCGTGTAATTAATGTTTAAAGCCATATTTTTCATGTCGTTCTTTCCACGATGTTTTCAATACACCCCTACTGTTGACGTATTTTCTAGTCATAAGGTGTACTGAAGATTGCAATTTGTATTTATAGTCTGTTCCTAACCAGCTGAATCGGCCAATCAGCTGAATCGGTCAATCAGTTTGAATGAGGTGCGTAGTGTAAGGGTTAAAGTCGTAGGATAATGGACTCGGTGACACGAGTTTAAATCCTGGACGACGCTGCTTGCATTTCCCATAGCGCTAGTATCTTAGGGAAACTTATGCATCCAACTACTAACCCTACAGCTATGGGTACATAGTTGGGCAGACTGGGCTCTTTAACTTTGGCTAGGTAGCCAGTCTAAGAGAAGGAAAACTCTCAATTCAAACCTGTTAATCTCCGCTTAAGAAATTGACATTGTGTCACATCCTGCTCGTTGCGGAGGGGTTGGTAATTATAAATACTAAGATTTTAGGAACGTCGTGTAATTGTTATTGTCGTATGAAATGCACTTTGCGACCCGAGTTCAAATCCTAGATGCAAGTAGCCTCTACTTGCATTTTGTATAGCGCTAAACACTTATATACCCCCTTTCGATTTCTTTGTTTTCATGGCATATCAACTTTCGTGGGTCATTTAGTGCCAAATACATCCTTTTAGATTTCTGACCCAACTTGCAAAGAAGAAAGCTAACAATTGTAAAGGGTTCACCATTTTTCATTTCATTTGAATTATTTTGACATTCCTCTGAAATTTCCCAAGTTCAAAAATAAGGTTACCGAATTTGAGAAGGCACCTGAGTCCGATAAAAATATCTGAAGACAGCCGAAGGGCACATCGGTCAAAATATTTCGCAGATAACAAGTCCAAATAATCCAAATAATACATATTTTGACATGTATAAAAAACTCAAGATTTCAAAATATTCTAAAGGCTGTTTTATTGTTTATTGGAATTCTATGTGTTCAAACACAAGAAAAGATAACATTTTTTTTTTTTTTTAAAAAGAAGAGAAAGGAGGTGAATATTAGCAGAGAAAATTGAATTAATAGATAAAAAAGAGGAAGAGTAAATAACACATCACTCAATAAGTCCTTGACCTGACACATAGATGGTGCCACTAATAAAAACATGTATTTGATTTACTATTTAAAGGCGTTGATAAATTGTCGCCCAATTGCTCGCTGGATGTACAGACGAACGGACAAGGATTATAAAATTCTCTAAACACGGACCAACTGATGATGATTATACAACTACTTAACACGGATCAGCTGACAAGAATTAAAACTGATACTATATTTTTCTACTTCAAGAGAGGATCAAACTTTATGCCACAATGCATATTCTCTGTAAAACTGATTCACCTACAGCTATAAAATCGCCACACGAATCGCAACACATATGCTATCATTACGAATATATTGGTTGACGCCAATGTTATTTTGCCTTAAGATTTCATGTTTTGATCCTAAAATATTTGTGCGTGTCTTTTTATTTTTATCTTGTACATATTTGATTGCACTTATGAAATCATTAATTCATGGAATTAACATTTGAAGCCGTAGTTTATTTCCAGCCCTTCCCATTATGTTCGAGTTTCATTGGTATAAAATTATTGTTTACTCCTACGATGTCGCCATTTTTATTTAGCTGAGAGATTTCTGGTTTAAATGTATAATAATTTAGAATATTTTCTAAATATTATCATTGGGCATAGGAAAAACAAAAATTAACAAATTACTCGTAAAAAAAAAATTAAAAAAGATTTAAAAAAATAAAAAATCTGTCTTTATGTTGGGAGTTGGTTAAATTTTTACGGCAGGTCAAACCTTGTTGGGTTATTTTATGCCAAAGACGTTGCGGTGATTTATTAGTAAAACCAACTTATTAGTTAGCCCCGACGATAGTTTGATAAACAAACCGAAACGCTATAGCGTCGGCTTAATAAACATCCCCCGTCAATGAAACTTGTTTTTTTTTCATTTTTATAAAATTATATACTCTCGGATTCACTTTCAGTTTTTCCTCATATATTTAAGTGAATATATTATTACCCTCTCTCTCTCTCTTTCTCTCTCTGTTTATCACCCATTCTCTCTCTTTTCTCTCATTCAATTTCTTTATCACTCTCGTTTGTTTAACGATTACCTACTGTTAATGGCTTTCATTATATTATTATTGTTCAACAGGTCGTGAATAATAACGAATTCCGTCGCAGAAAGACCGGATATGAAAAAGAAGAAAAACGTGTTATTAACTGAGGAAGCTTTTTTTCTCATTATGATTTATATTTTGGTAAATTTGCTATATAATTCAATCACTAATTACAGTGAGAGTGATTTGTATTCAACACACACACACACACACACACACACGCACGCACGCACGCACGCACAAACACATATATATATACACATATATATATATATATATATATATATATACAAATCACTATATATATATAAATATATATATATATACATGCATATATACGTGTGTGTGTATATATATGTGTGTAAGTGTGTGTGTGTTTATGTATGTATATTTTTCGACGTTATCGATCTTTCCCAGCAGAGACAGTGTAAGCAAAAGAGTTTGGGTTTGGGAGAAAAAATAAATTTTATTATATTGCGTTTCAATTTCTAACCCGTTGCGTAATTACTCAACTATCAACTAAATTGACCACTTCTTTGTTATATTTCTTTTTTCTTTTTTTTATTTTTATTCTTATTATTTATTCTTATTTTTATCTTTTTTTATTTTTATTTTTTTCATTTCGCAGCAAGTAGTTTTTCTCGTAGTTTTTCTTTTGGTTCTTTTTTGTTTGTTTTTTTTTTGTTTGTTTGTTCTTTTTGCTTCTTATATTCTCTTTATTTTTTTTTCTTCTTTCTATAATTTGTTTCTTCCCGTTTATTCTGAATTCATTGTTATTGAGGCTAACGGCGGATATAATCTGTTTGTATAAATTGAATTCGCTTTTTATTCTGCTGTTTTTATTTCCTTGGCTCACTTGATTTCCTTTTCTCTCGCTATACTTGTCTTCATATTTAGTTTCTTGGTTTATATCAAAATCTGCACACATAGATCCATACACACACACAGACTCACAGACAGACACACAGACAAAGACATACACACACACATACACACACACACACACCACACACACACACACATATATATATATATATATATATATATATATATATATATATATATATATATATATATATATATAATGGCTGGCAGATCTCATGTCCACATCTATTAAATTGCTAGGTGAACGACATTGTAAAAATGGGAGTAATTACCACTTTGTTATAATCGATAATTTTGTGAAATATTCCCTCTCCTCCTCCACCTTTGTATTATTATTATTATTATTATTATATTATTATTATTATTAATTATTATCAATTTTCACGCCCATTTAAGCTGGTGGTTCACTGGAGGCTGATTGACAGCAAGTCTCCTCAGGTCTCTAGGACTCTTCTGTTTATTTCAGCTGTTGTCTGGATGGTTTCGATTCTTTCCAGAGATCTCCAATTCCTCTAGACTCTTTCCCAGGATCCCAATTACAACTGATACGACCAGTACCTTCATGTTCAGTAATTTTTTCAGCTCTCTCGCCATGTCCAACTGTTTGTCTCTCTTTTCCTTTTCTTTCAACTTCACTCTGTGATCCGCCGAGACGGCCAAATCTACGAGATGACAAATTTTCTTCTTCTTTTATTATATTATTATTATTCCTTTTGAGTTTTCACATCAGTGTTAGCTGATGGTCTTTCACTGGAGTCTGAGTGACAGCAAGTCTCCTCAGGTCTCCAGGACTCTTCTGAGTATTCTGGCAGATTGCAGCAGTGCAGTGTTCTGAATGGTTTCAATCCTTCCTCTGATATCCAAACTTTCCAAACCCTTTTCTAATCCTTTTGGACTGTTTCCAAGTGCACCAACTACAATTGGTATAACTTTCACTTTCATATTCCATAACTTTTTCAGTTCTCTGGCAAGGTCTAGATATTTGTCAATTTTTTCATTTTCCTTTAACTTCACCCTGTGATCCGCTGGCACTGCAAAATCCACCAATTGACAAGTTTTTCTTTTTGTTAATCAACACTAGGTCTGGTCTTCTTGCTGGGATAAGGTGATCCCGTTTTAATTTCAAAGTCCCAGAGAATTTTGTGCGTTTCGTTCTCAAGAACAGATTTCTGGTTTATGCATATACCATTTTGTTGTGTGGTCAAAATTTAATTCTTTGCATAATTCCCAGTGGATCACCTTCCCAACCCAGTCGTGTCTAGTTTGTATTCTCGTTGTGCTAGTTTGCTACATTCGCAGAGTATATGGTTAACAGTCTCATCTCTATTGCCGCAAAGTCTACATTTACTATTTTGTTGGGTCTTATCAATTTTCGCTTTGATGTAGTTTGTCCTTATTATTATTATTATTATTATTATTATTATTATTATTATCAAGTTTTTTCACACCCATTTAAGCTGGTGGTTCACTGGAGGCTGATTGACAGCAAGTCTCCTCAGGTCTCCAGGACTCTTCTGTGTATTTCAGCTGTTGTCTGTATGGTTTCGATTCTTTCCAGGGATCTCCAATTCCTCCAGACTCTTTCCCAGGATCCCAATTACAACTGGTACGACCAGTACCTTCATGTTCCGTAATTTTTTCAGCTCTCTCGCCATGTCCAACTGTTTGTCTATCTTTTCCTTTTATTTCAACTTCACTCTGTGATCCGCCGAGACGGCCAAATCTACGAGATGACAAGTTTTCTTCTTCTTTTATTATTATTATTATTATTATTATTATTATTAGTAGTAGTAGTAGTAGTAGTAGTAGTAGTAGTAGTAGTATTTCACTCCATTGGAGTTTTTCACACATGCAGAAGCCAGTGATTCACTGTTGGCTGGGTGACAGCAAGTCTCCTCAGGTCTCCTGGACTCTTCTGAGTATTCCAGCCGATCTCAATAATGATATAGTCTGGATGGTCTCGATCCTTCCTTTGATTTCCAATTCATCCAGGCTCTTTTCCAACCCCCTGGGGATTGTTCCAAGGGCCCCAATTACAACTAAACGACTTTCACCTTCATGTTCTCTGACAAGGTACAAGTATTTGTCGATCTTTTCGCTCTCTTTATTTTCACCCTGTGATCGCCGGGACGGCAAAATCCACGAGATGACAAGTCTTCCTCTTCTTGTCTATCAAAACTAGGTTTGGTCTCCTGGCTGGGATTTTCATTATTATTATTATTATTATTATTATTATTATCATTATTATTATTATTATTGATAAACATGAACTGGTATTGTAGTATATCCATTCTTTGAACATGGATTATATTTTGGTATCGAAGAGTCTTGTGCGGATCCATTATATGATGTCTGCTACCATAGACACCAGGTACTGAGCTCGTTATTTAGAAGTATTATACAGCTCAAGCTGATAGTACGGAGGAAATGTTGTTCTACAAGTAGTCGTTTGTTGTAATCCATAGAGTTCATTATTTGGCCCTAGTTATTTAATCTAAATTATAAGATATCTATATTTTCCCAATGTATTGTTGTTTGTGTTCGTTTGATTTCTATTTCCTTTTTAAGGGGTGTTTTGCTGTCCCCAATTATCTGGAGGAGTTAATTGCGTCATGGTGCTGCAAGAGTCATAGACAGTGGCCAACTCACTCGTGTTTGGTACATAATAGACAGAAACTGAAACAAACAAAATGCATTCATGAAATGATATATTTACAATGGCTACAAATTTACCTACGACATATTGTCGGATTCACTTCCATTTTTCAACTTACTCACACACACACACACACACACACATACACACACACGCGCCTCTGTATGTACATACAGAGATCGACTTTTTCACGATGTGTTTACGCTTTACATTTAAATCGATATGCACGCCTCATTCATTTAATTATAATTAATTAATTAACAAATTAGGTATGACTTTAATTAAGCATATATTCCACACACACATATATATATATATAATATATATATATATATATATATATATATATATAGATGAAGAGAAATGAGCGATCAAGACACTGACAGATAAATAGGTTGATTGATAGATAGATAGATAGATAATATTTGCATTCGGAATTGTTGAAAGAGAAAGATATCAAAATGTGAAATCTATTTCGCTGTGATTCACTTTTTACCCAAACTTTTATTCCTAACTAAAAAACTAGCATAAATCCATTCTCTATAAATATTTAACCTGAAAGATATTCAGGATTGAACCCACCATCACAGAGTTTATTCAAATTTGATACACAGTTACATCTTCCAAACACATCTTCTAGCTCTGTTTACTGGGGCTTTAGAATACACCAACTGCACCTCGGCAGAGGGGTAAAACTCCTCTCCCAAATGGAGCGACCTGCTGGCCATCAGTACACGATCCATGAGGCTTAAGGATGGTACCCTGGTGGCTGAGCAGTCCATGACATTCCACTTTGGCCTTTACTTGAAAATACAATTGTTAAGTTTTTAAGGGCCATCATTGGTCAGTTGATTCTAGGTAAAGACTCCTCCGATTTGAATCCTTTAGGTAATCCTCTTAGGTATAGAATCCTAGGTTCCCTCGTAGAAGATTGCGAGTAGACTGAGAAAGAATCAGTGCTTAAGTAATATATCAGTCACGCAGTATGGCCAACGATTGGCTAAGGAATAGACCACATAATCTCGCCTAGTCTATAAGTATAGACCGGGAACCAGCACACACCTTATTTACAAAGAAAACCAGCATTTCACTTAGCGCTAATACCCTTGGGAAAGGTATGAATCCTACTCTCCCTCCAGCTATGGGTAAACAGTAGGGCGTACTGGACTCTTTAACCTTGGTTAGGCAACCAGTCTAGGAGAAGGAAAACACTGAATTCAAACCTGTGAAACTCCGCTTAAGAAATTGACCTTGTGTCACATCCTGCTCGTGCGGGGTATATATATATATATGTATATATATATATATATATGTGTGTGTGTGTGTGTGTGTGTGTGTGTGTGTGTAAACATGGAAATTGGAAATGAATCCGACAATATGAGGAAGAATGAATTAAGAAAAGAATGGATAATAAAAGATGAATATAATCAATATCACTTAAACATGTGTTTCGCTCAGTAATATATCGCATACACATCTGGTTCACACAGATGAACTGACCGAAACACATGTGTAAGTGATATTGATTACATTCATCTTTATTATCCATTCTGTTCTTTCGTTTCTTTATTCATTCTTCCTCATATATATATATATATATATATATATAATATATATATATATATATATATATATATGCCTGCTGATGTATGCCAGAATACATGCTGAATTAAGCGAATGGCTGAATAACGGTTGGTTAGTACCGTACCCCGAAAAAGAACTTGGTCGACCGAAAGGACTCATTCCCCTTATGGCAGTCGTGCAGGCCAATAAAAACAAGGTGCATCCCGTACTAGATTACAGGGAGCTAAATAATCACGTGGACACATTCACCGCCAATGCTGATGTATGTACCCAGAAGCTGCGTGAGTGGAGGCAGCAAGGGACGAAAGTGGCATTGATTGATTTGAGAAGGGCCTACCTGCAGGTTAGGGTTCACAAGTCGTTATGGCCGTTTCAGAAATTGACCTTGTGTCACATCCTGATCGTGAGGGCGGGGTACGGACAAGGCATGCAGGACACTGCTGGAGAAGCAAGGATGAACTCATAAGCGACGTTCTCCTGTGGAAGCTAACACATGGATATGCAAGTGTGGGGCGCCCAGCAAGGACATACATTGACCAGTTATGTGAAGATGCTGGCTGCTCCGCAGAGGAGCTTCCAGTGTAATGAATGATAGGGAGGGTTGGCGAAAGATTTTCATGGATGCCCGTGCTACATGCGCGACATGATGATGATGATGATGATGATATATATATATATATATATATATATATATATATATATATAATATATATATAAATTTGTAATCATTTTTATAGTGAGTTAGAAGCATTAATTAAAATGTAATAATATATTTTTGAAGGCGAAATAATGCAAATTTATGTTTAAAAACATGTTTATTTAATTAAAAAAAAAATTTTTTTGTTCCCTTAATATTTTCAGGCTATGCCTATCTTCAGAGAGTTGAAAAAGATTTTTTTTTTAATTTCATCTGTATTTGTTAAACTCAACTGGATGTTAATCCGTTGAATGTTTTTAATGTAAATGAAAACGTTCGGCAAAGATTGAAAGTTCTGAACGTTTGCATTTACATTAAAACATTCAACGGATTAATATCACAGTTGAGTTTAACAAATACAGATGAAATTAAAAAAACATTTTTTTCAACTTTCTGAATATAGGCATAGCCTGAAAATATTAAGGGAACAAAAAAAAATAAATAAATATGTTTTTAAACATAAATTTGCATTATTTCACCTTCAAAAATATATTAATATATATATATATATATATATATATATATATATATATATATATTAATAATAAAATTCGAAGGCAATACAATGCGTAAAAAATAAAGACAAAAAGATGTTTTATATGTCTAATCGATTTCAAAGCAAAGCTTTATCATCAGAGTGTATTTTCAGAAAATTTTTTTTTTTCTGAAAATACACTCTGATGATAAAGTTTTGCTTTTGAAATCGATTAGACATATAAAACATCTTTTTGTCTTTATTTTTACGCATTGTATTGCCTTCGAATTTTATTATTTTATAACATACTTAACAATGCTTCAAGCAAATTACCAATTACATTTATATATATATATAATATATTATATATATATATATATATATATATATTATATATATATAAAGAAAAAATCCAATAACAAAAAGACTTGCTATTAAATAGCCAACAAGTGTTAAAATGATATTAACAAAATAACCAACCAACTAACTATATATTCGCAGACATATGATGCAATTTAAATTGTTGAGATATTTTTAAAATGTAATCCTTCAATATATTGAGTAGCGTCTAACGTTTGGCTTAACTTCTTTAAGCGTTGATTTAATTGTGTGTTGGGCAATGACTGAACGGAATATGCGGACCGGACGATTTTTTTATTTATTTTTCAGAGAATAAATATCAATCAAGCAACTGAATGTGAATCTTTATTGTTTACACAATCGAAAATCCAACCTTAGTTATTCAGTACGTCATACGACACACCTCTTATCCAAAGTCGTACAAGATCGTGAAAACAAAAAGAATTCGTATTAACCGCATTCACAAGAATTACAGTAAGATATTCAATCATGGCGACTGGAAAAACAAACGCGAAGATTCTTTAAAGTCAATGAACTAGCAGAAATCGTCGGTTGTGAAGGAAAAATAAACTTGGATTTAGACTGTTGGAAAAATAAGGATCTCTCCGATGGAAGTAAAATAATAATTAAAAAAAATAACAACAACAAACAACACAGAAACCAAATAAGCATTCTTCGTCCAGGGAGAAAAAAAAAATATTGAATTGGTCCGTGAGAAGTGAAAATAAAAGACCTGCCCTTTAGAAGAGAAAAAAACCCAAACATCAGAAGTTGTCTTTGACAAACTTATCGAGTAGGAAAACCAAAACCAAAGAAGAAAAAAACGTTTGACTTATACTTTGGAATCATGAAGCAAAAACAGAAGATTCTATCGAAAAGGAAAAATAAAGAATCCCTTCTCCGCCAAAAATCAAAGAATCAAATTGAAGTTGTCTGGTGGAATGGAAACAAATCTGAATCCGAAGAAACTGTAAATAAACCAGGATCAGAATTGGAAAAATAGATAATAAAACAGAACCATTCCTATGGAAGGGGAAAGAAAACGTTACGTGTCGTCAACAAATAGAAAACAATTCTGATTATTCTCGTGAGACAGAAGATGCCTATATATATATAAAGTAAAAAGTCGACGGGGCGGCCTAAAGTCGGTATCAGCCAGTCATCGATGGAGTCTATCCACTTTTCAATAGCGCTAGACCAAGGAGATTGTGTTAGCATCTGAGGTGGGGCGCCACAGCTCCTTACTTTACCGCACTATACTCTGCTGAGTTGGCGAGGACCGGTATCGAACTAGGAACCTTGTGGTCTCTTCTAGCCGAAGCTAGTCTAGACTGAGCTATATATATATATATATATATGTGTGTGTGTGTGTGTGTGTGTGTGTGTGTGTTGAAAAAGATTGAAGTGAATGCGATAATTATGTTGAAAGATAAAGGGAAAAAAATTATGGATGAAAATTTATTGAATTGCCGACACATGTTTCGACCAAGAGCTTGTTCTTGTACACATAGTATCCTATTTAGTATTATTTTGAATATAAAATAAAAATATGATAATAATCATAGAGAAATATAAATGTTGTGTATACAAAACAGTCTGAAATAAAGCGGTGTGAATAGAAAAAATTGGGATATGTTTGAAAAGGAGTATTCTTTTGAATACTTAAGAGGCGCTTTCGGTTTGGAGGTTCATGGAGATATTTATTAATTGTTTTGAAAATGAAAAGATTAAATTCTTATTTCATATTTAAAATAATACTAAATAGGATACTATATAATACAGGGACAATTCTTGGTCGAAACACGTATCGGCAATTCAATAAATTTTTGTCCGTTACATTTTCCACTTATCTTTCAGCATACGTATATGTATGTACACACACACACACACACACACACACACACACACACACAATATATATATATATATATATATATATATATATATATATATATATATAATATGCCAACCCCTCTGCACGAGCAGGATTGACATAAAGTAAATTTCTTATGTGTTTAACAGGTTTGAATTCAAAGTTTTCCT
>CM042158.1:53997067-53999567 GCA_023376005.1 Doryteuthis pealeii
TGAGAAAATAAATAAAACCTAATGTTGTTTTTTGCGTGGGAGTGTAAGAATCTAACAATAAACATTTTCTATTTATTCATTCATTTTTTTTTATTGTTTAAGCATTGGCCACAAAAAATCCTTTATCATAGGAAAATATCGAAGATGCCCTTGAGAATAGAATATAAAACAGCCTGACTCTTAGAAAAAAAAAACAAACAAGAAATTATCTTTGAAAATAAGAATTTATAAAAGCAAGCAGAAAAAATATAAATAAACAAATAGATACTTAAATAAATCAATAAATAAACTGTACGTTGTATATTTTTGGAAATATAAGTAAAAAATAAAAAATAAAAAAAAGGAAAGTGTTATCGAAAAAACATGAAACCAAAT
This sequence comes from Doryteuthis pealeii, assembly GCA_023376005.1. Lineage (NCBI taxonomy): Eukaryota > Metazoa > Mollusca > Cephalopoda > Myopsida > Loliginidae > Doryteuthis > Doryteuthis pealeii. Next base: position 53,997,443 of record CM042158.1, read on the forward strand.
TGGAATTGTCTGCGATAAGAGAAAACAAATCTGAATCTGTCTAGAGGAATTGTAAATAAAAATAGGATTAATAGTGAAAAACGGATTAAACTGGAGAAGCACTATGGGAAATTTATTTCTATTAAAATACTAATAAGCAGGGTTGCAGAGTTGAAAGTTATAACGTAAAACTCCAACTCCCACTCCGACTCTAAGGATTCCTATTATTCCGACTCCAAGGACTATTATTCCGACTCCCGATTCAGACTCCGTGACATAATTAGAATTAAGTTTAACTATCAACAAAAGCAAAGTAGTCAGCTAAAATGATTTTACTGAAAAAAATGTTATCATTGTCACATGACACATGCTCTACAATATAACGTGAGAATTGCTCTATTTCTCAGCATGCTAAGGGAAAATTTGGTCCAGGACCATCCACGCTGGCAGTAGAATCGCCGTAGAGGACTGTTCCTGTCAGAAGTTACCCTGACACAACACCGTGAAGCTAAGAGGTCCAGAAGAAAACAGCGGCAACAAACATCGGATTTCACAGTCACAGGAGGCGCTATAACTTCGGGGACACATACAAATTTTATCATAGTCTTCCGAGACTGAAATGTCAATGAAATGGGCGCACAATGTTTTATAAGATAAATTTGTAGAATTATGTATTTTTGATAAATCCATATATAAAAATCTGGTTTTAAAATGGTTTCTTTGTTTATGGTATATCAAATATATAGCTTATTTATCATATTACATCAGTTTAAGCGAGGCGATAATTGGTAAATTTCGAACTCGCTTACTACGATGTTCCAGTCAGCAGATTAGCCACCACGCACGGTCACATCAATAGTAGAAAGGTTAGACCATATAACCTTTAAGCACCCCATCTGCAATCTCGATTCATAAGGACATGTTTTTCATTCACACCGTCACATTCCGGTTGTTTAACAGACGATTTTTAGGGTTTTATTATCATTATAAAACTAACCCCTAACCCCAAACCCCTAACCCCTAACCCTTACCCCTAAATCGTCTGTTAAACAACTGGATTTTGACAGTGTAAATGAATAATATGTCCTTATGAATCGCCATTGCAAATGGGGTGCTTAAAGGTTATATGGTCCGAAATGTTTGTCATATTATTTTATTCATTGAATATAGACGTAGTAATTTCTTTTCTTTTTTAAAATTCTCGATCTGGATTTGAACTCTGCTTGCTGGTGTCATCATTATGATGACCTTATATCAGATTAGATGCATTTCACTTAGCGCTAATACCCTTGGCAAAGGTATGAATCCTACTCACCCTCCAGCTGGGCTCTTTAACCATGGTTAGGCAACCGGTCTAGGAGAAGGAAAACTGAATTCAAACCTGATAAACTCCGCTTAAGAAATTGACCTTGTGTCGCATCCTGCTCATGCGGAGGGGTTGGTAAATATATATATATATCAGATGAGAAGAAGAGAGAGAGAGAGAGAGAAAAGTTAGGGGTAGCTATAGAGAGAGAGGGGGGAGGTTAATAGGTAGATACAGAGAGTTGTAGAGAGAGAGGGGTAAGTAGGTAGGTAGCGAAAGAGAGAGAGGGATAAAGAGAAAGAGAAGTAGAGAGAGAGAAACAGAGAAAGAGAGAGAGAGAGAGAGAAAGAGAGAGAAAGAGTGAGAGAGAGATATAAAGTTTGTAATATTATTTTATTCATTGAAGATAGACGTAGTAAACTTTTTTTTCTTTTTTTTAAATTCTCGATCTGAATTTGAACTCAGTTTGCCGATATCATTTTTATGCTGACCTTATATCAGATGAGAGAGAGAGAGAGAGGAGAGAGAGAGAGAGAGAGAGAGAGAGAGAGAAGTAGGGGTAGATATATATAGAGAGAGAGGGCGAGGTTAATAGGTAGATACAGAGAGGGGTAGAGAGAGAGAAGAGTAAGTAGGTAGGTAGAGAAAGAGAGACCATGAGAAAGAGAGAGAGAGAGTGAGAGAGAGAGAGAGAGAGAGAGAGAGAGAGAGAGAGTGTGTCATATCATCCACTGCCTATTAATATTATACGGACCCACATGATACATTAAGAGGCAAAAAATAACAGGCCGATTGGCCTGATAGTCAATCTGTAGGTTTAGGCTGGAAAATGTTAAAAGT
>CM042158.1:54012067-54029567 GCA_023376005.1 Doryteuthis pealeii
CCTCTCTCCTCTTTGATTTATTCAAAGATATCTTTCATTATCCATTCACGCAAATTAACCCTTGGCAACCCACATCCGTACGCGTAACCTTATTATCACATGGGAAATTTCTCTTCCTATATTGGGTCGTTGAAAGGAAGAAGATCTAACACGCTTAAAGACATTTACGACGAACCGTAAAGGAAGCTGATGTCAATCCCGAAATAGTATTTTTCCAGAACGTTTTGAAAAGTAGAAGAGACGCTGATTTTAGTGCAAATATCATTATGCAAGTCAATGTTATACTGCCTTGATGAAATATGCATTTGCAGCCCCAAAGATTTGTAGTTATCTATAAATAAAGAATGCATTTTTATTTGTTTCTTTTCGTAATAAAAGATGACATATCCAAAGCAAGTCATTATCGAACTTTCTAATAGATGATAGATATCCTGGTCACGGCACCAAATTAAAAAATGTACGTAACGTAAAGGTACCATTGATAAAATATGCATTTGAGGCCCCAAAGATTTGTAGTCATTTTTGAATAAAATAATATATTTATTTATTTATTTTTTAATAAAAGATTACTCACCCAAAACAAATCATTTTTAAAGTTTGTAATAGATGATAGATATTCTGGTCAAATTGAGGAGTATGCAACGTAGCTGTACTAATCCAAAGAGGATATATATTAATATCTATACTCATTTATTTCTTCTTGATATTTTACTTTTGTTTACTGTTGTTGGGCTGGTGTTGCATAGTCATGCTAAATCTTCTTACTATACCTTCTGTATTTCTGGAGTAGCTATCCTTATGGCTTTGCTTCGCTTGGTATTTTTTCTTACTTCTGAGTATCTATTCGTTAAATTAGTTCTAACTTCTTATTCAGGATCTCTGGTTCCGGGTTATTAACTGGTGTCTTAAGACTGTTGTCGAGATGACATGGTTGTCGTTGTTTTTAGTGATAAATTCAAGACATTTATTTTGTGAATTACATTTTTATTTCTTAAGACTTGGAACACATAACAACGCATGAGAGCCTACATAACTATCTCTTTTTATATAGACGACTAGTAGTAGACGGAATATCTATTTCGCAACAGGAAGTGGAGGTGAAAATAAGGTTACTAACTGTTAATAAAATGTACGATTGTTCCAACGGCATCTAATTGAGGAGTATGTAACGTAGCTGTACGAATTTTAAGAGAATATATATTCATTTCTATACTTATCAACTTCTTGTTTTATCTGCTGAGCTGAGTCTGTGTTCAGTTTTATTTATCTCTGTTCTTAGGATCTGGAACCACTTGCATCTTGGGATGTTTTGCCTTGAGCCGTTGCTTAATTTTTATTTAACGAACACAAGAGTCGATATCGCTTTTTCTGAGTTCTTTATTTTCCAGTCCAAAATTAACCATCGAGAAATTGACCTCGGAGGACAGCCCACATCTTCCGTATGTCCCCTTCAAACAACCAGCCAACTCTCTATGCCCGTTTCCTTCAAACGCTTAAGCAAGACTTAACTTTCTCACTATCACTGTAATTCTCACTCTAGTTCTCGCCTTGTTCTGTCCAGCTAGAAACCAAAGTCAGTTAATCCTCACATATCACCTCCATGTTTCCTTAATCTTTTTTTTTCTTTTTTGATTACACTTGCATAACACGTCAACCCAGCGCTGATGTCACATACTGACTTCCACAGTTATTATTATTTTACATTATGATCTGAAAGTTCAGTGGTACCTTGATTTAGGAACGCACCAATTTACTAGTTTTCCGCGTTACCAGCTGTCAATCCATCATTTTTTTTGCTTTGTATAGAGAGTAAAAATATGAGTACGAACGAGCTTTAGATACGCTAATGTTAATAAGTTCACTAAAAACATGTAAGTTTCCAAACTGATCACACCAAATAAAATATCATTTATAAAAATATTAACATTAAAGCATATTTCAGCACATAATCTATTATATTCTATATCATTTTTCTATAATGTTTTTAGACAATTCAGTGAAATTTTTATTATTAAAAAAAATAACTAAAGATATTTTTGGGAACGGATAAATGGCATTTCATTTTATTTCAATGGGAAAAATTAATTCGGTAAACAAGGAAATTGAGTTAGGGGTGGAAAGATTTTTAACGGGTGCCTTAATTTGCAGCTTCTAAAATCCTGGTTCTTCACGCTACGATTAAAATCGGGTGAATGTCTAGCGTCCCATAGACTTCCTTTTTTTTAACTCTTAATAACATCTCTTTCTCAAAGTCTTATTCCTTCTATTTTTCCTTTCTATTCGTTTATTTATTCATTTTCTTTCTTTCCTATCTTCTCCCCTTTTTTTCGTATAAATCCCCCACCCCAACTCCGAAATATAATTGCCCTTCAGCAAGAAATTCAATTTAACTTGTCTATTCACATGAAATTTATTATCCTGAAACTGAAATAAAGATGGAAAAATAAGTAAAATTCGAACTTTTTCATTTAGACAAAAAATATTTAATCGACTGATCCAAGTTAAAATTCTGTAAACTAGTTAGCAACAAATAATTGAAAAAAAACAAAAAACCAAATAAACAAATAGAAAATAAAACGAACTTTACCCACTAAATCAAAACAAAAAACAAAGAGGGAAAAGGTAGGAATTTAATATCATCATCCTTTTAACTAATTAATAGTTAAAAATAGTGGAATCCTGCGAGAGTTCAATCCTTGCTTTAGCAATCAGAAGAAAGAACACTACTTTTAACAATAAGAAAAATACAGCCATGCATAGTGTCAATGAGTCACAATTCTCTCAAAGAAAAAGATATTTCAACAATATATTTTGCTATTACCACCAGCGATTGAGTAAATTCATTTTTTTCAGTACAGCACCTTCCTCAGTATCATCTACAATCAGCATCATAGCCTGTAAAGTTTCAATCATTTCTAGACTTTCTAATTTATAATTATCAATTGATTGTTTATAATTCAAAAAGTAGAAGGTCGTATGCAAATTTATGAATATGATACGTCTCGTCTATTTTTGCTTTTATATAGTTTATTCTTATGTCTTATAGGGCGTTTATAAAAAAAAACTTAGTCATGTCCTTGTCTTCTCAAGTGCTATCTCTTCAATTTGTCGCTTGAAGCATCCATAAAGTTGTTTTCCTTCCCATTTCTGTTTTAAAAAGAAAAACAAAGAAAAAGGAAAATCTTTGCACAAAAACATAAACAATATTATAATCATATCTCTATTCAGTTCAGAGAATGTTGAGTAATTTATAAGTACGGAAAGTTTTAACAATCGAAATAAAGGATACATTTTTTTAAAAGTTAGCAATATTAAGGAAACTGTAGAATTAAGGCAAGGTAAATGTAGGAAAATAAAATGGGGGGAAGGAAGTAAGAAACCGAAACCTATAATGAGTGAATGAATAGAAAAAAAGATGAAAATTAAAAAGAGAAGAAAAACCAAAAGAAACAAGAAAGTCTATTTTGTTTCCCAAAATAAACACAGTGCAGGGAAAATACTGAAAATACAAACAAGATGTAAAAAAATATGAAAACATGGATGAACAATAGACAACAATGTAAATAAAAAATAAATAAATGAAACTAAAATAAATGCGATATAATTGTCGGTAAATAAAATTTAGAAAGCAATCAGAAATAAATTTTTAAAGATAGTAAAAAAAAATAAAAAATCAACCCTAAACGATGCCCCCCCCCTCCGCCAAAAAAAAAACCAACAAAAAACAAAAATCAAGTTGAACCTGAGAATTTTGACACGTTCCTGTTTGCCTAAATTGGATCCTGAAGATTTTCTATCCACAATATTGGCAAAGCTTTCATGATTACTCATTCGAGCCCGTTCTTATTTTAGCTTTTTTGAAGGTCTACCTATGCCCGAGGTAAATCAGCATGTTTTTTTTTTTCTTTACTCAGTCAGCGTCAACACGTTCTTGAAATAAAACGTTTTTTCTCAAAACATTCGCTTCAAAATTTCGGATACGATCCAATATGAATTTGATTTTTTTCTATTGTCTTCGTGTAAATTAACAAAAAATGAAACATTTCATGATGTTTACATGAATACTTCAATGAGTTCAAATCAGTGTATGAAAATTTTGAAGGGAAAAACATACGATCCAAAAACATAATATCCAAAAACTAAGGTCTCACAAGTGCTGGTTAGACAAAGAAACTGTTACTGCAACAATCTTGTGTTTGTTGTCTATAGACCTGCTGTTACGCACCCTGTTGGCTGGGATATTCAGTGATTTCGAAGGATTGAAAAATAACTAATTTTCATACAATATAGCAAACATTGATTACAGATTAAAGACCTAAACGTTATGAAATCCCCAAACTTGAGAAAATTAATAAAAAATGAAAAAAAATCATTGTATTTGCATAAATGCTTCAATCAGTGTATGAAAATCTTGAAGTAAAAGGAATACGGGGTTATTAAGTCTTATAAGCGCTGGTGAGACAAAAAACCTGTTAAAGTAAGTCTTGTGTCTATTGTCTATTCACCTACGCACCCTGTTGACTGGGACATTCCGCGATTTCAAAGTATTGAAAAACAACTAATTATCTATTAATAATGGAGATTCGCTTCCGGTTTTTGTCTGTAACAAAAATCTACGTCACTGCTTACGTCACATTACCCAAAATTGTCATAACAAAATAAATACACTCAAAATTTTAACATGCAACTTTAGATAGTCCTCATTGGGTTTTTTTAAAACAAGTTTTAATAAATACATGACTGATATTATATATCTATATATAGTTTGTTTTATTTTAATAGATATTTAAAGTTTACATTTCAAATTGTTTTATTTTTAATCCTTTAATGAATTTGATGATTTACTTACTTAGTGTACAAACTCGCTGAGATTGAATTTTTAACTCCCACCCCTCAGGCAATATGTTTCAAAAATCTATTTTTACATCGCCCGGAGGGTGTTTTTTATTTTGCTAGTTCATACAATATAGCAAACAGTGATTATAGATTAAAGACCTAAACGTTAATTATGAAAATACCAAACATAACGAAATTAATTTCGAATATAGAACTAACGTACTTCAATGTCTTTAACGTTTCTTTCTTTCTTTTTTGTATTTTACGGCATGTCAACCCTTGTTGAGTTATTTTATACCGAAGACGTTTTGTTCTATTCATTTTGATGGGTATTAAAAATTCTTTTTTAACCCTATTTTAAAACACATTTTTGTTAAATCATTTTTCTATTTAACCTAAAGATGGAACCCTAACAGGTACTACCGCTCAGATTCAGGGTGGGCCTGGGAGAAATGGTCATGAAGGGGCACGCCAAACATCCCAGAACTGAAATTTTACAATTATATACATTTTTACATAATAACCAGCATATTAAAACCACCAGACACCGCTTTCTAGCACGTATATCATACAAAACGGTTGGGGGTTTGCCACTCAGACAGGTGCTAGAGCTTGACGTGATCAGTCGATTAGTCAGAAGAGGGCTTTCGGCTCGCCCCTCTAGCCTAAGTACGGCCAAAGTGGAGTGTTGCAAATGATGGACTGCTCAGACACCAGGATATCGTTCTTAAGGATCATGGTTCGCCACCCACAGCCAACAGAATGGCCCACTGGAGAGGTCTTACCCCGCTACAGACGTGTAGTCGGTGTATTCTACTGCCTCAGTCGACAGGGCGTCGTGAACTACTGCTGCTTTGTATACAAATACATTAATGAAAAAAATAGAAAAACAAACACTGCCACATAACACATTAAAAATAGAACATCGATATAAATAGAATACTTACAAAGTTATATTGTTTAATTTTCCAATACCCTCCCCCCGATGATGACCCCTGAATTGACCAATAATTAAGCTGATGACCTTGCACTTCTTGCAGATACACCAGCACAGGCTGAATCACTGCTACATGGCTTAGAAGAGGCAGCAAAGAATATATGCCTCTATGTGAACTCCGATAAAATAGAGTTCATAAGTTTCAAAAATAAAGGAAACATCTCCACACTCAACGGCAAGCCTCTTAAGCCAGCAGAACAATTCACGTACCTGGGTGGTAATATCTCCTCCACAGAGAGCGATGTTAATACATTGATAGCAAAAGCATGGTCGGCCACAAATAGATTATCAGTCATATGGAGGTCCGATCTCCCTGACAAGCTAAAGCGACAGTTCTTCCAGGCTGTGGTTGTGTCGGTGCTGCTATATGGCTTGCACCACCTGGACCCTAACAAAGCGTCTTGAGAATAAGCTAGATGGGAGCTGCACAAGAATGCTGCGCGCAGTCTTGAACAAGACATGGAAGCAGCACCCCACAAGGAAACAGCTGTGCGGTCACCTGCCCCCCATCTCACAAACTATCCTAGTGAGACGGACAAGACATGCAGGACACTGCTGGAGAAACAAGGATGAACTCATAAGCGACGCTCTCCTGTGGAAGCCAACACATGGACATTCAAGTGTAGGGCGCCCAGCAATGACCTACATTGACCAGCTATGTGAGGATGCTGGTTGCTTCACAGAGGAGCTCCCAGGTGCAATGAATGATAGGGAAGGTTGGCGAAAGATTGTCATGCATACCCGTGCTGTATGCGTGACATGATGATGATGACATCGGACAAATTAATCATGGCAATGTATTAACCCGTTCTAGTCGGATACCGTATAATTCATTCGGCGACATGAAAAGATTGAAAACAGAGCATGTAAACAAAACATGTCCGCAATATCAATTTGATATAAATACTCCCGTAACCCGGTAGAGCCCTCTAGGAGCGACTTTAATAAACTTCACTGCCAGCATAGCCACATTGATGAGACGTGAAACGTCGAAACACGGTGTATGTGGATGACTTATTATATGCTCCCGTAACCGGGTGGAGCTCTTTAGGAGCGGCTTTAATAAACTTTCACCGCCAGCATAACGCAATGATCATCTGTTTACAGATTTGGTCTCTTTGGTGATCGTAAAGTAGAAACACAGATGTATGTATTTAAAACTGTTAAAACACCACTGCTTAAACGGCAGCTGGCGATGGCCTAGAGGTTAACGGATCGGACAGGCGTAAAGTCCGTCGGGGTTCACTTCTGTTCGGAGTTAGTTGTTCTGTCCAGTCACATTGATGAGACGTGAAACGTCGAAACACGGTGTCTGTGGATGACTTATTATGTGCTCCCGTAACCCAGCAGAGCTCTTTTGGAGCGGCTTTAATAAACTTTCACTGCCAGCATAACGCAATGATCATCTGTTTACAGATTTGATCTCTGTGGTGATCGTAAAGTATATACACAGATGTATGTATTTAGAACAGTTAAAACACCGCTCCTTAAATGGCAGCAAAATGGCCTAGATGTTGTTAACGGATCGGACAGGTGTAAAGTCAGTCGAGGTTCGCTTCTGTTAAGAGTTAGTTGTTGCCTCTAGCCACACTGATGAGACGTGAAACGTTGAAACAAGGTGTATGTGGATGACTTATATATATATATATATATATATATATATATATATATAATATACTACAATAGCATTATCAAGATCGTTGTACGGAAATGTTACTTATTATTCAAGTAGTATTCTTTAGATTTTTTCGGACTGTTGGCCTCATTTTTATTGTTATTTACTCAGCATTTGGTCTATGTGTCCTCCGACCTCTTCATGTGTTTCTTTCAGAACTTGAGTTTTCATTTAATTTCGTTAGTCGTTCTAATTTAATATATTTATTTTCATTAAAACTTAAACACTTATGCCCGGGGGGTGCATATTCTTGCTAGTTCCGTTAAGTCTTCTATGTTATTTTAACCAGTAGTCTGGATTGAAACTGATGATTTTCAGTTAGAAGTGTATTAAAATTCTGACAAAAAATTCAAGTAGCATATTAAAAGTTTTGAAGCAAATGATTTTGAAGTCCATAGGGAATTATAAGAAATATATCAAAACTCTTCGGAAATTTATCAGATATTAGAGTATAAAAAATTTCCTTGAAACACAAACCCATTATTAGTAAGAAAAAATGAATATTCAACTATATCACAAAACGTTGTTTTTGTTTTTTTGTTTTGTTTTGTTTTGATTGAATATACTACATTCATTTCAGTGGTTTTTTTTTCCAAGGATTTTCAATAGCAAATATTCGTTGGATACATTTGATATATTTTCGATAGTACGTAGAAGAAAACAGTTTTGCTGCGCAACATCTATACAATTAAAGTTTTGCGATATACACAGAAAAGAATAATGAGAGGAAGAAAAAATACAAAACAAATTGAGTCGTATACTTATCTTTTTTTGTAAATTTTATTTCTAAATGTACGGAAATAAAAAGATAATGAACAAAATATACATTCACACTTACTCGGTGACCGATAACATTTATTCAATAAAATGAGCATCGTGATGAAGTATTGAGTATCAATGTGTTCCATTAAAATTATTAGGATCGTTAGTTATTTTTGTCGGTTTTAGAAAAATACAATTGCCGAAATTGGATATCTATCTATATATATATCTATGTATCTATCAATTTATCTATCTATCTATCTATCTATATAACAAGGGATTCGAATTAGCACAAAAAATACCATTAGAGCAACTACGAATCCCTAAAAAACATAACAACGAACAACGCCTAGCATATGTTTCAACATATAACAAAAACAACCCAGAACTTTTCACAGATATACTACACCAACTCGAAAACAATTAAAAAATAAAAACATATGAAATAAAACAAAAATAATTAAGAGCAAAAAACAATAAAATATCTTAAACAAATTCTAACTTCATCCAAATTTGGGATACACACTACACAGGGTGTCTCAAAATGCGGAAACAGAAGATATGAAGTGTGTAACATGATCATAGAGGGAACATCCTATACATTCAAAAAAATACACAATATTCAAAATAAATAGAAATCTAGACTGCACCTCAAAAAATGTAATTTACATAATAGAACGTACAAACTGCATGAAAATATACATTGGGTGCACTTCATCACTAAATAAACGAAGCTCCCTATACAAAAACAACATTATATTAGCAAACAATAGAAACATATATGTATCAAAGCATATCCATGAATTTGATCCGGGAAATTTTAAGGTGATGCCAATATACCAAACTGATGACTATACTCTACTCCTAATTAGAGAAAAAAAACATTTCATAGATAAATACAAACCTGAACTAAATCGGACTTAACCACACATACACACACACACACACACACACACACACACACACACGCAACAATAATTTACTACACAGACAAATATGATCTACATAATAGAACACACAAACTATGTAATGTATATAAATACATACAAAACACACCCAACTCAACTATAATATTAAACACACGTACATAGGAACACACAAAAAACACACACACAAACACACACACAAACACACCAGAACAAACTACTAAACTGAACTTAACACACGTATACATACACACACAACAATAACAACAACTTTACTATACAATCATATGAACCACATAATGAAATACGCAAATTATGTAACATAATATATATATAATATATATTAATTATGTGTGTGTGTGTGTGTGTGTGTGTGTGTGTGTGTGTGTGTGTGTGTGTGTGTATGTATATGTATGCATGTATGTATTTATAGTATCTAATTACCGCTTTAACTTTTCTGTCGCGGTGACATCAGTAAATAATCCAAAAGTGCTCAATATATTTAAAATACAGAACAGTAACTGCTTTAACTAAACATTATTTATAATTATAATTAAATTGATAGCAATACAGAGTTGAGAAATGAGGTATGAGTGCACGTGTGGAACGATACATCGTGTTTTCTCAATTTTCGCGCGCAAGCTGCACTCAAGGATTGAGAAAAATAACGTAGCGTTCAACCGTTATTATACAACCGTTATAAACAAAAAGTAAGTTACAAACACACACACAACCTATCAAATGTCAGAAATCACACATATACATATTCATATTCTGCCAAAATATAGTTGATTAATGCCTGAAGAAGATAACATAATATCTGAAACACGTGTCGTATATGTAAGATAATAATAAATTTAAAAAAAACATAATCCTTTTTGCGAACCTTCTTTCTATAGAATATCTAATTTTCTCCCGTTGGACCCATAACAAGACTATATATATATATATATATATATATATATATATATATATATATATATATATATATATATATATATTAATATATATTTGATTATATATCATTTGATTATATATCATTTGATAAAGGGTATCTAACGAACCCGAAAATTTATGACAAAAAAATAATTAAAAAATAAGTGAATCCAATACTCCATAATATCGAGTTCCTTCATTTATATATTTTTAATGCCTCGTAATAACGCCCAACTTTTCAAAAAAAACATTTAAAAAAATATATATACCGAGAGAAGCATACGGAGACCACCTAAAATACAATATATATATATATATATATATATATATATATATATATATATATGAAGAAAATTTGAAAAAAAACAAGTATTTCTGAAATTGGATGAATTTAATAATCGATGTTTAAAACATTTCGGTTACATTGAACATTCATCAGATGTCTCTTGGGGTGAAGAAAATGATGGATGTTTATATGTGACAGGAGATGTTGGATTGCGACAAAAAAATACATTGGGAAACAGCAAGAACTCTCAAGAAGCGTTTATATGAGCACAAACGCGATATTAAATTGGGCAATTTCAGAACACCCTCTCCAACACATGTCTGAAACTAATCATAACTTCAATTTCAATGATGCCACAATATTAGCCCATATTCACAACAAAAAGACTACGACAGATTTTTGAAGCCTGTGCAATTTCGCATTTGCCCTCTCTTAATAATCGACATGGTTTTTCAATATATCTCCGTTTTTAGCTAAAATAGTGTTAAACAAATTACAAAATACCAGGCTTCATTTAATTATTTATTTAGTTATCATTCCCACTTTGTTCCCTTAATAACCGACATGTATTATTTTATTATATCTCCGTTTCTAGTTAAATAGTGTTAAATAATTACTAAAATACCAGGCTTCATTTAATTATTTATTTAGTTATTATTCCCACTTTGTTTTCCCTATGTTCTCTTTAAAAATAATCAGTCCATCAATACTTTTTCTCGTCTTTTGCATTTCTTCGAGTGGCGTCACGCGTCATGACACCTTCGCGTGAGTAGATCGCGACTTGCCTTTTCAAAATTAAAACGCTGATCAAATACAGTTACATAACTAAAAAGTTTTCATCTCCTGTCACATATAAAAACATCCATCATTTTCTTCACCCAAGAGACATCCTATGAAAGTTCAATGTAACCGAAAATGTTTTAAACATCGATTATTAAATTTTATCCCAATTTCGGAATACTTGTTTTTTTCAAATTTTCTTATATTTGTCGGATTTAATTTCCATATTTACTCCCATATATATATATATATATATATATATATATATATATCTGTAGCAAAGTATCGTTATCTTAATGTATATTGATGTGATTTTCTACCTATCTATCTATCTATCTATCTATCATAGAGGTTTTAAATCTACGGGCCGCGGCACACTAGTGTACCGTCAAACTTCCGTAGGCGTACAGTAAGTGTTGAGGACAGATGATCATCCTCTTATATTTTTGTTCTATTAATTTAATATCCTCATAATCAAAGTTTTATTTTAATTAAATATTTTTGTTTTAATTAAATATTTTTTGTACTCTTAAAAATAAATGATAAAATAATCTTATGTTTATATACTGATGGTCTACCTCGATCAATTTATTGCCCAGCTCACTGTGCCGTGAGATGACAAAGGTTGAAAAACTCTGATCTATCACAATATATAGCAAACTAAATATGTATTTTCATGCCGATCTATGTACCTGTAACATTTTATAATTATATATCTATTTATCTATCTGTCTTTAGCACGGTATTGTAATGTGAATATATATCGATCTAAATCTATGTATTTCTATATATCTATCTCTCAATCAATCTATCACATTTTATTTATATCTATCTATCTATATATCAACTAGGAAAATAACCTATATATATATATATATATATATATATTATATATAATATATATATATATATATATTGTTTAGAAGAAAGAAAAAAGAAAGGAGAGGAAAAAGAAATAAGAAGAGAAATTATAACCACACAAATAAAATGTAAGCACGTCCATTCTGATACGAACCTCTGATGATGAAGTTTATGCTTCGAAATCGATAAGACAAAAATAACATCTTGTTTTTATTTTTCATACGCATTGTATTTGCCTTCAAAATTATTAATATATTATAACATACTTAACAATGCTTCAAGCAAATTACCAATTACTTTCATTTATTATATATATTATATATATATATATATAATATAATATATATATATATATATATATATATTATATATATATATATTAGTGTACAGAAACTCTTATCTGCTTAAAGTGGGTTTTATTTTCTTTGTCACAAAAATTGGGCTAATTATCGGGATTTTAATAAAATTTCAATACGTAAGTAATAAAATACAAAGTTTCTTTAAACATAAGATATTTTTATTTAAAATTCTGGAAAAAATGTCGTAATTTTTTATTGTTTCACTTCATCCATCTATTTTATTTGCTTTATTAATGAAGTTGCCGCAGAATGATTTTTATGGTTTTTCAATGAAAATTCTTTCGAGAAAAATATATATGTATTTTCTTTCTTTTTTCACATTGGACTTGTCATTGAATTTATATATTATATATATATTATTATAATATATATATATATAGATAGAGAGAGAGAGAGAGAGAGAGAGAGAGAGAGAGAGGAGGAGGAGGAGGAGGAGGAGGAGAGAAGATTTTCTGACGAAATGAAAAAGTGTTGGAACGGACGCCTTATTTTATAAGCCGTCTCAAAACGGGTATATTATTGCTATTCTTGGATATATTTTTTTCAAATTTCTAATTTTAGAAATACAGTTTTATATATTGTCCTCATGTTTAATCTTATTTTGAGATTTTTTTATAGAATTGAAAGTATAGATTAAATTCTTTTTATTGTCATAGTGTTTTAGTATTCTGGTAATTTAAAATAAAAATTGAATAAATAAACGACTGATATAGGGAGAAATATAGCCATTTATAAATATTTTTTCAATTTAAATTACATTTTTTATTTTTATTTATCTATTTTATTTTTTTTTTTTTTTAGTTTTCTTTTTTTAGTTTTTGTGTATGGACGATATTTTTCATTGAATGTCTGTACTTGCTATAAAATACTGTTTTGAGAGAAAGAATTCATTCGATAATAAAATACTTGAGATTTTTTTTTTACTTGCAAAAAAATCCCTATGTTACTTTTGTTTATAGATAGCCTAGTGATTCATCTTTCTTTTTATACAAGAAATAGGGTGCTTCTCAAATATGTGATCTACCGAATGGTTTTAATCCAATATGTGATCTACGAGTTGTTTACATTCCAATATGTGATCTACTCATTAACTACTCATTATTTTCCCATTAAACTAACCCTAACCCTAACCCTAACCCTAAAATCTGTCTTTTATTTACCTAGTAGATCACATGCCATGAATAGTAGATCAGTAGTTGATCACAAACCTTCGGTAGATCACATTATTGGAAGTGTCCCAGAAATAGTTTCCTCCAAAACAGTTTATTTTCAGAAAATATACCGGGAAAAAGCCTATAATTCTATATAAAAGTGGAAGCGCGTGGTGTAATGGTTAAAGTCATGGGAAATGAACTCGTCGCCCCGAGTTCAAATCCTGGACGTGCTAATTGCATTTAACTTAGCACTAATACCCTTGGCAAAGGTATGAACCCTACTCTCTCTCCAGTTATGGATAAATAGTAGAGCAGACTGGTCTCTTTAACCTTGGTTAGGCATCTGGTCTAGGAGAAGGAAAACTCTGAATTCAAACCTGTTGAACCCTGCTTAAGAAATTGACCCTGTGTCACATCCTGCTCGTGTGGAGAGGTTGGTAAATATATATATAACTAAGATATAAAAGATTTCTATCAATTAATTGACACACATGAAATTTAGGATAAGTCTAACATAAACATTATTTCTACCAACTTATTAATACGCATCAAGTTAAGAAAATCTAGTAATATCAATTTAATAATACTTATAAAAAAAATTTGGTTTTAGTCAAATAATATTTAGTTAAAAATTTGGCATAGGCATGTAGGGATCTCTAAGGTTTATATCCTGGATCGTAAGTATCAGTTTGTTGCAATTTTTAAGATATAAGGCGTGTGATAAATGGTCACTCCTAAATATAGACTTGTCAACTACAACGTGACCCGAGAAAGATTTCTATTGTCCAATCACTGGCAGTGCTGCTGCTGATGTTTGTGTATGAATACAGGCCCCATTCTAAACTTATGTCATTGAAACTTGGATTCTCTTGGACGACGGACTTACAAAGAATACTCTAACACCGGATTCTTATTGGCTTGCTTACTTACTTATTACATCTGGAACTAAGGATGCCGACCAGATACTTAACACAGTTGTGGTCAGATACGTGCGTGTCGCGCTGCGGACCACTTATAGGTTGATGTCTCCGGTGAACCTGCTCGTTTTCACTTCCTGCGCCCACCTTGTTCGACCCAAAGGACAGTTGACTGAAACTAGTTCGGACTTCTCTCGGTTCTGACTGAGTCTGAAGACAACCAAATATCCTAGTGCAGTTAAATGGCCAACCACCTTGTAGCGGAGATTGAACTCGCAACCTCCTGACCGCATGTGGTGGAATTGCTGTCACCCCTGTTGGCTAAAATGGCTCGGCCGCAGAAAAGAATAAATATCTCTCGGGGAAGAACGTCTTTTTCAGTGGTGAGATCCGGCTGTGCGACTCGACGAATTTTTGTGCGACTCGACGAATATCTGTTCTCGTTATAACTCAGAAACGCTTGTTAAAATGTGTATGTAACAATATCTTTATTCATGGGATCATAACCATTGATAAATCTTAACAATTCCCTCAAAGCAACATTTGTCAATATTAATAATAAAATTAAATATCATTATGTGTAAAAAAATATTATTGTTAAATATGAATAGTTACTTGAAATTATATAATTGTATATAAAATATTAGTATTAGATAGCAACACTTGAAACCATACTACTGTGGACATATTATTTGTATTAGATAGGAATATTTTATATTAGGTATGTCCAAAATAAGGGACTTAATAAATAAAATGTGCAATGTTTTTTATTAACAAAGTTAATGAAATTTTCAACTCTTTATTCATTAAGGAATTAATTTTATAATGAACACCTTATTTTATTAAAAGAACAAAAACTTGAAAAAATGTTTTTATCAGTTAACATTGTAGGCGGCTGGGGGTGGTCAACCTTTGGTCATTTAAATTTTAAAAAATCAAATCCCTAACTTTTATCTTTCTTGAAAAATCAAGATCAGAAAACCATATTAAAAAATATGTCAACGCCAGAAAAAAAAGTTACATGAAATTTTTAAAGCTTAGCAAATATTTTTTGTAGCGTGTTTTCTCTTTTCATAGTTTTAAATGCAATGTTTTTATTTGAATTGATGCACAAATATTGATAATATAATTTACCACCATAGATTTTATTGCAAGTGTAGCGATTGTCTGCCTCTGCTGGGATTGACTAGAGCCCAAAAGAGTCATCTTCCCTTACCACAAGGATTTTGCCACTAGACGACACTACTAGCTGGGTATTTAACCTTAGCCCGGGAAACCCTCTGCGCTCTCTCTCTCTTTTTTGGTCTAGCATCCACAAAGATGGACTAGATGTGTGGTGTCTCTATCCATTCAACTCTCAGTAAGTGACTCTCATATTCCTTATGAACCCTTTCATATTTCCAAAAGACTTTCATCCTATTTGTTTGTACCTTGCCATCTATGTCATGGTTAAAATCTTGCATAACATCAAAGGGGTAAACATCTCGGAGATGGAAGTAGTGAGTTCACTGGCGATAATTTGTACTGCTGATTAGCCTCAATTCTTTCAGCTAATTAATTCTATGTCGGCTTGTAAATAGAGATTTATTTTTTACCGGTTAACTCGACATTGGACTTTTGAAAAGAATTGATTAACGAAATAAAGTCAATGATATTGCCGCTTCCCTCCGTTCCCTAAGGCTCGATCTCGTTTTTTTTGTTTTATTTTTTTTTTAATTTCGTTTCTTTTTTTTTTCTACACCCGGTTTATCTATAGATCAAAACGATTTGCAACAGTGATATGACGTCAGAGATCAACCCGGATGTGTTGCTTTTCGGCCATTTTTCATTGGTGGTGGAAGACCCCTCACAAAACCAAATACAAATGAAATAAATACAATTTCTTTCTTAATAGAAAAATAAGATAGGGGTGGGGTGGATGAGGTTTTCCTCTTTTTTTTCATTCTTTCTTTTTTTTCCTAGAAGATGAATGGTGGACGTCTCAGTAATGAGAAATAAGTGTATGTATATAAAAAAAAAAAAATGAAAGAAAAAATATTTAATTTATTTCTCTGTCCGTAAATAAAATCAATACCCTAGAGTTCACCATCCGCGGAATTTCCAGCAGAAGTTTAATTCTGACTGAAATAGTCAAATTGAAGACGTTGGGTGGTAAAGCGGCGGTAAAGCGGCGGTAAAAAAGGTGGTAAAGCTATGGTAAATCTGAGGCAAAGCGGCGGTAAAACGGCGGCAAAGCATAATTATCTCAAATTGGACTTTTCTATTTTGAGGTTGATATCTTATTCGATGGAACTGGTTGTCTAACGTCTTTCGACTTACGTTGTCTCTTCCATTCTGCTAATTCTGTATCTTTGAGCTCGACTTTTATTGTAGCTGGTTAATCTCTTTTCTTCTATGATCTGGAACTATTTGGCTGCTCTTGGATTCTTTCAGCTTTGTGTCCGTTGGTACTTTTTAAAAACGAACATAAGACTTGATGTTTTTCTTTCAGCTCTTTATTAACTGACCCAAGTAAATGGACTCGGAGGATAGACCACATTTTGCGTATGTCCCACTTTAAAACACTATGCCCAAACTCTATACATTCTCACTTTTATTCTTTGTAAGGCCAAGATCAGTTACTTACAGGGCCAACTAACACAACTCTTATTTTGATTATTTTTCCATTATTACCTTTTCAATTTCCACACCTTCATCCAATATCATGGACGAGGCTGTTTGCATTTTCACGTAGCGATAATACCCTTGTGAAGGAGTGCATCAAACTAATCTCCCCCAGCTATGGGTAAATACGAGGGAGAACTGGGCTCTAACTTAGACATACATGCTCTGTTCACGATATTGAGCACTATTTACTTATGAATATAGCAATCTATATTACCAATATATACACACATCTATATATATATATATATATATATATATATATATTAGGTGAGGTAATAGGAAAAGTGAACAAAAATAATGACTCAAACAAGTCCAAGTAGGAGAGAAATATTTCGTACACCTGA
>CM042158.1:54034567-54072450 GCA_023376005.1 Doryteuthis pealeii
CATTGAATAAGCACCATATGGAACAAAATAACTGTCAGAGTTCGATAGAAATTATCAGGATTATGTTGGTGGTTGGATATATTTAAAATAATATAGAAACAATATATTTCCCATGTATTAATAATATTGCCTGCAAAATTCTGACAATATACAAACGTCAATATCAGCACCACATTTCATTTTAGAATTGAAAATTAGAAGGTAACAAAAATGATAACAATATCCTTGGTACCACCAATTTTCCATGTGAAGTTTACCCCCCTATATTTAACACGATAGAACTTGCAAAAGAATTAATATTATCTTGAAAAAAATTTGTACAAAATTTCAGAAAAATTGAAGGAGGTGGGTAACAATTTTATTTTTTTCCTGATGATTTCACATGGAATTGCCCCCCTATATATATATATATATATATATATATATATATATATATATATATATATATATATATATATATATGCATATATCACTGTTGGCCCACGGTAGCTACGCCTCTAGCCGATCATTCTTATCTTAAATTTAATTTTAACATAGTTAAATGTCTGTCCGTTCTCACTCTTACTACCATAGAGAAACTAACATTATATATAGAAAAGGAAATCAAATATACTTAGAGATGTTGAAAGCAATATGCAGAATAACAGTGAGGGACGGGTCAGTTTTTGAGTTAATTGCTGTCTACGACTAATTAGAACCAATTAAAATATGTTTTCAAAAAGTAATCCTAAAAGCAAGATATATTATAGTATGAATTTTGTGTCATTAACCTAAATAGGAAAAAAAGCCTTTAGGAAATGAAAGGGGCTCCTATAAAATGGGATGGAGCAATCTATGGCGGCCTTTACATACATACAGATGTGTGTATTAAAACAGTTAAAATATCCTTCATATTCTCTGGGTGATTATAGCCGAGAGGGTAAGCTGGTCGACTGCTGATGAAACGGTCGGATTTCTAACCCGGCTGTAGGTAGCTCACAAGATGTCTAGTCACACTAAAGAGACTTGATAAGTCGAAACACGTGTCTATGGATGACTATATATATATATAGTGGTACCTTGACTTACGAGTGGCCCAACCTGCAAGTTTTCAGAGTTACAAGCTGTCACTCGATCGAGTTTTACTTTGTGTTGACAGCTAAAATTTGTGTGAGCATCAGATACGCCTATGTTAATAAGTTCAATAAAAATACATAGTTTCCAAATTTATTTCGCCAAAGAAAAATACTATTTATAAAAAAAATAAACAATAAAATATATCAAAACACATAATTCATTACATTCTATTTTTTTAGGATTTTAAACAATACAGTTTTATTTTTGACACGCCTTGTAAGTTGAAAAGAAATAATGTTCCATTCATTCTTCATTTCTATCTTGGTAAATACAGCTTTAAAATCTGTACATTTTGACACACCTTCTATTCTGAAAAAGAATAACGTTACATTTATTGTTCATTTGTATCATTGTAAATACAGCTTCAATCTCGATACTTTTGTGACACCTTGTATATATATATAAATTTGTTACCTTCTAGACTCAGAGGACGTCCAAATAGTCCATTCTTCTTGAACTCTAAATCTGCTTTATTCTTTTTTTAAACTTCTGTAAGTATTTCCCGACACATGCTTGCACCTACTGCCTTAATAGAAAGAAAAAGAAAAGAGAAAACGTAAAAAAGGCTATTTTTCGAAGGTGCTGTAAATTTATTTCAATGGGAAAATTGAAATAAATTTATATATAAATATGACACACGAGAAAGAGACCATGCTCGCTCTCTCGCTCTCTCTCTCTCTCTATATATATATATATATATCTTATTATAATGGAGATTGTATGTTTGTCTGTCTGTAACCGAAACTAAATCACTACTCAAGTCACAATTCCTTTAGTTATTGACGTCACATTCACCATGAATTATGTTTTTTTTTCTTATTGATAAAATTGTTTTTTCATTATTAATACTGTTAACCATATCTACATACAAATGACATGCAATTGTATTTATATATTCAACAAAATAGCGGTTTACAGTGTGAACGGGAAGGCTAATTTGCATATTGATATTAAAAATGTGATTTTAATAAATATGTGCTAAGTATTATAGATTTCTAATTGTTTGGTTTTATTTTAATTAATATAAGCAAAAATCTCTTCAATGAATCTTAAATGAAATCCATTAACAAGAAAAAATAACTGTCATTTTATTCTTTACTTCCTCTTTTAACTAAATAGTTAAATTAGAAAAAATAACAATGAAAGACGAGAGTGGTGGAAGAGTAAGTTTCAGTTGTTCTATTTTTCGATTATACTCCCTCTGTTTCAAATCTTTTTATCTACATTCTTATTTAGTTTCATTAGCGTTTCTAATTTAATACGATATTTTATTACATTAAAACTTAAATACTTGCACCCGGAGGGTGCATATATTTTCTAGTATATATAAAGATAAATCTAATGAGTCAGACGAACCTACTATTAGTTTCGCTTAAGATCTGACTACAGAGACAAGGAGCAAAACGAATTAAATAGTACTTACCACAGTAGTCATTTAAATTAGCTGAACTAGACCGACCAATAAAAACGAACAAAACACACAGAACACTATAAATCTATTGTTTTATAAATATTTAATTAATTTTTTTTTTTTCATATTTAATTTATAATTTAAGTAAATTTGAATCTATTACATCAGTACAAGCACCACGAGGATTTACCAACACGCTTGGTATATTATATATATATATATATATAGAAGGATAGATAGATAGATAGATAGATAGATAGATAACAGTGTCTCTCCCTCGTGTTTCATCCTTATTAACAGGCATGCCACATTCAACTTGTCCAGATAGAAGAAAGCTATTGTCCATGTCATTTTTTATCATTTATTTTATGCTTCTTTTTTTTTAACTTCAGAAAGTATTTCGAGGAAATTGAATTACGAGCCGAACGAATTAAAATTGTACATACCTATATATATTCTCTTAATTTGTGTGATTTGATTTTCAATAAGGCTAGCGTTGCTTCTTCGTAAGAAGAACAAGCTTAATTAGAACTCAATTGCTGATGTGTATAATTATGAAAGTCATCAAGAAAACCATCTTGTATTTATTATGCAAATTGGATTAATTTATGAGGGAAAAAAATCGATACTTTAATCACGTGGTACAGTAAGGTAACTCAGAAAGAGGTTTAAGGCGGGAACTACATTTGGTTTGTCTAGACAATTTTGTGTAAAACCGAGACTCGAACAAACAGACACAACAGCTTTATTTACACACACACACACACACACACACTTCTCAAGTAAGTGAAGCAGTGGATAATTATTTTCCTCTCCTCAATGGACCCCTTATAATTCTTCTTTCTAGTGGTCCTTCTTTGGTTTTGCCGGATTCCAGGACTAGTATTGTGCTGGTCTGGTGTGGAATCCAGCTTAGTGATGTTACTTGCGGTAGTATCTTTTAATTAAGTTCAGTTTGTCTGTCTGTCTGCCTGACTGTCTCCCCACCTCTCTCTCTCTCTCTCTCTCTCTCTCTCTCTCTCTCTCTCTCTCTCTCTCTCTCTCTCTCTCATTCGCTTTCATTCGTTCGGTTTGACTGTAATTTTCCAATAATTACATTCGTTTCTTTCTTCGCAACTTCTTCTTTTTAGCTTTCTTTCTTCTTTCTTCTTTCTGTGTTTATTTTTTTCTTTCTTTCTTTCTTTCTTAATTTCTGTCTTTCTTTCTTTCCCAATCATCGTATTTTATTCCGTCCTTTCTGTTCTTGTAACTTCTCTCTTATTTTTTTCTTTCATTCCGTATTTTTCTTTCTTTCTTTTTTTCTTTCTTTCTTCCTTTCCTTTCCTGATCATCGCGTTTTATTCCTTAGTTTCTGTTCTTCTCATTTTTCTTCCTTTTTTTCTTCCTTTTTTCTTTCTTTCTTTTTTCTTTCTTTCTGTATTCATTTTTCTTTCTTTCTTTCTTTCTATATTCATTTCCTTTTTGTCTTTCTTTCTTTCATTATTTTGTACTTTCGTTCTCAATCATCATCTGTTATTTTTTTTCTTTCGGTTCTTTTTGTTTGCTTGTTTTCTTTTTTCCTTTTTTCTTTCTTTCTTGCTTTCTTACTTAGTTTCTGACTTTCTTTCTCTTTACTTTCCTTCTCACATGTTTCTTTCTTGTTTGTTTGTTTTCTTTTTCTTTCTTTTCTGTTTTTGTTTTTATTTCCTTTTATTTTCTTACTTACTTACTTTCTTTCTTTCTTTGTCTCTTTCTTTCTTACTTTCTTTCTTTCTTTCTTTCCCAATCATCATATTTTATACCATCCTTTCTGTTCTTCTAACTTCTTTCTTATTTTTTCTTTCATTCCGTATTTTTCTTTCTTTCTTTCTTACCTTCTTACTTTTTTTCTTTCTTCATTTCTTTCTTTCTTTCTTTCTTTCCCAATCATCATATTTTATTCCGTCCTTCTGTTCTTGTAACTTCTTTCTTATTTTTTTACTTTCATTCCTTATTTTTCTTTCTTTCTTTCTTTCTTTATTTATTTATTTATTTAATTAGTTATCTATTTCTATATCTATTTATTCATTCATTATTCCCTTCCCAATCATCATCTTTCATTTCTTCCTTTATGATCTTCTCACTTGTTACTTCCATGTTTGTTTCTTTTTCCCTTTTTCTTTTTTCTTTCTTTCTTCCATTCTTTCTGTTTTTAATCAATCTATTTCGCTATTATTATTATTATTATTATTATTATTATTATTATTATTAGCAGTAGTAGTAGTAGTAGTAGTATTTTGTTCATCCCATTCCTTCTGTCTGTTTCTTTTTATCTTGCTTATGCCTCTTTCTTTTGTCCCTTCTTATCGTTTTAATTAATGTATATCGTTTAGTTTTTAAGTTTTAAATTTCTTTATCAAAATTCCCTTTCTTTTACTAATGTTTATCTATCTATTTACTTACCTAATTATGTATTGATTTTGTCCAATAAATCATGTTGCCTTTGTAACTTCATTTTAATTCTTTATTATTTTTCTTCCTTTCATTTTTTTTCTTTTCTGCATTCTTTATTTTTATTTATTTATTTATTTTTATTTTTCTTTCTTCTCCTTTTTTCTGTTTCTTAGTATATTTTTGAATAGTTTACATTTTTTCTTTATTTATTTCTTTATTTTCTCTTTCTCTTTCTTTTTTCTTTTTCTCTTTCTCTTTCTTTCCTTTTATTCTTTCTATTTCATTCTTTTTAATTGTCTTCATTTTTTACTTTCTTTCTTTCTTTCTTTCCTTTCTTATCCTTGTATCATCTTTGCATATTTTACATTTTTCTTCCTTTTTTCTTTCTTTCTTTTTCTTTTATCTTTTTCTTTCCTTCTTTTTTCTTTTTCTATCTTTCCTTTTTTTCTGTTACATTCTTTTCTCGAGCTTTTTTAAAATTTGCTTTTTCTTTCTTCCTCTCTTTCTTTTTCTTTTTATCCTTCTGTTTTTTCTTCTTCGTTTTTTCTCCCTTTTTTTCTTTTCTTTGTATTTCTTTCTTACTATCTATTTCTTCTTTATACATTTTCTTTCTTGTTTACTTTTTTCTTGTTTTCTTTTGTTTTTTGTTTCTTTTCATTTCTTTCTTTGTTTTCTATTCTTATTTTCTTTCTTTATACTTTTATTATTTTTTATTCTTTCTTTTTCCATTTTTCTTTTTTTTCTTTTTTTTTTTTTTTTCTTTTTTTTTTTTGTTCGTTGTTCATATTTTCTTGCTTCATCCTTTTTGTTGTTCTTTTTTTCTTTCTCTTTCTTTCTCTTTCTTTCTTTCTTTATTTCTTTCTTTATCTATTTCTTCTTTCTTTCTTTCTTTCTTTCTTTCTTCTTCTTTTCTTTTCTTTTTCTTTTTCTTGTTTTTTCTTTCTTTTTTTTTTTCTTTGTTCATTGTTCATATTTTCTTTCTTTATCCTTTTTATTATTCTTTTTTCTTTCTCTTTCTTTATCTATTTCTTTCTTTCTTTATTCATTTATTTCTTACTTACTTACTTTCTTTCTTTCTTCATTTATTTATTTCTTACTTTCTTACTTTCTTTTTTCTTTTTCTATTTCTTTCTCTCTTTCTTTCTTTTTTTTTTCTTTCTTTTAATTTATATTTCTCTCTATTTACTATCCGCTTTCTTACACACTTGATATAAATTCCTCATCTTTTTTTTCTTTTTACTTTTATGTTTTACTCTACCTTCGCTATTCCAGCATTCATGTTTAAGACGATCAACGAAAAATCAGCGTGAAAGCCTTACCAGCCCCCCTCCCTGTTCTTTTCCTCCCATCATCCTCCTCTCACTTCCTGTCGCACCGTTTACTATCGATGAGCTGTCAATGTCGCTAGAATTATACATTCATCAAATCGCGCGCATGGGCAAAAAAATCCTGTAGTGATGAGAGCAACCCACTTGCTTTATTCGCAATCAATGGCGTCCCTTCATTGTTCTTACTAAACGTCAGGGTTGTAGAAGAAGCTGGTGATGAGGGAAAGAAGATGAAGATAAAAAAAAGATCGTCTTTGATAAACAGATAGTGTTTATCCGAGCTTTCCTTCCTACTTATAATGGCTCTTAAACTAAGGGATGCAAACATCGAAACACATTTCCTTTAAGGCAGTAAAAAAAAAAATATCTTTTTAAAAACATGCTTTATATGTGTGTTAGTTACGGTGGGATTTTTTTTCTTCTTTTTTTAGTTTTCTTTTGAGAAAAACGGTGTAGATGAGGCTGCGTACGAGGAAAAAGAAACGCTACGTAAAGTTAATTTGATGGTAGAGTAAAAAAAAGAAGAGGGGTTTGATAATAATAATAATAATAATAATAATAATAAGAAGAAGAAGAAGAAGAAGAGAAAAGAAGAAGAAAAGAAGTAGTAGAAGTAGAAGAACAATAATAATAATAATAATAATAATAAGAAGAAGAAGAAGAAGAATTAGAAGAAGAAGAAGAGAACAACAACAACAATAATGATGAGGATGAGGATAATAATAATAATAAGAAGAAGAAAAAGAAGAAGATGAAGAAGAGGAAGAAGAAGAAGAGAACAACAACAACAATAATAATAATAATAATAATAATAATAATAATAATAATAATAATAAGAAGAAGAAGAAGAAGAAGAAGAAGACGACGACGACGACGACAACGAAGCATAAGAAGAATAATAACAACAAGAATAAGAATAATAAGAAAAGAATAAGAATAATGATAATAAGAATAAGAATAAGAATAAGAATAAGAATAAGAATAAGAATAAGAATAAGAATAGGTATGAGAAAAATAAGAATAAGAATAGTGAAAAAAAGATACTTGATGGAGAGGAAATGACGAGAGGGGAAATCACAGAGTAAGAATAAAGATCTAAATAAAATAAGAAAGACTTAAAAGAGAGAATGGTTACATAAATCGGAAGAAGCACAGGGAAGAGGCAACTGAACAAAAGAAAAAAATATACACAAAAAAGCGGAGATTGATAAACGTAATAAATAAAGAAAAGATAATATAATGAAAATGTTTCAAGAGAGTAGAAAAGGAGAGAAAAAAAAGGGTTCCGTTTTGATTAACTGAACTACCATAATCTCAACCCGCTCTTCTTCCGGCGGTGCTTAGAATATACTTACTGTATCCCCCTGCAGAGGGGGAAAACACCTCTCCAAAATAAAGACGTATCCTATTCATGAAACTAAACTGTATCTAGTCGTGTGGCTCCAGTTCAGGTGATCTGGGTAGTGCGAAATGCCACTTTATTCGCAGTAATCTCCGCTTCATTCTGGTTGGTTGGTTGGCTGGTTGGTTAGATTTTACGACATGTCAACCCTTGTTGGGTTATTTTATACCGACGAAATTGTTTTATTCATTCTTGATGGGTATTGGATTTGTTTTTCAGACTCAATCTTTTTAAATACACTAACTCTTTTTTTTAAATTTAACACATAGGTGGGACCCTAACCGGTACTACCATTCCGGTTCAGATTTGATTTGGGAATAATGGCGATTAAGGGGTTCTCCACATTCCCCAGAGTTCCAGAATGGAAATTTCACCATGAGATTCAGTTTAGTAGGTGGGCACATTGGGGGGGTATTTTACCCATCTGCAGAGTTGCAGTCGGTGTATTCTTCGGTCCCGCCGACAGGGCAACGTCCATTCTGAATCAGAGAGATATTGAATATCAGATTCCAGTCTATAAGACAAATATACCTTTTTTTAGAAATAGGTATAATCGATAGGATATGTTGATTGTTTGATTTTAACGGCATGTCAACCCGTCTAGGGGTATATTTAGGCGTTGATGTTAGGGAATCGCGTCCATTGTACGTACATATTTACATGGTTGAGTAGTTTTGACGTTAAAAACGTGTTTTTTTTTTTTGCACAGAGTCCTATCGAATAGGATGAATTTATAAGCTTATGTATTTGACCCATTGTTAGGACCCTAACAGTTACTATCATTCCATATCAGAGAGGTCTTGAGAGTAACTACAATACAAGGGTACGAATTTAATCATCATCATCATCATGTCACGCAATAAGCACGGATATCCATGACAATCTCTCGCTAACCTTCCCTATCATTCATTGTCACAAGGAGGTCTTCTGCCCAGCATCCAGCATCTTCGCATAGCTGGACAATGTAGGTCATTGGTGGGCGGCCCACACTAGTATGTCCGTGTGTTGGCTTCCACAGGAAAAACGTCGCTTATGACTCGTCCTTGAACTTCTCCAGCAGTGTCCAGCATGCCTTGTCCGTCTAACTCGAATGGTTTGTGATATAGGGGCCAGGTGGCCATACAGCTGTTTTCATCGTGGGGTGCTGTTTCCACGATTTGTCCAAGACCGCAGGCAGTATTCTTGTGCAACTTCCATCTAGCTTATTCTCAAGGCGCCTCGTTAGGGTGCAGCCATACAGCAGTACTGATATAACTACAGCCTGGAAGAATTGTCAGTGAGATCGGACTCAATACTTGATGGCAAATGTTGATTTTGCCAACTCGTGTTCCAGTAAATCCATTTCCATTTGCTTAAAATCATAATTGGGTGCGAGTAGCATTTGTCACTCAAATCAGGAAATACCTGTGCTGAAGAGAATATTTTTAGTGTATATATATATTTACCAACCCCTCCGCACGAGCAGGATGCGACACAAGATCAATTTCTTAAGCGGAGTTTAACAGGTTTGAATTCAGAGTTTTCCTTCTCCTAGACTGGTTAACTAGCCATGCTTAAAGAGTCCAATCTGCCCTGCTATTTACCCATAGCTGGAGGGAGAATTGGATTCATACCTTTCCCAAGGGTATTAGCGCCATGTGAAATTCCAACATTTTAGTGTATACAGTGTCACGGAACTAGCTCCACTTCTTGGTAATCAGAGACAGTGTCACGAATAAATTTGATATTAGTGCAAGACAAGAATACCTCAAGTGATCTTGCTATGCATCTGGATACCAAACCAGGTATTTCTACGTCCCCCGTAATGTAATGTGCTAGATGGCCGGTGAGCAAGAAGCTTCTTCCTCCCTTTGTCACGTCTTGATTTCCGAACCTCCTCACTGGATTCTTTTGGCAAAAATGCTTTTAGAAACCAATGTTTAGTAGTAGGGAAGCCCTAGAACTCATTTTACAGACAAAAATAGATTACAAAAAGTCGCTATTTTTCACGAACCTCATCAAATTTGGAGAGCTAAAAATCGATATAACACACATTTTAGGGATTGTCTAACGATTGTTTTTGCACCTGAAGTGGAAACCAACACCTACCGTCAGCTCCCATATCCTACTTTATCGCAAAAGAGAAGAAAAGAAGATAAAGAGTAGAAGGATGAGGGTAGGAATGATTTCTTTAAATACGAAATAAGAAAATAAACAAGTTGAGGAAGAAGGAGAAACAAGGAAGCTAAAGATAATAAGTAACTAAAAAAAAGTTAAGTCGTCGGAGAGGCGTATTGTCAGGATCCGCCAAACGATGAGGGAGTCTATCATTTTTCGCTTGCGCTAGACCAGGAATTAATTTTTCTGAAGTGGAGCGCCATACATACTATCAGCTTTTCACTTAACTGTACAGATCAGATTACCTGAGTAGTGCCACTAGCGACCCTCCTCCCAGGCAAGCTTTGTGGGGTTACTGTTTTAGTCACCGATGATCCGACTATGAAACAAGTAGTATTGAATTACATAGTATCCGTAGCGTGTATGATGGCATATAACTGAGAATAATTAGTATCATGAAAAGTTATAATTTTGTCTAAGGATTATTATTAGTTACTTGAACCCAGTATTATCAAATTCGTAATTATGTTCCTTAATTATACGACAGTTATCTTCATGTTGCACCCTATGGGTAAGAATGAAACCGTCCAACCCTCGACGAAGATGAAATGCAAAAATGTAAATCCTGATTATTTGGAGTTGCATTTCTGCCGAATTCTAATTTCTAATAAGTGTCATCACTTCAGCTAAATAATGGAGTATTTCGTTTTTATTATAAAGAAAGAAAGGAATGAAAAAGGACGTGTTACAGAGAAAGAATATAATACAAAGAAAGAAAGAACGAAAGAAAGAAAGAAAGAGAGATGGGGAAAGATAGAGAAAGGGGGTGAGCGTGCGGAAGGAAAAACGCTTATTTGTCTCAATCCAACATAATGAAAAGATGAACAGAAAGAAAAAAAATTGTGAGAGAGAGTTAAATCAAGATTATTATACTTTTTACATATCGAACTCTTTGCAATAGTATCACACGTTGTAATAATTAAATCATTATAATGTGGTATATCCACAGATACTCCTATTATATTATTATATTATTATTATTATTATTATTATTATTGAGTTTTCACATCAGCATTAACTGATGGTCTTTCACTGGAGTCTGAGTGACAGCAAGTCTCCTCACGTCTCCAGGACTCTTCTGAGTATTCTGGTAGATTGCAGCAGTGCAGTGTTCTGAATGGTTTCAATCCTTCCTCTGATTTCCAAACTTTCCAAACCCTTTTCTAATACTTTTGGGACTGTTCCAAGTGCACCAACTACAATTGGTATCACTTTCACTTTCACTTTCTTATTCCATAACTTTTTCAGTTCTCTGGCAAGGTCCAGATATTTGTCCATTTTCTCATTTTCCTTCAGCTTCACCCTGTGATCTGCTGGCACTGCAAAATCCACCAGTTGACAAGTTCTTTCTTTTTTGTTTATCAACACTAGGTTGGTCTTGATCCGTTTTTATTTCAAAGTCCCAGAGAATTTTATGCGTTTCGTTCTCAAGAACAGATTCTGGTTTATGCATATACCATTTTGTTGTATGGTCAAAATTTAAGTTTTTTGCATAATGTGCAAAGTGGATCACCTTCCAAACCCAGTCGTGTCATTATTATTATTATTATTATTATTATTATTATTATTATTATTATTATTATTATCAATATTTACTCCTTTTGAGTTTTTCACATCAGCATTAGCTGATGGTCTTTTACTAGAGTCTGAGTGACAGCAAGTCTCCTCAGGTCTCCAGGACTCTTCTGAGTACATTATTATATATTATTATTATTATTATTATTATTATTATTATTATTAATTTCTTAAATCATATAGATATGTGGTAAGAAATAGTTAATATCAAATAGGGATTGGTACTTTAAATCATGATTATGTAACATTTATTAACATTAGATAGGACCAATTGTTACTATATCACTATAGGCAAATTATTTGTGTTATTCGTGTTATATAACAATAGTTGATACTAAGTTCGATAATAAGTTAAAAATTAATACTAAATTGATACTAAACATCCAACCAACCCACTTAGATGTTCATTACTATTGTTCAGTGACAGTCGCTTGGTATCTACCGAGATAAGTCATTTTGTATTTCTCATAGCCTTTTGAAACATCTCATTATCTAAAATATCCCAAAAGTGTCGGATATTTAATTTTTTTTTATTTCCCTCGTGAAATTATAGTATTACAAACAAACTTTCTTCCACCGTCCCATTGGGATCACCGGGGGCAGAGATATTTCCCGATTGTCAAAAATATTTAAGTGAATTAGCTCCCTTGATTGTACATCAATTGACAACGGATCTTAATTGGCCAACCTTTCCCTCAATGGTTTCGTCGATTTTAAGAAAATTAATTTTAATCGGTGCAATTTGTCTTCGAAATTTAATTATTAGAAACACCTTGAAAGGTCCTTGGTGTGTTCCCAAGGCTCCAGTGATCAGCGAGCGATCGGGAGAAAAGAGGAGGAACAAAAGCATCGATATATATATATATATATATATATATATATATGTTCAAACAAGCAATAAAGTGTATCTATCTATCTATTTATCTATCTCTCGCTGTATATATATATATATATATATATATATATATATATATATATATATATAATATATATATATAAATGGTAATTCGAATGACTGTTGTAAAGGATGATTCTATTTGGGATCTTCAAAATCTCACTGTATAACCATATTGTATGTTCTTGTAAGTGCAAACATATACTCATACACAGATTTTTATAAATCCCTAAAGAGAGCTCAATGTATAATAATCAATAAATTCGATTGTATACAGAGCAATATATATATATATATATATATATATATATATATATATATATATATATATATATATATATATATATAACTTTCAAGAAAGAAACACTTAACAAATCGTCACCCATTATAATTTATTTTCAACCGGAAACTTAAATTTAAAAAAATATTTTTGAGTTTCTGGTTGAAATAAATATAACAGGATGAGGGTTTGTTAAGTTTTTCTTTCTTTGAAAGTATATATATATATATATATATATATATATATATATATATATATATATATATATATATAGGCTGGCAAATTGGCTGAAAGATCATTATGCTGACCAAGATTCCCATTTAATGTTTATTTTTTAACAAAACCACCTTGTGTTTCACACATTTTTCCATCGGTGGTGCAGTGCTTGAACCCACTGGTAACATCAGCTATGACGTAATTAACAATTTATCCAACCCTCTAATATATATATATATATATATATATATATATATATATATATATATATATATATATATATATATATATATATATCAGCCAGACAGCGAATAAGTGTATTCAGTTTTCACTAGTACTAGACCAGTGATATATTTTTGCATCAAGTTAAAACGGTATTTTCCTTGGAACAGCCGAAAATGTTTAATATAATTTTTTTTCCGAGACAGTTTTGTCTCAGAAAAAAAATATTCATATGCATTTTCGTAATATTTTATTACGCGTTAAATTTTTGTAAAATCAAAGTGGCTAATCTTTATCAATATTCTTGAAATTTTAGACTCAGTTAAAGACACTTGAAACTACGAGTAAAATAATGTTTGCAGTATGAAGATTTGATGTACAGAATTGAGATAGGCAGTTTCTCGTCCCTTACATAAGGAAAAGAAAGCCGTAACTAATCATCGAGACCATTCAGACAACACAAATGTTACGATCGGCTAAACTACTCAGAAGAGTCATGGAGACCTGACGAGACTTGCTGTCACTCAGACTCCAGTCAAAAACCTTCATCGGATGGATCACCTAACCTGGCCAGCAGACGAGTTTAATGTTATTTAACAAACGGAAGAGACATTGTAAATGAAAAGACTGGCAAATACTTGGACCTAGCTAGAGAACTGAAAAAAGTGTGGAAGATGAAGTTAAAGGTTGTATCAATTGTAATTCGTTCCCTTGAAACGAACCCCACGGGTTTAGGGAAAAACAGAGTTAATAAAAATCTGAGTAAGAATCGAGTCCATCCAGAATTCAGCAACTATTAACATCCATTAGGATTCTCAGATGATTCCTGGAGACCCGAAGAGATTTTCTGTCTCTCAGATTCCAGTGAAATACGTCCAGCTAACTTTGTTGGGCTAAACTCGCAAGGAATAAAATAATTATTGCAGTAGGATTATTTTTGTATTGATTTCAGGTTCCCGATTTCTCATCCCTTACATGAGAAAGGGGAACATGACTATTTCCCATTCTATAGACAATTAGTATCAATTCTAAAGTGCATGCGAACTGCGTGCCGTTCCTTAAACTTAAAATTACCGAAGCCACACAGCAAGCCAGATCGGTTTGACTCAATAGAAAAGCTTTTGACAATAATCACTATCCCATTGGCCAACAGATAATGCAATGTGGGCTTTATAGATATTCACCAGTTAGTAATTAAGTCTTTCAGTATATTCAATGTAGAAACATTGAAATAGATGCGCTGTTGTCATCAGTGTTAAAGTAACGGGTGTATTAGTTACTATAAAACCTTTAAGGCTTATGTCAGACCGACCTCTCTAAGTGAGACCTTGTGTTACATAATTGCACAAGTTAATTAAAAGATACGGTCAGTTTTAGACCCACTGGAGTAATTGTGGGTAATCGATTTTTAGTTGTTCCTCAGATTAGTTCATTTCAAGTGGTGTGCAGTTATATGAATTTCTTGGAACTTACAGATAGGAAGGGATCCCTAATGCCGGTCAGAAGACTAGACTAACATTAATTAATAAGCTTTTTATCTAGTGGAATTTACTATCACAGTAGATCACAGATATATAATGAAAGAAAACCAAAAGATAGGCAAATACTTGGACCTAGCCAGAGAAATAAAAAAAAAAAAAAAAAAAAACGGTGGAAGATGAAGTTAAAGTTTGCATCAATTGTAAGTGTCCTTGGAACGAACCCCACGGGTTTGGAAAAGAGGCTGGTTAATTAAAAAATGTAAGTAATAATCGAGACATCCAGACAACACAACTGTTACGATCGGCTAAACTACTCAGAAGTGTCGTGGAGACCTGACGAGACTTGCTGTCACTCAGAATCCAGTCAAACACCTTCATCGGATGGATCACCTAACCTGGCCAGGAGACCAGACTTAATGTTAATTAACAAATGGAAGAGACATTGTTAACGAAAAGACTGGCAATTCCTTGGACCTAGCTAGAGAACTGAAAAAAATGTGGAAGATGAAGTTAAAGCTCGTATCAATTGTAATTCGTGCCCTTGAAACGAACCCTACGGGTTTGGGAAACGAACCAGAGTTTATCAGAAATCTGAATAAGAATCGGGTCCTTCCAGAATTCAGCACTATTAACATCCACTAGGATTCTCAGACCATTCCTGGTGACCTGAAGAGATTTGCTGTCTCTCAGACTCCAGTGAAATACATCCAGCTAACAAAACTCGCAAGGAGTAAAATAATTATTGCAGTAGGATTATTGTTTGTACTGATTTTAGATAGCTGATTTCTCATCCCTTACATGAGAAAGGGGAACCTGAGTATTTCCCATTTCATAGACAATTAGTATCAGTTGTAACATGGGAACTGTGTGTCGTTCCTTAAAATTGAAATTACCGAAGCCATACATCAAGCCCGATCGGGTTGACTCAATAGAAAACCTTTTGACAATAAGCACCATCCTAATGACGAACAGATAATGCAATGTGGGCTTGATAGATAATCACAAGTAGTAATTAAGTCTTTCAGTAGATTCAATCTAGAAACATTGAAATAGATGCGCTGTTGTCTTCAGTGTTGAATTAACGGGTGTATTGGTAACTATATAACATTTAACGCTTAGGTCACTGCGACCTTACTGAGTGTGACCTTGTGTTACACAATTGCACAAATTAATTGAAACATACGGTCAGTTTTAGACCCACTGGCGTGACAAGGTGTAATTGATTTATAGTCCTTCCTCAGATTACTTAATTTCAAGTGGTATGCTCTTATATGAATTAACTGTGACTTAGAGATACGGACGGATCACCTCATCCCTACCAAAAGACCAGACTTAATGTTAATTATTAAGCAGAAGAGAACTTGATATCTAGTGAATCTTACCGTCTCGGTAGATCACAGACATTCAGGGTGTCCCTGAAGTTGCACATTATCCTGGTTTTCAAAAATACACCTTTGTTGATGTCATAATTATAATAAATGCTCAAAATATAGAAAATTAATTGCGTCAATCACTATCTATGAATATATTTTTGAAATAACAAAAGGTGTTGTTTTTCAAAACCTGGATAATACATGACTTCTTGGACACCCTGTATAATGAATCAAAACGAAAAGATAGGCAAATACTTGGACCTAGCCAGAGAAAAGAAATAAATAACTGTGGAAGATGAGTTAAAGGTTGTATCAATTGTAATTGGTGTCCGGGGAACTGTTACCAAGGGTTTTGAAAGAAAAGCTGGATGAATTAGAAATCAAACGTAAAAATCGAGACGATTCTCTTCCTTTTTTTACTCTATCCTTTCCTCTTTGCAACTCATCATTTTCCTATTCACCCAATAACCCAAACGTCCATTCCGAATGCCTCGAAGATTATTTCAATAAATTCTTCCATTGATCTAATCAAAAGTTGCCTTCTTAGAACCTCCTGTTGAGAAGAACTTATTAGGCACTGTGTTTAGTAACTCCTTCGGGCACTTCACTCGTCTTGCTCAGAGAGGAGTCAGCCAAAATTTAAAAAATAAAAAAAAATGAATCAAAATTTGAAAAAAAAAAAAGGATAGGGAACAAAAAAAAAAATCATGGCGAAAAAAACATTCGTAAAACGGAGGAAAAAATAAATACAGAATTTTTTTTTTATAAAACACAAGCACAAAAAATAAATCCGTCTCACTCAGAGAGGAGTCAGCAAAAAATTTTAAAATTTAAAAAATTGAATTCAAAATTGAAAAAAAAGAGAAGAGGGAGAACAAAAAAATCATGGCGAAAAAAAAAACACTGTTAAGATCAGCTAAAAACTCAGAAGTGTGCTGGAGACCTGAAGAGACTTGCTGTCAATCAGACTCCTGTGAAAGACCTTCAGCAACATTTTGTGTGAAAAGCTCGCAGGGAGTTTAATAATGAATGCAGTATAGAGACAAAAAACGAATGGCAATGAGAGTCTCCAAGAATATACTAGAAATCAAAGGGGTCATAAGTATCATAAGTAACTCGTAGAAAAAAAAAAAAAGAAAAGAAAAAAGTTTGTTATGACGGTGGACCTCAGTGTAAAAATAAATAAAACAAAAGGTTATTATTATCTGTGTTATTCGGACTATTGTCCTCATCTTCATTTTTATCTGTACAACGTTTCGGCCGATATGCCCTCTGGCCTTCTTCAGGTATTTCTTGTTGGGCTCGTGAACCTTTCGACTCGGGAACTTTCTTTTCGGAATCGGGAACTTTCTTGTCGTAATCGGGAACCTTCTTGTTGTAATCAGGAGCCATCACGGAACTTTGAACATAACCATTTATTTAGTCCACGGGGAATCCTGTTTCATTCCGCTAACCATATCTGGGGTAGAGGCGTTAAGCTGTGGTAATTTTTTTATGTTACTGCTGCCCTTGATCAGGATTGAACCTGCACTCTAGAGATAACTGTTACTTAGAACTGTATTAATTTAACTCCTTTATCCACTAGGCCATGTGTCCAATTGAGGAGGCATATCAGCCGAAACGCTGTACAGATAACAATGAAATTAGGACAATAGTCCGAATAACACAGATACTACTAATCATCAAGCCTCATCTCAAACATTCAGAGAAATAGAAAACAAAAAGATAGAAAAAACTTGATAGAGACCTTATTAAAACTGTGGAAGATGAACTTAAAGGTTGCATCAATTGTAAGTAGAGCCCAAGGGTTTGGAAAAAAGACAAGTTAATTAGAAATAACAGTAAGAATAGAGACACCATCCAGACACAAAATTATTCAGATAGACAGACGAATCCTAGAGACCTGAAGAGACTTGCTGTCACTTAGACCCCAGTTGTTGGGATTATTTGTGATATAAGATGTGCTCGAAATACCCACCTCTATTTATAGACTGGCCAATGTCACGTGATTGACTCTTCTAACCAATCACTGGCAGTACTACTCGCCTGATAAGATACTTAACCCCCCCCCATATTGGTCATAATTCAAATATTACCATTGGAGGACGCACATAGGATTGCCAGGATCTTTACCAATACTCACGAAGGACTTATACGATTACCAGTAACTCAGGACACTTTAGTAACCAAAGGATTCACATTGTCGACCGGCTTTTTATCAAGGATTCCTCCAGATAAGCGCTTCTGCTATAAGGCCAAGCAAGGGTCCTTAAAAACTTATCACCAGTGAAATACATCCAGCTAACTTTGGCGTGAATAACTCACAAGGAATCAAATAGTAATTGCAGTATTAAAATTGGATGTACAGATTTCAGATTCCCGGTTTCTCATGCCTTACAAAAGAAAGGGAAACCTGAGTATTTCTCATTTTATAGACAATTAGTAGCAATTCTAAAGTGCATGCGAACTGTGTGCCGTTCCTTAAATTCTAAATTACCGAAGCCATACATCAAGCCCGAACGGCTTGACTCTATAGAATACCTTTTGACAATAAGCACTATCCCATTGGCCAACAGATAATACAATGTGAGCTTGATAGATATTCACGAGTAGTAATTAAGTCTTTCAGTAGATTCAATGTAGAAACATTGAAATAGATGCATAGTTCCCGTTAGTGTTGAAGTAACGGGTGTATTGGTAACTATAAAACCTTTAGAACTTAGGCCAGAGCGACCTCACTAAATGAGACCTTGTGTAACTACGCTGTGCAAATTAATTGAAACATACGGTCAGTTTTAGACCCTATGGAGTGATAGAGTGTAATCGATCTCTAATTTTCTTCAAATTAGTTCATTTCCAGCGTTGAAGTGTCAGTTGTATAAGTAACTAGTAACTTTAAGGCTTAAGACCAGCAAACTTACTATATGAAGCCTTTTTTAAACCCTTCTGAAAAATAATAGAAATAATTTTAGACCCACTCGAATGACAGGGTGTAATCGATTTACTTTTTTATACTCAGAGTAATTCATTTCCAGTGTTGAGCAGCAATATGAATTTATTTTCGTAGTTCATGATGAAATCGAGTCGGGTTAGCTCAGGTAATCGCCTATGAATCTCAAGGTTCCTGGTTCGATACAGGACCCGGCCAACTTATCTCATGAGTAGCACAGATTAGGTAATCTAACCTGTGCGGTAAAGTGGAAAGCTGAACGTATGTGTGTGTGTGGGGGGTATTTATGTATGTCTGCTTATGTGTGTCCTTGTGTGAACACCCCCACACACGCAGAGAGTTTGGAAGACATTATACAAAAAAAATGGACAGCCACTATAAACAACTTCAGTTTCGGAGATCTGCTGTAGAAAGATTTTTATCTCGAAATATTAAGAATTAGTAAAAGAATTACAGGTTATCAAAAACACGATAGTAACCTTATTTTTCTCTACACTTGCATTGTGATAGCCTTAAAAACCAACCACCAAACCAATATATACATATGTGAAGAAAATGTTTTCAAAAACATAACAGACACAAGATGTTAAGATCAAACGAAAAATTATTTATATTTATCATAAACCGAAATACTTCAGTATAGACATATGAAATTGTTCCTTTGATCTTAACATCCTGTGCCTGTTATATTTTTGAAAACATTTTCTTCACATATTGTTGGATTAATTTCCTCATCGTGTTTATATATATATATATATATATATATATATATATATAATAGGTGTATCTGGGCAGCATATTTTCATTCAAACATTTTTTTAAAGATTTTACCATTGTTTGTATCATTGGTATTGTTTCCATCACTAAGGTGACGCTAAATAACGCAAGCAGTTTTCTTTAACATTTAAATAACAATTTTTAGAATATGCAAAGTATAGAATAAAACTGTTTTGATCTATTTATTTACGGCATTAAAACACCCTTGATAATGTTTCAAAGGAGAACCGAAAGTACTCAGAAATATAATTCGTTTTATAAAATCTTTTCGAGATCATAACATCAGGAAAAACATTGGAAATATTGGAAAGAAAAAAGAAAAAAATGCCAAACTATTTGGATTCCATTGTATTCAACATAATTTGCCTATATATATATATATATATATATATATATATATATATATATATATATATATATGTGTGTGTGTGTGTGTGTGTGTGTGTGTGTGTGTAGAAGTGTAGAAGACTGATAATAAACAAATAGATTTAAGCCCTAATAAAGTAAACTCAGATACCCCCATCCGCCGAGAGAAAAGGCATATCTTCCCCACTTGACCCATTAGAGAGGAAGGGCATCAAGGTAAAAAATAAGGCAGAATAAGTATGATTCTGTGGGTCATTCGAACCCAGCTAAGGAATTAACCACCAGATATAGACAGACAAAAAAACCCGCCAACCACGTAGGAAAAGGAGGAGGAAAAAAGGAGGAAAAAAATTCCACCAATCAAAAAGACACTCGGAAAGGAAAAATACAATAAGATAACCCCTGGAGGCGGGGGGGGGTCTGAATATAAAATTAATTTGGCCATGTGCTTGTCTAAATAAAAGATATACCCACGAGTGGAATTTGTCTATAACCACGATACCCATGGTATTTTTATTCACAAATATATATATATAACAACAACATGCCAGGAATATATATATATACATATATACATACATATATATATATATATATATATATATATATGTGTGTGTGTGTGTGTGTGTGTGTGTGTGTGTGTGTGTGAAGATAGTAGGGTTGGAGTAAAATCCGACAGTATGAGGTAAGGTAAAAGGAGAATTTTAGCTCACTTCTCCCTCCCACCCCCTTTCCCAACAAGCACCCAGAAACCTCCTCATCCCATATTCCTTTACAAACTACTATCTTCTGAACTCTTCCCTTCCTCTTCATATGATACTTATTCTCATTTCAATCAAATCCTCCATAACCTTCCAGCCCTCATTTTCACCACAAACTCACTTTCTCTTCTATAAATACAAATGTACGTAATTTGTTTTGAATAAAGTTAGACAGTTGAAGTTCTTCGCGTAAGAAGAACGAAATATTTCTCTCCTATTTCTACTTGTTTGAGTCATTATCTATTGTCCACTTTTCCTTTTACCTTACCTCATATATATAACAACGACATGCCAGGAAATCCAAAGAAACCAGCCGATTAATAACGTTAGAAAAAGTAAAGTGCTTTTATGTTCACAGGCAGAGCAGCATAAAATCAAAATAATTATTATCTTGCCTTTCTTGCGTTTTTTTCCTAAAAAAAAAAAATCCTTAGACTAGAGTTCTTGGTAAGCAATACAGAAAATGATGCTTCCAAAGAACTCTAGTCTGAAGATTCTGTTTTTTCTTTAAAAAAAAAAAAAAAAAAAACACATAAAAAAATGAAACAAACAGTAACAGGTGAACTAAGGAAGCCAAGATGATAACTAATTTAGCATATATATATATATATATATATATATATATATATATATATATATATATATATGAGTGTGTGTTTTTGTCTGTGTATCTGTCTGTCTGTGTGAGTGTGCTTGTCTGTGTGCGTGTGTTATATATGTCTATATCATATATTTATAGGAAAATATTTTTGGGTTGTAATTCGAAGCATGAAGCAAATGTCTAAATTAAATAAAAAAAACTGATTTAGAATATTAGACCCATCATATATAGCAACAAAGAAGCATAAGTGGACTCCATCACACACACACACACACACACACACACACATTATATGTATATATATATATATATATATATATATATATATATATATATGTGTGTGAGTGTGTGTGTGTGTGTGTGTGTTAGTTTGTGTGTATATTTGAATATATATATATATGTATGTGTATATTTGTTTGTACGAATATTTCCGCGTGCGTGAACGTGTGTGAGCGTTTGTAAATGTGCCACTGCGTATTTGTCTGGCTTACTGTTTGTGTCAGTGTGTGTGCGCGTATATATTATATATATATATATACATATATATATATTATATATTATAATATATACATGTGTGTGTGTATATATATATATATATATATATATATATATATATATACATATATATATATATATATACACGTGTGTGTGTGTGTGTGTGTGTGTGTGTGTGTACTAAATTGTATTTTAAACCATGTTAATTTCCTTAGAGACCAAAAAACTATAACTGCAATCAAACCGATCAGCTAAACAGCCTATTTTTTATTACGCCAGAGTGTAATCTCAAAGATTGTTGAGCGATAAACTTTCGATTCTATGCACAATCATTGGCTAACCAAGTGTAATGATGTCATCATATAGGAAAAGGATAAATTGTGATTTAGTAAATATTTTTCTCAGATGTGTGCAAGGGATTTGCGAAAAACACGGTTTTCCTGGAAAGAACTTGTGACTGAAACAACATAAATAATGAATGAAGCTAGCGCATTAAACTTTTATAAAATGCCCGCATACACACACATAGACACACACACATATATTTCGCGATAAATGGTTCGTTATATATAACGAACCGTTTATCGCGAAAGACACACACACACACACACACATATATATATATATATTATATGTGTGTGTGTGTGTGTGTGTCTTTCGCGATAAACGGTTCGTTATATATAACGAACCATTTATCGCGAAAGACACACACGTGTAATCGACTGCAATTAATCAATATCTTGATTAATCCAGCGGATTTAACCCTGAAGATCCGTATGGTGAAACTCGAGTAGGTTATCACTTGTACCTATATTACAATATATATATATATATATATAAACAAGGTTTGTTTAGAATGGCTTTTTGCCGATAATTTTTTGGAGAATAAGTGCTTAATTGGAGTCGTACCTAATTTTGAAAATTAATTAATTAATAATGAATTAGGCGGGAATACCTATTAAATGTATGGCTAAACAAATCGAGAAAAATCAATCTCTGTATGTACATTTCGGCCTATTAGGCCTCATCAGCAGAGCTATAGATCGGAAGACCGCCCTGTGCCTGATTTGAAACCGGACTGCCAAGCTGACAGGCCGATCCCATAACCCCAACACCAAACGAACTTCTTAGATTTTTATGATTTGTTTAGAGTAGGTTAACATTCCACTTCTAGTGACTTTTTATTACACGACGATATGGTAAGTTGTAAACAAGGTTTGTTTAGAATGGCTTTTTGCCGATAATTTTTTAAATGTACATACAGAGATTGATTTTTCTCGATTTGTTTAGCCATACATTTAATAGGTATTCCCGCCTAATTCATTATTAATTAATTAATTTTCAAAATTAGGTACGACTCCAATTAAGCACTTATTCTCCAAAAAATTATCGGCAAAAAGCCATTCTAAACAAACCTTGTTTACAACTTACCATATCGTCGTGTAATAAAAAGTCACTAGAAGTGGAATGTTAACCTACTCTAAACAAATCATAAAAATCTAAGAAGTTCGTTTGGTGTTGGGGTTATGGGATCGGCCTGTCAGCTTGGCAGTCCGGTTTCAAATCAGGCACAGGGCGGTCTTCCGATCTATAGCTCTGCTGATGAGGCCTAATAGGCCGAAATGTACATACAGAGATTGATTTTTCTCGATTTGTTTAGCCATACATTTAATAGGTATTCCCGCCTAATTCATTATTAATTAATTAATTTTCAAAATTAGGTACGACTCCAATTAAGCACTTATATATATATATATATATATATATATATATATATATATATATTATTGGTCAGGTCGTTCAAAGCGCTACAGGTATTATGTAAATCTATACCTCCTGTTTCATAGTCGGGTCATTGGTGACTAAACCAGTTCTCCCACCAAGTGTTTTTGGTGAGAAGGTGGCTAAACACCCAGCAGACGAAGAAAGAGGAGGCTTTTCGCTCAACGGCCCTTTAGCACAGCGGGCCCCAACCTTTTTTGTGCCACGGACCGGTTTCATCTAAGACAATATTTTCACGGACCGGCCTTCATATGCTACGACCTACATTTGTTCGATAATCGTTAATGACGTAATCTAATAATAAATCATCCGTAGTGCTCTTATGTGAAATGCAAACATCAACAGACAATAAACAACCTTTTGTTCATAAATTAATAATCAACAACATCTCTGTGAACGGAATTATTTATTTTAGAACAAAAAATCCTTTCTAATAAGAAATAATTATAATAAAAAGTAGGTTTTCCCCCTTTCCAAAGAATCTCGCCAAAGATGTTTTTTTTTCACTCATTTTTGCTAGCTTTTGGGGTAACGGCTGGTGACCTATCATGTGACCGAGACCTGTCAAGAGGCACAGAAGTCACTTTTCAAAAA
Organism: Doryteuthis pealeii; assembly: GCA_023376005.1. Taxonomy (NCBI): domain Eukaryota; kingdom Metazoa; phylum Mollusca; class Cephalopoda; order Myopsida; family Loliginidae; genus Doryteuthis; species Doryteuthis pealeii. Next base: position 54,058,762 of record CM042158.1, read on the forward strand.
ACATCAATATTTAAACTGATAATCAATTTTTTTTTTTAATTCAAACGTTCTGTGCCGCCCGGTACCCAATGGCCCGCGGTCCGGTACCGGGTCGCAACCCGGTGGTTGGGGACCACTGATCTAGCATGTAAACGCAGGTACGTAGAAATACGTGGCTTGGTTATCCAAGCGCGTAAGCACGCCTACTTCAATGCACAAGGTATTATAATTTCTGGTTATACTGAACTTAACAGACCCAAATTCCACCATCGTAGGTCACCTCGCCGAAAGAAAAAAATACAAAAAAAAAAGGGAATTAACCGAATTTAATGAAATTTTCAGTGTTCAACATCATTTTCGGTATTGTAATTGTCTAATAAATTAGAACCACAAATCTATTCCAAGTTTCTTTTCCCTTCTTAATGAAGTTAGATGCAAGATGCGGAAGGATGACAATTGTTGCCTGGCGCCAAAGTCGAGTAGTGATAGACTTTAGTAGTAGTAGCCGTCGTTAGTTCAGAAACAACATACGACAGTCGTATAGCCATATGGGGTTGTTTATTCCTTTCTAGCCTCGTGGGTTCAGGGAGAAGGAGTGTGAGAGTATGGTCAATTCTATTCTATCGTAAATCACGTTCATGCGCGTTGTTCGTTGCTACCCTAAATATGTCACGACGGAACCTGAACAAACACGTCCGACCCTCCTTGGGTCTGGCAAAAGAGAGAGCCCAGCCCGAAATGTTTTACATCCTTTTGTAGTCCTGAAGGTGAGGGGTCATAACCATTTCCGCTCCTCCGCAGAAACTGGGACTTCCGTTTTTATTTCTATCTCTAGTTCTGGGTTCATTGGCCGGTCAAAGGCTGGACCCCCGTTGGGTGTTTACCCTTTCAACCATTAACCTCTTTTTGTTCTTATTTCTTTTTCTTCTCTTTCTCCAGAAATCTGATTACCATTTTCTTTTCCATCCCCAAAGATTCGAAATAGTAGTATGTAGTCGTAGTCGTAATAGTTATAGTAATTGCACGAGAGTTAAAGAGTAATGCCTTTTTATTTATTTTATATAAAGTTGGGTATTTTCGCGGAGTTCCGTCCCGGCCTACTGCCTCAAAAATCGCTAGCCGGTAGCTGCTGAAAAAAACACCAGCTACAATTGAATTCCGTAGTCGAACCGGTGTCACATGAAAAAAAAATAGGACTAGGGTTAGGGTTTAGGCTTAGGGTTGGGTTGGGGTTGTGGTTTATGGTTAGTTTAATGGGAAAATAAATAATTTTGGCTCTGTTTTTTCTGGGTCACCCTGTATACAGGGTGACACCCAAAAAAACAGACCCCACAAATTTTGTTATAAAACAGTTAATCTTAGCTAGGGGGGTTTAGGGTTAGGTTTGGGGATGGGGTTCGGTTTTCTTCAAAAACGCAACCTAAGTTGGTTGTCTTTTTTTTTTTTTTTTAAGTGACACCGCTTTGGCTACGGAGTTCAGTTGTAGCTGGTGTTTTTCAGCAGCCACTGGCTAGCGGTTTTTGAGGCGGGGGGCCGCGACGAGTACTGTGAAGTTTCCTTTATAACACTAAAGCCTATATTGAGACCCTAACTAGACTCAGAGCAAGAATCGGACGCATAAGACCCAACTTGCCAATCGACAATGTCCTTCTTCTGTATGACAATGCTCGACCTTTCACAAGCATCAAGAAAAGGGAGAAAATCACCTCATTCGGGTGGACAACTTTACCGAACCTCTATACTCACCAGATTTAGCGCCTTCAGACTATCATCTCTTCGGCCCCATGAAAGGGGGTTTGAGAGGCAAACTATTACAGTGACAAGAAAGTGAAATCTATAGTGAAATCTATAGTGAAGAAGTGGCTCAAAGATCAGCCAACATAATTTTAGGGGTCAGCGATACATGCTCTCATTCGAAGGAGGAACAATGCTATTAAGAGAAACGTTGACTATGTGGAGAAGGAGGGATGTGATCTACAGTGGACCAGCTTCATTTCGATGTATGATACATGTTCCTAGGTTGGTAATAATAACTGTCCTAAACAAAATGGCATTACTTTTTGACTCGCCTTCGTAGTAGTAGTAGTAGTAGTAGTAGCAGTACCGATACAATAGTAGTAGTAGTAGTAGGCTGATATCGCATTAAACAAAACGGACCAAAACAAATATAAATAACTCTGATTATAATCGAGTACTAAATAACCCATATGTTGATGTCGTTAACTAGACCAAATAAAACTAAATACGAATAGTTCTAGTAAAGTCGTCGGGGTGGCCTAAAGTCGGTATCAACTAACCAGCAAGGGAGTCTATCCCCTTTTCAATAGGAAATGTTTTTTGACCCTGAGGTGGAGTGCCAGACCTACCACCAGCTCCTACTTTACCGCACATAAACTTTTTTTTATGTTTTTGTTTTTTTTCATCGTGCTGGCTTAAATTCGGTATCAGCCAGACAGCAAGGGAGTCTATCCTCTTTTCAATAGGGCTAGACCAATGAGATGGTTTTTGTCTAAGGTCGAGCGCCACACCTACCATCAGCTCCTTACTTTACCGCACATATCCCTCTGCTACTCATGCGCTGAGTTGACGAGGGCAGGTTTCGAACTAGGAGCCTTGTGGTTTCTAGCCGATCGCTCTACCGACCGAGCTAAGCCGCCCCTGATGAATAGTTATAATTAAATCTAAACTTTACAAATACAATAAATTTTGGAATCGTGTAGTGGTAGAAGTAATAGTAGTTGTAGCAGTAGTAGGGAGACAGCAGTAGTAGTAGCAGCAGCAGCAGCAGTAGTAGTAGTAGTAGTAGTAGTAGTAATATGAAACGTAACAGTTCAAAAGAGACTGATCTTGGGCTTGGCTTCAAAATCATTGTTTACCGATCAAGAGCCTAATAGTACGCCTTCTTATCTTAGCGGAAAAGCCGTTTTCAAATCTCCACGGTACTGGTTAGATGATACGTGCGCTGCACACATAACATGAGCGGCTGTCACTTGAAAAAGACGAGAGACGCGTCTCTAGTACCATTTTCTGTGTAGAGCTCCACCTTCCAATGTTCGCCATTTCCCGTCTCCTCCCCACTTATTAGAGTCCTCTCCCCCCCCCCCTTCTTGCTGCCAAACAGCTGTCAGCCAATGACTGCTCCCAAACAAACAGGTATTCTGTTATGGAATTAATCCCTTAGGCGCACCCCCTTCGGATTATCATCATTAGTTGTTTGTTTGTTTGTTTGTTGTTTGTGCTTTCAACTTCAGCTTCAGCTTCTTTTTCTTCTTTCTCTTGGTATCTCTTTCTTTTTATTTCTTCTTTTTATTATTATTATTATTATTATTATTATTATTATTATTATTATTATTATTATCTTTTTGCTATTATTTCACATATGTTTTTTCTACATAAACATATCTTGCTTCTTGAGTCGTGGATAATATTAGGGCTGTATATTTTCAATTTGCCTATCCCTCACACACATACACACACGCACGCGCATACACACACACACTCACAAGAAACACACAACAGTCACACAGACATGAATACACATTTAAAAAAAACGCACACGCAAGAAAAATGACACACACACAAACACGGACTGACACATACGAAAACAGACAGACAAAAGCCACACACACATTTAAACAAAAAAGGTCACGTGCAAACATATACACACGCACAAAGGTACACAGAGAAAAACGCAGAGACACGAAGACACATACGCAAATACACATCATAATACAAACACACACACTGAATGAGTTAGTACTGTACTGTTTTGATATGCCTATCTTTTACACACACACACACACACACACACTCACATACACACAAACACACATACATACATACACACATATTCACAAATACGATAAACACATAAAAACACACACGAACGCATACGCCAACACACAAACCCGCATGAAAACACATACAGGCAGTGCATACGAAAACAGAAACACACAAAGGGGAATAACCCTAAGCATAGAGTTACACACTTACACATACACGCACAGGTAAAACTTGTAAATCATACTCAAAATCCAATGACCCAGAAAAAACAGAACCCACAAATTTTGTAATAAAACTGTTAATTTTAACTAGGGTTTAGGTTTAGGGTTAGGGTTAGGGGTTAGGGGCTAGGATTAGGGTTAGCGTTATGCTTGGGGTTTAGGTTTAGTTATCTTCTGATATCTTCTTCAGGCTTTGATCAATGATATGATTGATCCAAGCCTGAAGAAGATATCAGAAGATCTGAAACACGTGTCGCAAATGTGAGATATAAATAATTAAAAAATAATTAAAAAATGTTTTTCTAAAAACATAAATCCATTTTTCGGACTTTCTTTTTTATAAAATATTTACTTTTCTCCCGTTGGAACCAGAACAACACTTTATATATATATATATATATATATATATAGATAGATATATATATAGTAAAGTCGTCCGGGCGGCCTAAAGTCCGTATCAGCCAGTCAGTCAGGGAGTCTATCCCCTTTTCAATAGCGCTAGACCAAGGAGATTGTTGAAGCATCTGAGGTGGAGCACCACACCTACCATCAGCTCCTTACTTTACAGCACAGATCCATGTGCTACTCATACGCTGAGTTGGCGGGAACCGGTATCGAACTAGGAACCTTGTGGTTTATAGCCGAACGCTCTACCGACTGAACTATATATATATATATATATATATTGCCTAAATCTATATCTAGACAGTTGCGTCTTATTTTAAGTGTGTCGATGTGTCTCCCTGAGTTTAAGGAAGCTTAAGGGATACGCACGTACGTATTTCTGTGTACATATGCATGAAATGGAGTTTTCGTCCGTGTCAAAGAGTGTGTGCACGTCTGTGTGTGTGTTGTGTGTGTGTATGTAAGCGATAGAGAGAAGCGGGAGGTAAGCTTTAATATTAAAATTCATTCATCGGAAAATTGATTGATCTTTTGAAAGACGAGAAATAGGATGGGCTTTTGTGCATTTATAGAGGGAATGAAGTAAATATTGAAAAGCATTAAACATTCAAACTAGAAGGCAAAATGCAAAAAGATGAACCAAGTTAGAATCTAAAAAAAAGGGTCGATGAATCCAAGGAAAGAAAGGAATACTATCAAAGAAAGCTAGAAGTTAATCTAGTGTAAAAAGTGACAGTCAGTGACTGTGTAATCTGAAAACAGATCTCGTATATATATATATATATATATATATATATATATATATATGTGTGTGTGTGTGTGTGTGTGTGTGTAGGGAGATTATGTGCTTAATTAAAGTAATACCTAATTTGTTAATTAATTAATTTTAATTAAATGAATTAGGCGTGCATATCGGTTTAAATGTAAAGCGTAAACAAATCGAGAAAAAGTCCATCTCTGTATGTACATTTCAGCCTATTAGGCCTCATTAGCAGAGCTATAGACAGGGCAGTGCTTTGTGCGCGATTCGAACCCTACCTGTCAGGCTGACAGGCGGACATTCTAACCACTACACTAGCTGGCTTCCCCAGAGAGATTCAAATTGTCGGCCTTCGCCATTTTCAAACACATCGTTTGAACACTTCATATATATATACATATATATATATATATGGGAGAATATGTGCTAAATTGAAGTCGTACTTAATTTTAAAAATTAATCAATTAATAATTGATTAATGAGGAGGGCATACCTATTCAAATGTAAGGCTAAACAAATCGAAAAAATCAATCTCTGTATGTACATTTCGGCCTATTAGGCGTATTCAGCAGAGCTATAGATAGGAAGACCACCTTGTGATGAGGCCCAATAGGTCGAAATGTACATACAGAGATTGATTTTTCTCGATTTGTTTAGCCTTACATTTGAATAGGTATGCCTGCCTACTTAATTAATTAATTCATTTTCAAAATTAGGTGCGACTTCAATTAAGCACATATTATCCCAGAAATTGTCGGCTAAAAAAAAGCCATATCAAAACACATCGTTTGTTTATTAACTTCTCATATATATATATATATATATATATATATATATATATATATATATGTGTGTGTGTGTGTGTGTGTGTGTGTGTGTGTGTGAAGAAAAAGGGGAAGTGAAGTATGTAATGTTATGAAAAATTCAAAAAACACTAGTTCATGTTTATTTCGCCAACGCTACAGTGTTTCGATCTATTTCAATAGATCTTCACCGGGCTTTCGTTAGTTTGAGGAAAATTAAATTTATCACAGAAAATAAGAAATATGCGGAACCCTTTTGCTTGTCGGTCAGTCTATTTAATAATTGTTTAATTATTTATTAATGATATAATAAAATTATCATTTTTCATAATATTATATATATATATATATTATATATATATATATATATATAATATATATATATATATATATATAAGAGAGTTTTATAATTTGCTTGAAGCATTCTGTATAATTAGAGTTGCATTGTGATAGCCTTCTAAATCAACCTCCTAACCAATATATATATATATATATATATATATATATATATATATATATATATATACGTGTGTGTGTGTGTGTGTGTGTGTGTGTGTTCATGTATATGTATACATATATAAAGTTCGCGTGCAGTTTGAATTATTTTAATTTTTATTTCTACAAGGACTTTGTGGACACCATGAATATATATAGGTGTCAGAGATAGAGATAGATAGATAGATAGACAGACAGATAGAGAGAGAGAGACAGAGAGAGAGAGAGGGAGGAATTTGTGTGTACATGACTGTCAGAGAGAGGCAAATAGAGAGATATATAGGTGTGTGTAAGGGGCAGTGTGAGTGAGTGTGTGTGTGAGAGAGAAGCAGTTAGTGTGTGGGACCCATAGATTGAGGTATAGAGCCAGAGAGATAGAGATATAGGCGTGTGTAAGAGACAGTGTGTGTGTGTTATAGAGAAAATGAGTTAGCGTGTGTGTGTTTGTGTATATCTTATGTAACTCTCAAAGACAGAGAGAGAGAGAGAGAGAGAGAGAGAGAGAGAGAGAGAGAGAGAGAGAGAGAGAGAGAGATAGGTGTTGTGTGAGAGACAGTGTGTGAGTGTGTGTTATAGAGAAAATGAGTTAGCGTGTGTGTGTGTGTTTGTGTATGTGTTATGTAACTCTCAAAGACATACAATGTGAGTGAGAGAGACAGAGAGAGAGAGAGAGAGAGATAGAGAGAGAGAGAGAGAGAGAGAGAGAGAGAAGGGAGATAAAAAGAGAGATAGGTGTTGTGTTAGAGACAGTGTGTGTGAGTGGGGGCCCGAGAGAGTATAAGCTATTGTATGTGCTTGTGTGTGTGTGACTGTCAGAGAGAGAAGAGAGAGTGATTAATATATATATATATATATATATATATATATATATATATTATATATATATAGAGAGAGAGAGAGAGAGAGGGAGAGAGAGAGAGATTAATGGAAGTGGACGATATTCTGAAATTAGAAAATGGGAGTATTCTTCGGAAATCTGAGACACATTGGTATACCATTCTTCTATTATACAAAGCATAACAAAACTTTTTGACAAACTTATATATATATATATATATATATATATATATAAACAATTTCATGAGAAATAAAACCTTACAGAACCCTCATTTGTCTACTATAAATTTATTTCGACTAGAACTGAATATGAGTTTAGTCTCATCAGATAGCCAAATACATAATGACTGAGAAAACAAGCTATAAAAGATGAAATTTTTCTTTTCTTTCCCTTTTATAAAACCAGTGAAATCTCTCCTCTTCGAACACACCCATATAAAAAGTTATATATGATGACAATAATAACAATAACAAAAAAGACATCAAATACTTTTTTTTTAAAATTCAGACAGGAAATGTACATTTCTTAAATGTATTTTGTTGCTTTTCTATTATTGTTATTATTGTCATCACACATAAAGTTTTATAATAGCAGCGGCTACGCGGCGTCGACTGGGTAGAGAGGAGTTTTAAAGTTAGTCCCGCAGATCCATTATTATCGAATTGTGAGTTGAATCCACATGGGATGCCCCATATAAATCCTTATGTAAAGAAATAGACCTTGCATTGATCCAGCTACTCTGAAAATAAATGTTAATGCCTACTATCTGAAATATTAAACGGAAAAAAATTCCATGCTGTTATCATTAAAATTTTATTTTTTAATTATCTTCATGAATATGAATCAAATCTCTATTTTTTTGCTTAAAAATCAAGCCCTAGTGATATTTAATGTGTGTATATATTTACTTTGTTGTCAATTGTTTTATTTTCGAAGTTTCCTCCAGACATACATATACACACACAATTGCCCTACATATATATATATATATATATATATATATATATATATATATATATATATATACTAGCAAAAATATGCACCCTCCGGGTGCAAGTATTTTAGTTAAATTTTATAATAAAATATGATATTAAATTAGAAAGGCTAATGAAACTGAATAAGAATGTAGATAAAAAGATTTTGAACAGAGGGGGTATGATTGAAAAATAGAACAACTTTGAAACTAACTCTTCCATCATTTTCCGTTACTCCCGTCTTTCATTGGTAAATTTCCTAATTAACTGTTTAGTTAAAATAGGAAGTAAAGAATAATATTACAGTTATTTCTTCTTGTTAAGGATTTCTTTTTAAGATTTATTGAAGAGATTTTTGCTTATATTCATTAAAATAAAACCAAACAGTTAGAAATCAATAATACTAAGCATATATTTATTAAAATCAATTTTTAAGATCAATATGCAAATTATTCTTCCCATTCACACTGTAAACCGCTATTTTTTGGATGTGAATGCTTTCTGGGAAAATTTGGAAAATATGCTTGCCCCCAAAAAGGGGATAAAAACCCCAACCTATTATTTATAAAATAATATATTAAAATTATATAATATATATATTATTTATTTATAATAAACACGATGGAGCGAAAAAAAAATAAATTCCCCAAAAAAAAACCAAATATTGGCTGAAAGGGAAAAAAAAAATGGTTTCCAAAATATTAATTATTAAAACAGGGCCAAACGGGATGGTTAAAAAAGGATCCCCAAAAAAGGGAAAACCAATAATTATTTTGGGGGGGCTTATACTTTAAAGGTATTTTTCCGGTTTTAATTGAAAATTTTAATAATTCGTGCAATAAATTTTCTTATAAAAAAAACAATTTTTCTTGTTGTGTCTAGTTTTTTATGTTTTTTTGGGAAAACCCCATTTTCTTTCAAAAAACCCATCTATGTAATATAAAATTTGGGTTTTTTTGGGTGGTTGGTTTTTTTTAAGGCTAATCAAAACAAATAATGGCAAAAGGACTTGTTAGAGGAAAAATTTAAAGGGTAGGGCAAACCTTATTTCCGCTGCTAATTTGGAATTAAAACCTTGCTTTTTAAATTTTTCTTATTTTTTAACTAAATTCTTTTAAATTAATTCGCGAAGGGGGAATTTTTAAAAATTTTCTCTCGTTTTTTACTTAACATAATAAAATACAAAAATAATAGCAATGGGTCAATAAGTTGAGTATATAGATTTTCGTCCGACTAGGTCAAACGAGCGTGTGTGAAAGTAAATGTTCTATGATTGTATTATTAATATAAGTAAGAGGGGGTTGGTGTACCAATATAATTATTTATAATTAATAATAAATGCAGTTGGCGGCATCATTATGGAATTGTCGTTACCCAAAGTAAAATAACTAAAAGGGGAATTCCGTGTACTTCTTGCTTTGATGGCCAGTTATATTAAGATGTGTTCGGCGGTTACAGGACATAACGGAAGTTTCCCCACACTCTCAATGGAAAACCACCATCCATATATTTAATATAGAAGGGACCATAGTGAACCTATCATTAATACTATTCATAAAAAATATTAACCTCACCCCCCCCCCATATATACCCTCACCCACCCACCTCTAACCAATAAAAAATCCTAATTATTATATTATATTTATAAAGTATTTAATTTATTTATATTTTACTTTTACTAACGGTTCTATATTTTTTACAGGCTTTATTTATTTTATATCCCAAACTTATTTATTATAATCTCACACATTTACTCAAAGTGTGCAGGTTTAGCGGCTAAATTTATTACCCTTAATTCTTGCTCCATATAAGACTATAGATTAATAATACTTCTCTTACTGGGATGTCTATATTATTTATTATATAATAAAATAAGTGGATTTGGTAGGGCCCGTATAATATAGTAGTAGTAGTAGTGGGCGTGAGTTTTATTCCTCCTGTGTATCGCGAAACAACCAGGGGGGGTCAAATAAATATAATATAATCACTTTGTATAAAGATTACTCATTATATTACGTGTTAGCGTCGCTTTCAATTTTTTAACCTGATAGGGCTACTATAAATATAATATAATAAAAACCCGGGGGGGGGGGGAACCCCCTCGGGTATTAAATACTACTTTTTTTCATATTTATCCTATTTATTAACAATTTATTTATTTATTAAAATATAATATATACTTTACATTAATCATAAACTATATTATACGCATACAGGGGGCAAAAAATAATATATTAATAATAAATAAAATTTCATAATAAATTTAGCCGTATCATTTAGTCATAGTATATTACTTTACTTTTCATCCAATATAATAATAACCAAAATCTTGCTACTAGTATACTTTACCATTTCAAATATTTATTTTTAGATATATAATATTTAATATAAATATACTTAAAAATATTCCATATTATACTGGCGTACTATATCTATTATATAATTAATAAATAAAAATAATAAAAAAAGTAGCTAAAATCGTATAAATTTATTTACACCATATCTACTCCTCATATTATTGATACTACTATATTTCGAGGAATGTTGGTATATAGTAGTGTCTATAATAAATAAATATACTACTTTTCTATTATCGTAATTATTATTTTATTATCAAGTAGGGGTAAATAATAAAGTGAGTCGTTATTAATAAATAAAAATATAATAATATGTGTCACTACACTTGGTAGGTCCCACTTCTTATAAATATGTTGTTAAAAAATGGTACTTTGTATTAATATTAGTCTTATCTAATGTGTGTGTGTTCATTTATACATAAAGAGCAGCCTATAATAGTGGGTTATGATCTCAGGATAGTATGCTACACTTTGATCCCAAATTAATTTACCAAATTATCCATATTACATAACCAGATCAGAATTGACGCAAAAATACAAATAAACCTGCGGGTACTGGTGGTCGGAGGGAATCACCATCATACCTATTATTCATAAAATAAATACCCCCGGCTTAGGTATGGTATTTATTGCAGGGATATATAATTGGTTATTTAATAAGTTCTATAGATATACACATAACGTACATGATAAGATTACAAATAATGAAAATAAGTAAACGCTAAATGTTCATTGGTGTAGATCAGTTCGAACACGAGAGGTTGGAAGAGACAGGAAAAAAATTTTAGAAGAATCCCGGAGCTGGTTTAATACCTAAAATACTATACCTTGAGTTATTTACCACTTCTATATATTATATAAGTAGGTACTTATAAAATACTGGATTACCCTCTTAATTATGGCTATTTATTTTTTCAATATTATGGATGTACTAATTGTTACCAATATCTCACCATTCATTGCGGTTTCTAGGCGGAGTGGTATTCTCAGAAAACCAAATAGGGGTTAACCTCACATTGGTTCTCTTAATTGGTGATGATAGGAGCTGTTACTACTCGCTTTCATAGGTTTGGACAACAAATTACCCCTTCAAGACTTCTATGATTTACTTATAGCGGTTTATAATACGAGAGGGATCTTTAACCAATATATCTTACATTCCTCATCCCAACTCCATCTAGATAAACTTCTTCAAAACGATCTCAAAATACTTTAAATAAACCTATATATATATATATATATATATATAATATATAGTATATATATATATATATTGATAGACGAGATATATATAAGCATTGTTAATAAGGGGTGGTATAATATTGAAAATACACGAATCAAAGTGTGTCATCTTTAAAGAGAAATAAGCACGCCCAGATTGCACGCAGGCACTTTGTTCTCTCATTATTTTTTCAGAAATATTATTTTATTACTAAGAACCATATTATGAGTAAATATATAATTACTATTACTATTAGGGAAATAAAAAAAGGGATACTATTATATATATATTAAAAATTTTATATAAAACTTTATACTTTTCTATTATAATGGAAGTATTTAGAGAGAAAATAACAAAATTAAAGAATTCTCTTAGTGGAAGCCAGTCTCCGTTCTTATCTTTCCGGCCAAAGGAAAACTCTCCAAGGACACTTTTGTCAAGTTCCCTTGAAATCTGGTGAGTATCTATTTATAATAAGAACCAAAATTAATTCTTTCTGAGTCTTTCTTGGTAATTTTGCGTTGTAGCGTTCACCCAAATATGACCTCTGGGTGACTCTAAAAAATAAAGAGCAACATCGTGTTGAGCGTCGTCAAACTGCTCGAACATGTGTTGTTCCTTTACAAACATCACTAAAATGATCAGTTATAAAGGGAGATTACATTTCTCTTGCGACTTTATTTAGGGGAAGAGGGCTTTCTAAAAAAAAAAAAGGGTAGCCGTTTTCTGGCGGAGGCGATCATACTTTTGGGTAGATAGGATATTGGGCTTCCATATCAGGTAAATTTTGAGGTGATATAATTTTATAAGGGGTGATAATATAATATATATATTAATAAAAAAGTTTCGACCAGGGGCTCGGCGACTCCTCAGCGCGGAGAGATATAAAAATCCAACCTGACCATTAAAGATGGGGTTTTGGTACCTTATTACACTGCAGCCCGATAAACACGTATGCCACTCTGTTCATGATTAATATGCGTAAAAAATATCGGCGACTCTCCCTTAATTATATCAAATGAACTCACTCATTTTAGTTCATACGGCTAGCCAATATATAATGTCTTATGTATTGGTTTTACACAATCGATATAATATCAGTGGATTTAAAACCCTGAAAGCATCCTGAATGGCGGAAAGAGGCTGCCGAGGTAAAGAAGGTTTCTATATGGTATGCATATTTCATTAAATAAAAATAATTTGCTTTTCTACTCTTTTGAATAATCTTGCAGCACTTGGTGACGTGTGTGTTATATCGCCCTGACTGTTGATTTATTGCTCACCTTCCTATTTTTACGATCTTTTGTTTTTGTTCTCCATATTTACACCCCCGGATAAGCCTCCCTAATTTAATTAATAGGCGGGGGCCATGGTGTAAGGTGGGGAATATATAATAAACCCTATTTATATATAGGGGTATGCAGGCGGGGTAGGTGTAGGTAGGTGATAGTGATATGGGAATGGCACAGATCTCTACGATAATTATATATGGCTGCATATATAATAGACTTTGTTCGCTGTAGTGTGTTAGTGTTTTACATTATACCCAAATTTTTATTAATTTTACTTTTAGCTACAAATTTCTTGAAATCTTATTTACACATTTTGATCCTGTGGCTAAACACGTGTTTATTATTCCCACCTGGCCCAAAAAAAGTTAAAAGTGGTGCGCGCGCCTCGGCGCGTGTTGGTAGGTGCATCTGGGAGCGGATGGGTTATTCCAAACGAGCTGACGGGTTTTTGTGATAAGGTTTTTTTTTTAAAGGGGGGCGGACCCTGCTCCTTTGTGCGCCTTGGGTGGCTTGGTAGAAAAGATAGATGATTATGATATATACGTTATAGTTATTATATA
>CM042158.1:54072550-54080050 GCA_023376005.1 Doryteuthis pealeii
AAAGAAGAGAGATAAAAATCGCCACCGTAACTAACACAAAATAAGCATGTTTTTAAAAGATATTTTTTTACTGCCTTAAAGGAAATGTTGTTTGATGTTTGCATCCTTAGTTAAGAGCCATTAATAAGTATGGAAGGAAAGCTGGCATAAACACTATGTTTATCAAAGACGACTTCTTGTTTTTATCTTCATCTTCTTCCCCTCATCACCAGATTCTTCTACAACCTCGACGTTAGTAAGAAAATGAAGGGACGCCATTGATTGCGCAATAAAGCAAGTGGGTGCTCTCATCACTCGACAGGATTTTTTTGCCCATGCCGCGATTTGATGAGATGTATAATTCTAGCGACATGACAGCTCATCGATAGTACGGTGCGACAGGAAGTGAGAGAGATGAATGGGAGGAAAAAACAGGGAGGGGGGCTGGTAAGGCTTTCACGCTGATTTTCGTTGAATCGTTAACATGAATGGCGGAATAGCGAAGGAGAGTAAACATAAAGTAAAAAGAAAAAAAAAGATGAGGAATTTATATCAATGTGTAAGAAAGCGGATAGTAATAGAGAGAAATATAAATTAAAGAAGAAGAAAAAAGGAAAGAACAGAGAAAGAAATAGAAAGAAAAAAGATAGTAAGAAAGTAAGAAAAATAAATGAAGAAGAAAGAAGAGTAAGTAAGCTAAAGAAATAAATGAATAAAGAAAGAAAGCAATAGATAAAGAAAGAGAACAGAAAAAGATAAAAAAAGGATAAAGAAAGAAAATGAAACAATGACAAAGTAAAAAAAGAAAAGAAAAAACTAAAGAAAAGAAAAAAGAAAAATCAGAAAAAGAAGAAAGAGAGAAGAGAATGAGAATAGATAAAGAAAGAAATAAAGAAAAAAGAAAGAGAAGAAAGAGAAAGAACAAAGAACAACAAAAGGATGAAGCAAGAAAAGTATGAATATACGAACAAAAGAAAAAGGGAGCAGATCAAGAATAGGAAAATATAAGACAGAATAAGAAAAATGGAAAAAGAAGAATAAAAAATAATAAGAAGTATAAACAGGAAATAATAAGAATAGAAACAAAGAGAAGAAATGAAAAGAAACAGAAAACAGAGAAACAAGAAAAAAGTAAACAAAAAGGTATAATACTGTATTAAAGACGAGAAATAAGGATAGTAGAGAGAAATACATAAGAAAGAAAAAAGGGAGGGAAAAAAATGAAGAAGAAAAAAAACCAGAGAGGAAAAAGAGAAAGAAGAGAGGAAGAAAGAAAGAAGCAAATTTTAAAAAAAGCTTGAGTAAGAAGCAATGTAACAGAAAAAGAGGAAAGATAGAAAAAGAGAAAGGGGAAGGGAAAGAAAAGATAAAATAAAAATAGAAGAAACAAAGAAAGGAGAAAATGTAAAATATGCAAAGAGATACAAAAGATAAAGAAAGGAAAATAAGAAAAAGAAAGAAAGAAAGAAAAAAAAGATGAAGACAAATTAAAAGAATGAAATAGAAAGAATAAAAGGAAGAAAGAGAAAGAGAAAAAGAAAAAAAGAAAGAGAAAGAGACAAATAAGAAATAGAATAAAGAAAAATTGTAAAGCTATTTCACAATTACTAAGAAACGAATAAAAAGGAAAGAAAGAAAAAATAAATAAATAAATAAATAAAAATAAAGAATGCGAAAAGAAAAAATGTAAAGGAGAAAATAATAAAGAATTAAAATAAGTTACATAAGGCATAATGATTTATTGGACAAAATCGATACATAATTAGGTAAGTAAATAGAATACATAAACAATTAGTAAAAAGAAAGGGGAATTTTGATAAAAATTAAAAGCTTAAAAACTAAGAGCGGAATAGATTAATATTAAGAACGATAAGAAGGACAGAAAGAAAGAGGCATAAGCAACGGCATAAAGCACAGACCGGAAGGAATGGGATGAAAAATACTACTACACTATATGGGGTTACGGATGGGCGGGAGGTATGAGGACGCTAACTAATTATTATAGAGAGAATAACTGAAGTAATATTAGAATAAGTGAATGAAGAGATAGAGGCGACAATAGTGATAAAAACAGGAAGAGAATGGGAGAGAGAATAAAGAAAAAGAAAAAGAAAAAGGAAAAAGGAAACAGGAACTATGAGAGTTAACTAGGTGGTGGAAGGATCTAAAGAGAATGAAAGAGACTGATTGGGAAGGGAAGTAATAGATGATATAAATAGATATAGAAATAGATAACTAATTAAAAGATAATAATAAAGAAGAAGATAAGAAGGAAAGAGAATCATGTAGGGAGATGAGATAAATAAAGCAGAGAAGTTACAAGAGCAGGAAGAGCGGTATAAGGGAGGAGGAGGGAGAATGAAAGAAAGGAAATGAAGGAAAGAGAAAAGCTATACAAGGGAAGAGAAAGAAGAAAAATACGGAATGAAAGAAAAAATAAGAAAAAAGTTAGAGAAAGAGGAATGGTATAAAATATGGATGATTGGCAAAGAAGAAGAAAAGAGAAGAGAAAATAGCGGAACTGAAAAGGAAAGTAAGAAAGTTGAAGAAAGAAAGAACGGAAATAAAATGGATGATGTGGGAAGAGAAAGAATAGAAGTAAGTAGGAGAAGACGAGAAGAAAGAGAAAGTAAAGGTAATGAAATAAAGGGAAATAAGAAACAAACAACAGGAAAAGAAGAAAAAGAAAACAAAACAAACAGAAAGAAACATTTGGAAGGAGTAAAGAGAAAGAAAGTACAGAGAGTAAGTATTCGAAAGCAAGAAAGAAAGAAAGGAAAAGAAACAAGCAAACAAAAAGAACTGAAAGAAAAAGAATAACAGATGATGATTGAGAAGAAAGTAAAAAGTAATGAAGAGGAAAGAAAGAGCAGAGAGAGAAATATAGAAAGGAAAGAAAAAAGAAAAATGAATTACAGAAAGAAAAAAAAGAAAAAAAGAAAAAATTAAGAAAAAAGGAAGAAAACATGAGAAGAGCAGAAACTAGGAATAAACGCGATTCAGGAAGGAAACGGGAAGGAAGAAAGAAAAAAAGAAGAAAGAAAATATGGAATTGAAAGAAAAAATTAAGAGAGAAGTTACAAAACAGAAAGGAGAAAAAATACATTGATTGGAAAGAAGAAAGACAGAATGAAGGAACGAAAGAAAGAACAACAAAAAATAAACACAGAAAGAAAAAGAAAGAAAGCAAAGAAGAGAAGTTGCGAAGGCAAAAAGAGATGTAATATATCGGGAAAGAATTACAGTCAATGACCGAACGAATGAAAGCGAATGAGAGAGGAGAGAGAGAGGAGAGAGAGAGAGAGAGAAGAGAGAGAGAGAGAGAGGAGAGGGGGAGACAGTTCAGACAGACATGACAGGACAGACAGAATTAATTAAGATACTGAACGCAAGTAAATCACGTAAAGCTGGATTCCACACAACCAGCACAGATACTATCCTGGAATCCGCAGAAACAAAGAAGGACACTAGAAAGACAGAATTAATAAGGGCGTCCATTGAGGAGAGAAAATAATTATACACTGCTTCACTTACTTGAGAAGTGTGTGTGTTGTGTGTGTGTGTGTGTGTGTGTGCGTGTGTAAATAAAGCTGTTGTGTCTGTTTGTTCGAGTCTCGGTTTTACACAAAATTGTCTAGACAATAACAACTGTAGTTCCCGCCTTAAATCTCTTCTGAGTTACCTTACTGTAACCACGTGATTAAAGTATCGATTTTTTTCCTCATAAATTAATCCAATTTGCATAATAAATACAAGATGTGTTTTCTTGATTGACTTTCATAATATACTCATCAGAAATTGAGTTCTAAATTAAGCTTGATCTTCCTTACGAAGAAGCAACGCTAGCCTTATTGAAAATCAAATTCACACAATTAAAGAAGAATATATAGTTGTACCATTTTAATTCGTTTCGGCTCGTAATTAAATTATCCTCGAAATAACTTACAGAAGTAAAAAAAAAGAAGCATAAAATCAATGAAAAAATGACATGGACAATAGGTTCTTTCTATCTGGACATTGAATGTGGCATTGCCTGTTAATAAGGATGAAACACGAGGGAAAGACACTGTTATCTATCCACTATCTATCTATCTATTCTATCTATCTATCCTTAATATAATATATATATTATTATAATATATAAATATTATATATATATATATAAAATATTAATTATTTAAATAAATAATTATTAACCAAGCATGTTGGTAATCCTCGTGGTGCTGGTACTGATGTAATAGATTCAAATTTACTTAAAATTATAATTAAATATGAAAAAAAATTAATAAATTAATTAAATATTTATTAAACAATAGATTTATAGGGTTCTGTGTGTTTTGATCGTTTTATTGGTCGGTCTAGTTCAGCTATTTAAAATGACTACTGTGGTAAGTACTATTTAATTGCGTTTTGCTCTTTTGTCTCTGTAGTCAGAATTAATCGAAACTAATAGTAGGTTCGTCTGACTCATTAGATTTATCTTTATATATATATATATAATATATATATATATATATATATATATATATATATATATATATATAATATATATTAAAGAGAGAGAGAGAGAGAGACGAGAGAGAGAGAGTAGCATGGTCCTTTCTTGTGTCATATTTTATATATAAATTTATTTCAATATTCCATTGAAATAAATTTACAGCCCTTCCAAAAATAGCCCTTTTTTACGTTTCTCTTTTATTTTTATTTCTATTAAGGCAGTAGATGCAAGCATGTGTCGGGAATATTTACAGAAGTTTAAAAAAACAACAACGCAGATTTAGAGTTCAAGAAGATGGACTATTTGGACGTCTCTGAGTCGAGAAGGTAACAAATTTATATATATACAAGGTGTCACAAAAGTATCGAGATTGAAGCTGTATTTACAAAGAATAAATGAACATAACTGTAACGTTATTCCTTTTCAGAATAGAAGGTGTGTCAAAAATGTACAGATTTTAAAGCTGTATTTACCAAGATAGAAATGAAGAATGAATGGAACGTTATTTCTTTTCAGCTTTACAAGGCGTGTCAAAAAATAAAACTGTATTGTTTAAAATCCTAAAAATAGAATGTAATGAATTATGTGTTGTTTGATATATTTTATTGTTTTTTTTTTATATAATAGTATTTTTCTTTGCGGAAATAAATTTGAAACTAAGTATTTTTTATGAACTTATTAACATAGGCGTATCTGATTGCTCACTCAAATTTTAGCTGTCAACAAAGTAAAACTCGATCGAGTGACAGCTTGTAAACTCTGAAAACTTGTAGGTTGGGCCACTCGTCGTCAAGGTACCACTATATATATATATATATATATATATATATATATATATATATATATATAGTCATCCCATAGACACGTGTTTCGACTTATCAAGTCTCTTTAGTGTGGTAGACATTTGTGAGCTTCATACAGGCCGGGTTAGAAATCCGATCGTTTCATCAGCAGTCGGATAGCTTACCCTCTCGGCTATAATCACCCAGAGAATATGAAGGCTATTTTAACTGTTTTAATACACACACTGTAATGTATTAAAGGTCGTCCATAGAGTGTTCCATACCATATAATAGGAGCCCCTTTCATTTCCTAAAAGGCTTTCCTATTTAGGTTAATGACACAAATTCATACTATAAGTATACCTTGCTTTAGGATTACTTTTTGAAAACATATTTTAATTTGTTCTAATTTCGTCGTAGACAGCAATTAATTCAAAAAACTGACCCGTCCCTCACTGTTATTCTGCATATTGCTTCACCCTCTCTAAGTATATTTGATTACCTCTTCTATATATAATGTTAGTTTCTCTATGAGAGTAAGAGTGAGAACGGAGAGTTATTGTGTTAGAGACATTTAACTATGTTAAAATTAATTTTAAGATATGAATGATCGGCTAGAGGCGTACCTACCCTGGGCAACAGTGAACTCACCCTTCCTAGTATAATATATATATATATATATATATATATATATATATATATATATATATTATATATATATGAAGATAGGATGGATGTAGTTGAATCCGACAGTATGAGGTAGGCAAAAGGATAGTGAACAAGAAATGATAACTCAAAACAAATCTAAGTTGAAATATTTCGTCCGATTTATACGGACACCCTCAGTCGACTGAGGATGCCCGTATAAATCGGACGAAATACTTCAACTCTTAGATTTGTTTTGAGTTATCATTTCTTGTTCACTATCCTTTTACCTACCTCATATATATATATATATATATATATATATATATATATATATATATATATATATAATAGTGTATTTTGGTAGAAAGTTATTGTCTAGGCAGGTACTGTTTAAAGAATCCGGAATATATCTTCTTCATCATTTAATTGTGTGACCAATGTAGGTATTAATATTTGATTTGTTTTCTGGGGGGAACTCGAATAATATATATGTATTGTCATTGATAATACATTCATTTCTTTCTGGAGGGTCAGAGAATATACCATGAATTACTTTATCCCTGAAGGGTTCCACAAACCGTTTGATTTTAATTGGATACTCGATGGATGCCTCATACACTACCCATAGTGTCATATCCTCGTTAAAAAAAAAGTGTTGATTAGATACTCAATTGCTTCAATATTATTTCAACTAAAATTAATGATCATTAATTTTCGCTTTCACATGCAATGGTCGTGTCGTCGGCTTTCATCTATAAACGCCACGTAAATAACGTTTAATAACCTTTTATCACACATTCAACATACACTGAACATCTTTCATCTTTTACTCATACAACATTTCAATGTCCTGAGGATGGTTTAATTTAAAAAAAGAAGAAATACTTAAGTATCAACATAAGGTGTTTCCATCGTTCATAACATCATGTGTTTGTTTTCTTTAAAAATGTTCTCCACATACTGTCGGATTAATTTCCTCACCTTACTTCCACAAAAATATATATGTAAACATAGGCTGTACGTGATTTCTTAACATATAGGCATAAAATAACTCCATAGGTATTGACATGCCGTTAAATCAAACACTCAACCAAGAAAAATATCTAGATTACAATTTGCGTGGAAAACAAGTCTAAGCAGTGGTTTGAAAGAAATTTTTTCTCACCGACACAAAAGTAATTTAAATTAGATTTAAAATAAAACTAAAATTTAAGTAATCGATTTAATTAATTTTAATTAGTTATTTTTTGTGAAAATGACCACGTAATTATTCGTCTCTAAAAAAATAGAAGTTTGATTTTGATGTAATGAATATGTAAATACCTAGATACCCCCTCACTATAATCTAATTGGATAGTGTCCTCTATAAATATTCGACACTGTAGTGGTACAAGCCCCTACTTGCCTACTAGCCAGACTAATACCACGACTGTTCGTAAGACGTACTGCTACACGACGCACCAGCTACTACTGCGATAATATACCTTACTACCAACTTCATAATATATCCCTTAACCCGGATATATCAGATTTAAACAGAAAACTCCATAAAACTTGGTTGAATCACAAATTTGAAGCAGTCATTATGGAAAT
>CM042158.1:54082550-54104159 GCA_023376005.1 Doryteuthis pealeii
ACTGTGCCCAAAATTGTGGATGGTCCAACACAAGCCTTCACCACTATAAACAAATCACTGTGTGTGTGTTCATTGTGTGTGTGAAACCTCATACGTCGAAAATCGATGAGAGAGTCCATAATATATATATATATATATATATATATATATGAACATAGGAAGGTTGGAGTAATATTCGACAGTATAAGGTGTGGTAAAAGGAAAAGTGAACAAAAATAATGACTCGAACAAGTGCATGTAAGAGAGAAATAATTCGTCCTTCTGACGCGAAGAACATCCTCAGTTTGACTTTATTATTTATTTCCCAACAAGCACCTAGCAACCTCCTCTTCTCATCTTACCAGCATCCTCTGAACTCCCCCTTCACTTTATATGATGTTATTCTCATTTCAATCAAATCCTCCCTAACCCCCCTACCCCTCAATCTCACCACAAACTCACTTTCTCTTCTATAAATACAAATGTACGTATTTTGCTTTGAATAAAGTCAGACTGAGGATGTTCTTCGCGTCAGATGTACGAAATATTTATCTCCTACTTGGACTTGTTTGAGTCATTATTTTTGTTCACTTTTCCTTTTACCTCACCTAATATATATATATATATATATATATATATATATATATATATATTAGATGTGTGTATATATTGGTAATAGAGATTGCTATATTCATAAGTAAATAGTGCTCAATATCGTGAACAGACCATGTATGTCTAAGTTAGAGCCCAGTCCTCCCTAGTATTTACCCATAGCTGGGGGGAGATTAGTTTGATGCACTCCTTTCACAAGGGTATTATCGCTACGTGAAAATGCAAACAGCCTCGTCCATGATATTGAACGAATGTGTGGAAAATGGAAAGGTAATAATGGAAAAATAATCAAATTAAGTGTCGTGTTAGTTGGCCCTGTAAGTACCTGATCTTGGCCTTACAAAGAATAAAAGTGAGAATGTGTAGAGTTTGGGCATAGTGTTTTGAAGTGGGACATACGTAAAATGTAGTCTGTCCTTCGAGTCCATTTACTTGGGTTAGTTAATAAAGAGCTCAAAGAAAAACATCAAGTCTTGTGTTCGTTTTTAAAAAGTACCAACGGACACAAAGCAGAAAGAACCCAAGAGCAGCCAAATAGTTCAAGATCATAGAAGAAAAGAGATTAACCAGCTACAATAAAAGTTGAGCTCAAAGATACAGAATTAGTAGAATGGAAGAGACAACGTAAGTCGAAAGACGTTAGACAACCAGTTCAAATCGAATAAGATATCAAACTCAAAATAGAAAAGTTCAGTTTGAGATAATTATGCTTTGCCGCCGTTTTACCGCCTTTTTTTTAACCGCAGCTTTACCTCCGCTTTACCACCCAACGTCTTCAATTTGACTATTTCAGTCAGAATTAAACTTCTGCTGGAAATTCCGCGGATGGTGAACTCTAGGGTATTGATTTTATTTACGGACAGAGAAATAAATTAAATATTTTTTCTTTCATTTTTTTTTTTTTACATACATACACTTATTTCTCATTACTGAGACGTCCACCATTAATCTTCTAGGAAAAAAAAGAAAGAATGAAAAAAAAGAGGAAAATCTCATCCACCCCACCCCTATCTTATTTTTCTATTAAGAAAGAAATTGTATTTATTTCTTTTGTATTTGGTTTTGTGAGGGGTCTTCCACCACCAATGAAAAATGGCCGAAAAGCAACACATCCGGGTTGATCTCTGACGTCATATCACTGTTGCAAATCGTTTTGATCTATGGATAAACCGGGTGTAGAAAAAAAAAGAAACGAAATAAAAAAGAAAAAAAAATGAGATCAAACATTAGGGAATGGAGAGAAGCGGCAATATCATTTACTTTATTTCGTTAATCAATTCTTTTCAAAAGTCCAATGTCGAGTGAAGAGGTAAAAATTAAATCTATATTTACAAGCCGACACAGAATTAATTAGCTGAAAGAGTTGAGGCTAATCAGCAGTACAAATTATCGCCAGTGGACTCACTACTTCCATCTCCGAGATTTTTACCCCTTTGTTGTTATGCAAGATTTTAACCATGACATAGATGGCAAGGTACAAACAAATAGGATGAAAGTCTTTTGCAAATATGAAAGGGTTCATAAGGAATATGAGAGTCACTTACTGAGAGTTGAATGGACAGAGACACCACACATCTAGTCCATCTTTGTGGATGCTAGACCAAAAGAGAGAGAGAGAGCGCAGAGGGTTTCCCGGGCTACGGTTAAATACCCAGCTAGTAGTGTCGCCTAGTGGCAAAATCCTTGTGGTAAGGGAAGATGACTCTTTTGGGCTCTAGTCCATCCCAGCAGAGGCAGACAATCGCTACACTTGCAATAAAATCTATGGTGGTAAATTATATTATCAATATTTTTGCATCAATTCAAATAAAAACATTGCATTTAAAACTATGAAAAGAGAAAACACGCTACAAAAAATATTTGCTAAGTTTTAAAAGATAACTTTAAAAATTTCATGTAACTTTTTTTCCTGGTGTTGACATATTTTTTAATATGGTTTTCTGATCTTGATTTTTCAAGAAAGATAAAAGTTAGGGATTTGATTTTTTTAGATTTAAATGACCAAAGGTTGACGCCATAACCCCACCCCGCTGCCTACAATGTTAACTGATAAAAACATTTTTTCAAGTTTTTGTTCTTTTAATAAAATAAGTTGTTCATTATAAAATTAATTCCTTAATGAATAAAGAGTTGAAAATTTCATTAACTTTGTTAATAAAAAACATTGCAAATTTTATTTATTAAGTCCCTTATTTTGGACATACCTAATATAAAATATTCCTATCTAATACAAATAAAATGTCCACAGTAGTATGGTTTCAAGTGTTGCTATCTAATACTAATATTTCATACACAATTATATAATTTCAAGTAACTATTCATATTTAACAAAAATATTTTTTTTACACATAATAATATTATTTAATTTTATTATTAATATTGACAAATGTTGCTTTGAGGGAATTGTTAAGATTTATCAATGGTTATGATCCCATGAATAAAGATATTGTTACATACACGTTTCTGGGTTATAACGAGAACAGAAATTCCTCGAGTCACACAAATATCGTCGCACAGTCGGATCTCGCCACTGAATAAGACGTTCTTCACCGAGAGATATTTATTCTTTTCTGCGGCCGAACCATTTCAGCCAACAGGGGTGACAGCAATCCTACCACCTACGGTCAGGAGGTTGCGAGTTCAATCTCCGCTACAAGGTGGTTGGCCATTTAACTGCACTAGGAAATTTGGTTGTCTTCAGACTCAGTCAGAACCGAGAGAAGTCCGAACCAGCTTCAGTCAACTGTCCTTTGGGTCGAACAACGTGAGCACAGGAAGTGAAAACGAGCAGCTTCACCGGAGACATCAACCTATAAGTGGTCCACAGCACGACACGCACTTATAGGACCACAACTGGTACTTGCGATGCATGATATAAACCTGAGAGATCCCTACATGCCTATGCCAAATTTTTAACTAAATATTCTTTGACTAAAACCAAATTATTTTTTATAAGTATTATTAAATTGGTATTACTAGATTTTCTTAACTTGATGCGTATTAATAAGTTGATAGAAATAATGTTTATGTTAGACTTATCATACACTTCATGTGTGTCAATAAATTGATAGAAATCTTTTATATCTTAGTTATATATATATTTACCAGCCTCTCCGCACGAGCAGGATGTGACACAGGGTCAATTTGTTAAGCGGAGTTCAACAGGTTTGAATTCAGAGTTTCCCTTCTTCTAGACTGGTTGCCTAACCAAGGTTAAAAAGACCAGTCTGCTCTACTATTTATTCATAACTGGAGAGAGAGTAGGGTTAATACCTTTGCCAAGGGTATTAGTGCTAAGTGAAATGCAATTAGCACGTCCAGGATTTGAACTCGGGGCGACGAGTTCATTTCCCATGACTTTAACCATTACACCATGCGCTTCCACTTTTATATAGAATTATAGGCTTTTTCCCGGCATATTTTCTGAAATAAACTGTTTGGAGGAAACTATTTCTGGGACACTTCCAATATGTGATCTACCGAAGGTTTGTGATCAACTACTGATCTACTATTCATGGCATGTGATCTACTAGGAAAATAAAAGACAGATTTAGGGTTAGGGTTAGGGTTTATGGTTAGTTTAATGGGAAAATAATGAGTAGTTAATGACTAGATCACATATTGGAATGTAAACAACTCGGTAGATCACATATTGGATTAAAACCATTCGGTAGATCACATATTTGAAGAGCACCCTATTTCTTGTATAAAAAGAAAGATGAATCACTAGGCTATCTATAAACAAAAGTACATAGGGATTTTTTGCAAGTAAAAAAAAATCTCAAGTATTTTATTATCGAATGAATTCTTTCTCTCAAACAGTATTTTATAGCAAGTACAGACATTCAATGAAAAATATCGTCCATACACAAAAACTAAAAAAAGAAAACTAAAAAAAAAAATAAATAGATAAATAAAATAATAAAAATGTAATTTAAATTGAAAAAATATTTATAAATGGCCTATATTTCTCCCTATATCAGTCGTTTATTTATTCAATTTTTATTTTAAATTACCAGAATACTACACTATGACAATAAAAAGAATTTAATCTATACTTGTCAATTCTATAAAAAATCTCAAAAATAGATTAAACATGAGGACAATATATAAAACTGTATTTCTAAAAATTAGAAATTTGAAAAAAATATATCCAAGAATAGCAATAATATACCGTTTTGAGACGGCTATAAAAATAAGGCGTCCGTTCCAACACTTTTCATTTCGTCAGAATCTCTCCCCTCTCTCTCTCTCTCTCTCTCTCTCTCTCTCTCTCTCTCTATATATATATATATATATATATATATATATATATATATATATATATATATATATATATATATATATATAAATTCAATGACAAGTCCAATGTGAAAAAGAAAGAAATACATATATATTTTTCTCGAAAGAATTTTCATTGAAAAACCATAAAAATCATTCTGCGGCAACTTCATTAACTAAAGCAAATAAAATAGATGGATGAAGTGAAACAATAAAAATTACGACATTTTTTCCAGAATTTTAAATAAAAATATCTTATGTTTAAAGAAACTTTGTATTTTATTACTTACGTATTGAAATTTTATTAAATCCGATAATTAGCCCAATTTTTGTGACAAGAAAAATAAAACACCACTTTAAGCAGATAAGAGTTTCTGTACACTAATATTATATATATATATATATATATATATATATATATATATATATATATATATATATGTGTGTGTGTGTGTTTTTTTGTTACTTACTTTTGTTTATAACGGTTGTATAATAACGGTTGAACGCTACGTTATTTTTCTCAATCCTTGCGTGCAGCCTGCGCGCGAAAATTGAGAAAACACGATGTATCGTTCCACACGTGCACTAATTCCTCAATTCTTAACTCTGTAATGCTATCAATTTAATTATAATTATAAATAATGTTTAGTTAAAGCAGTTACTGTTCTGTATTTTAAATCTATTGAGCACTTTTGGATTATTTACTGATGCCACCGCGACAGAAAAGTTAAAGCGGTAATTAGATACTATTTATACATACATACATACATATACATACATATACACATGCATATATATATATATATATATATATATATATATATATATATATATATATAAATGTTACATAATTTGCGTATTTCATTACGTGGTTCATATGTTTGTGTAGTAAAGTTGTTGTTATTGTTGTGTGTGTATGCATACGTGTGTTAAGTTCAGTTTAGTTGTGTGTTCTGGTGTGTCTGTGTGTGTTTTTTTGTGTGGTTCCTATGTACGTGTGTTTAATTTTATAGTAGAGTTGGGTGTGTTTTGTATGTATTTATATACATTACATAGTTTGTGTGTTCTATTATGTAGATCATATTTGTCCGTGTAGTAAATTATTGTTGCGTGTATGTGTGTGTATGTGTGTGTTTGTGATTAAGTCCGATTTAGTTCAGGTTTGTATTTATCTATGAAATGTTTTATCTTTAATTAGGAGTAGAGTATAGTCATCAGTTTGGTATATTGGCATCACCTTAAAATTTCCCGGATCAAATTCATGGATATGCTTTGATACATATATGTTTCTATTGTTTGCTAATCTAATGTTGTTTTTGTATAGGGAGCTTCGTTTATTTAGTGATGAAGTGCACCCAATGTATATTTTCATGCAGTTTGTACGTTCTATTAGGTAAATTACATTTTCTGGGGTGCAGTCTAGATTTCTATTTATTTTGAATATTGTGTATTTTTTTGAATGTATAGGATGTTCCCTCTATGATCATGTTACACACTTCATATCTTCTGTTTCCGCATTTTGAGACACCCTGTGTAGTGTGTATCCCAAATTTGGATGAAGTTAGAATTTGTTTAAGATTTTTTTTATTGTTTTTTGCTCTTAATTATTTTTGTTCTATTTTATGTGTTTTTATTTTTTTTTATATTGTTTTCGAGTTGGTGTAGTATATCTGTGAAAAGTTCTGGGTTGTTTTTGTTATATGTTGAAACATATGCTAGGCGTTGTTCGTTGTTATGTTTTTTAGGGATTCGTAGTTGCTCTAATGGTATTTTTTGTGCTAATTCGAATCCCTTGTTATAGAGATAGATAGATAGATAGATAGATAGATATCCAATTTCGGCAATTGTATTTTTCTAAAACCGACAAAAATAACTAACGATCCTAATAATTTTAATGGAACACATTGATACTCAATATTTCATCTCGATGCTCATTTTATTGAATAAATGTTATCGGTCACCGAGTAAGTGTGAATGTACATTTTGTTCATTTTCTTTTTATTTCCGTACATTTGAAAATAAAATTTACAAAAAAGATAAGTATACGACTCAATTTGTTTTGTATTTTTTCTTCCTCTCATTATTCTTTTCTGTGTATATCGCAAAACTTTAATTGTATAGATGTTGCGCAGCAAAACAGTTTTCTTCTACGTACTATCGAAAATATATCAAATGTATCCAACGAATATTTGCTATTGAAAATCCTTGGAAAAAAACAAAAAAACACTGAAATGAATGTAGTATATTCAATCAAAACTAAACAAAACAAAAATAAAAACAACGTTTTGTGATATAGTTGAATATTCATTTTTTCTTGCTAATAATGGGTTTGTGTTTCAAGGAAATTTTTTATACTGTAATATCTGATAAATTTCCGAAGAGTTTTGATATATTTCTTATAATTCCCTATGGACTTCAAAATCATTTGCTTCAAAACTTTTAATATGCTACTTGAATTTTTTGTCAGAATTTTAATACACTTCTAACTGAAAATCATCAGTTTCAATCCAGACTACTGGTTAAAATAACATAGAAGACTTAACGGAACTAGCAAGAATATGCACCCTCCGGGCATAAGTGTTTAATTTTTAATGTAAATGAATATATTAAATTAGAACGACTAACGAAATTAAATAAAATTCAAGTTCTGAAAGAAGCACATGATGCATGTGAATAGATATGCTGAATAGATAACAATAAGAATGAGGACAACAGTCCGAAAAAAATCTAAAGAATACTACTTGAATAATAAGTAACATTTCTGTACAACGATCTTGATAATGCTATTGTAGTATATATATATATATATATATATATATTATATATATATATAAGTCATCACTTACACCGTGTTTCGATGTTTCACGTCTTATCAGTGTGGCTAGAAGCAACAACTAACTCCAACCAGAAGCGAACCTCGACTGACTTTACACCTGTCCGATCCGTTAACATCTAGGCCATTTTGCTGCCATTTAAGGAGCGGTGTTTTAACTGTTCTAAATATATACATCTGTGTATATACTTTACGATCACCACAGAGATCAAATCTGTAAACAGATGATCATTGCGTTATGCTGGCGGTGAAAGTTTATTAAAGCCGCTCCTAAAGAGCTCCACCCGGTTACGGGAGCATAAAATAAGTCACCCACAGACAGCGTGTTTCGACGTTTCACGTCTCATCAGTGTGGCTATGCTGGTAGTGAAAGTTTAGTAAAGTCGCTCCTAGAGGGCTCTACCGGGTTACGGGAGCATATATATCAAATTGATATTGCGGACATGTTTTGTTTACATGCTCTGTTTTCAATCTTTTCATGTCGCCGAATGAATTATACACTATCCGACTAGAACGGGTTAATACATTGCCATGATTAATTTGTCCGATGTCATCATCATACAGCACGGGTATGCATGACAATCTTCCCTATCATTCATTGCTCCTGGGGGCTCCTCTGTGGAGCAACCAGCATCCTCACATAGCTGGTCAATGTATGTCCTTGCTGGGCGCCCCACACTTGCATATCCATGTGTTGGCTTCCACAGTAGAACGTCGCTTATGTCCAACCTTATTTCTTTAGCAGTGTCCTGCATATCTTGTCCGTCTCACTCGGATAGTCTGTGAGATGGGGGGCAGGTGACCGCACAGCTGTTTCCTTGTGGGGTGCTGCTTCCATGTCTTGTTCAAGACAGCGCGCAGCTTTCTTTTGCAGCTCCCATCTATCTTATTCTCAAGACGCTTTGTTAGGGTCCAGGTGGTGCAACCATATAGCAGCACCGACACAACCACAGCCTGGAAGAACTGTCGCTTTAGCTTGTCAGGGAGATCGGACCTCCATATGACTGATACTCTATTTGTGGCCGACCATGATTTTGCTATCAATGTATTAACATCGCTCTCTGTGGAGGAGATATTACCACCCAGGTACGCGAATTGTTCTGCCCGGCTTAAGAGGCTTGCTGTTGAGTGTGGAGATGTTCCTTTATTTTGAAACTTATGAACTCTATTTTATCGGAGTTTCACATAGAGGCATATATTCTTTGCTGCCTCTTCTAAGCCATGTAGCAGTGATTCAGCCTGTGCTGTGTATCTGCAAGAAGTGCAAGGTCATCAGCTTAATTATTGTCAATTTCAGGGTCATCATCGGGGGAGGGTATTGAAAAATTAAACAATATAACTTTGTAAGTATTCTATTTATACCGATGTTCTATTTTTAATGTGTTATGTGGCAGTGTTTGTTTTTCTATTTTTGTAATTAATGTATTTCTATACAAAGCAGTAGTAGTTAACGACCGCCCTGTCGAGTGAGGCTGTAGAATACACCGACTACACGTCTGTAGCGAGGGTAAGACCTCTCCAGTGGGCCATTCTGTTGGCTGTGGGTGGCGAACCATGATCCTTAAGGACGGTATCCTGGTGTCTGAGCAGTACATCATTTGCAACACTCCACTTTGGCCGTACTTAGGCTAGAGGGGCGAGCCGAACGCCCTCTTCTGATTAATCGACTGATCACGTCAAGCTCTAGCACCTGTCTGAGTGGCAAACCCCCAACCGTTTTTTATGATATACGTGCTAGAAAGCGGTGTCTGGTGGTTTTAATATGCTGGTTATTATGCTAAAAATGTATATAATTGTAAAAATTTCAGTTCTGGGATGTTTGGCGTGCCCCTTCATGACCATTACTCCAGGCCCACCCTGAATCTGAGGCGGTAGTACCTTTAGGGTCAATCTATAGGTTAAATAGAAAAATGATTTAACAAAAATGTCTTTTAAAATAGAGTTAAAAAAAGAATTTTAATACCCATCAAAATGCATAGAACAAAACGTCTTCGTATAAAATAACTCAACAAGGGTTGACATGCCGTAAAATACAAAAAAGAAAGAAAGAAACGTTAAAGACATTTAAGTACGTTAGATCTATATTCGAAATTAATTTTGTTAAGTTTGGGATTTTCATAATTAACGTTTAGGTCTTTAATCTGTAATCACAGTTTGCTATATTGTATGAACTAGCAAAATAAAAAAATACCCTCCGGGCGATGAAAAATAGATTTTTGAAACATATTGCCTGAGGGGTGGGAGTCAAAAATTCAATGTCAGCGAGTTTGTACCCTAAGTAAGTAAATCATTAAATCCATTAAAGGATTAAAAAATAAAACTATTTTAAATGTAAACTTTAAATATGTATTAAAATAAAACAAACTATATATAGATATATAATATCAGTCATGTATTTATTAAAACTTGTTTTAAAAAAACAATGAGGACTGTCTAAAGTTGCATGTTAAAATTTTGAGTGTATTTATTCTATGTTATGACGATTTTGGGTAATGTGACGTAAGCAGTGACGTAATTTTTTGTTAATACAAAAACCGGATGCGAATCTCCTTTATTAATACGATAATTAGTTATTTTTCAATCCTTGAAATCGCGGAATTCCCAGTCAACAGGGTGCGTAGGTGAATAGACAATAGACACAAGACTTACTTTAACAGGTTTTTTGTCTCACCAGCGCTTAAAGATAATACCCCGTATTCCTTTTACTTCAAGATTTTCATACACTGATTGAAGCATTTTATGCAAATACAATTGATTTTTTTCATATTTTTATTATTTCTCAAGTTTGGGATTTCATAACGTTTATGTCTTTAATCTGTAATCAATGTTGCTATTATTGTATAAAAAAATTAGTTATTTTCAAATCCTTCGAAATCACTGAATATCCCAGCCAACAGGGTGCCGTAACAGCAGGTCTATAGACAACAAACACAAGATTGTTGCCAGTAACAGTTTCTTTGTCTAACCAGCGCTTGTGAGACCTTAGTTTTTGGATATTATGTTTTTGGATCGTATGTTTTTCCTTCAAAATTTTCATACACTGATTTGAACTCATTGAAGTATTCATGTAAACATCATGAAATGTTTCATTTTTTGTTAATTTACACGAAGACAATAGAAAAAAATCAAATTCATATTGGATCGTATCCGAAATTTTGAAGCGAATGTTTTGAGAAAAAACGTTTTATTTCAAGAACGTGTTGACGCTGACTGAGTAAAAAAAAACATGCTGATTTACCTCGGGCATAGGTAGACCTTCAAAAAAAGCTAAAATAAGAACGGGCTCGAATGAGTAATCATGAAAGCTTTGCCAATATTGTGGATAGAAAATCTTCAGGATCCAATTTAGGCAAACAGGAACGTGTCAAAATTCTCAGGTTCAACTTGATTTTTGTTGGTTGTTTTTTTTGTTTTGTTTTTTTTTTGGGGGGGCGATCGTTTAGGTTGATTTTTAAAAAATTTTTTACTTTCTTAAAAAATAATTTCTGATTGTTTGTAAATTTTATTACCGACAATTATATCACATTTATTTTAGTGTCATTTTATTTTTTTTATTTACATTGTTGTCATTGTTCATTCCACGTTTTCATATATTTCTTTACATCTTGTTTGCATTTTCAGTTATTTTCCCTGCACTGTGTTTTTTTGGGAAACAAAATGACTTTTTGGTTCTTTTTGTTTTTCTTCTCTTTTTCTTTTCATCTTTTTTTTCTATTCATTCACTTCATTATGGGGTTTCGGTTTCTTACTTCCTTCCCCCATTTTATTTCCTTACATTTACCTTGCCTTAATTCTACAGTTTCCTTAATATTGCTAACTTTTAAAAAAATTGTATCCTTTATTTCGTTGTTAAAACTTTTCGTACTTAATAATTATTCCAAACATACTCTGAAACTGAAATAGAGAATATTGATATAAGTACGAAAAGTTTTAACAAACGAAATAAAAGCGATACATTTTTTTAAAAGTTAGCAATATTAAGCGAAACTGTAGAATTAAGGCAGGTAAAATGTAGGAAAATAAATGGCGGCGGGAAGCGAAGTAAGAAACGAAACCATAATGAGTGAAAGGAATAAGAAAAAAAAGATGAAAGAAAAAAGAGGGAAGAAAAACAAAAAGAAACCAAAAAGGTCTATTTTGTTTCCAAAATAAACCACCAGTGCACGGAAAATACTAAAATGCAAACAAGATTGTAAAGAATTTATATGAAAACGTGGGCATGAACAATAGCAACAATTGTAAATAAAAAAAATAAATGGACACTAAAATAAATGCTGATATAATTGTCTGCGTAAATAAAATTTACAAAACAATCAGAAATATATTTTTAAGAACAGTAAAAATTTTTTAAAAATCAACCCTAAACATCGCCCCCCCCAAAAAAAACAAAACAAAAAAACCAACAAACAAAAATTCAAGTTGAACCTGCAGAATTTTGCACCACTTCCATGTTTGCCTAAATTGGATCCTGAAGATTTTCTATCCACAATATGGCAAAGCTTTCATGCATTACTCATTCGAGCCCGTTCTTATTTAGCTGTTTTTGCAAGGTCTACCTATAAGCCGAGGTAAATCAGCATGTTTTTTTTCTTTACTCAGTCAGCTCAACCACGTTCTTGAAATAAAACGTTTTTATCTCAAAAAACATTCGCTTCAAAATTTCGGATACGATCCAATATGAATTTGATTTTTTTCTATTGTCTTGTGCCACGTGTAAATTACAAAAAATGAAACATTTCATGATGTTTACATGAATACTCAATGAGTTCAAATCAGTGTATGAAAATTGATGCGAAAAAACATACGATCCAAAAACATAATTATCCAAAAACTAAGGTCTCACAAGCGCTGGTTAGACAAAGAAAACTGTTACTGCAAACAATCTTGGTTTTGTCTATAGACCTGCTGTTAACGCACCCTGTTGGCTGGGAATATTCAGTGATTTCGAAGATTAGAAAAATAACTAATTTTTATACAAATTATAAGCAAACATTGATTACAGATTAAAAAGACATAAACTTATGAAATCCCCAAAACTTGAGAAAAGTTAATAAAAAATGAAAAAAAATCATTGTATTGCATAAATCTTCATCAGCTGTATGAAAATCTTGAAGTAAAGGAATACGGGGTTACTTAAGTCTTATAAGCGCTGGGAGACAAAAAACCTGTTAAAAGTAAGTTTGTGTACTATGTCTATTCACCTACGCACCCTGTTGACTGACATGTCCGCGATTTCAAAGGATGAAAAATAACTAATTATCTATTAATAAAGAGAATTCGCAATCCGGTTTTGTATTAACAAAAAATTACGCTCACTGCGTAC
Organism: Doryteuthis pealeii; assembly: GCA_023376005.1. Taxonomy (NCBI): domain Eukaryota; kingdom Metazoa; phylum Mollusca; class Cephalopoda; order Myopsida; family Loliginidae; genus Doryteuthis; species Doryteuthis pealeii. The sequence continues at coordinate 54,095,579 of CM042158.1, forward strand.
GTCACATTACCCAAAATCGTCATAACATAGAATTAAAATGACACTCAATTTTTAACATCAACTTTAGGACATCCTCATTGTTTTTTAAAACAAAGTTATTAATAAAGACGATGACTGAATATTATTATATCTATATATAGTTTGTTTTTATTTTAATACATATTTAAAGTTTACATTTAAATAGTTTTATTTTTAACCATTAATGCGATTTAATGATTTACTTACTTAGGGTACAAACTCGTGACATTGAAGATTTTGGACTCCACCCCTTCAGGCAATATGTTTCAAAAATCTAATTTTTTCAATACGCCCGGAGGTATTTTTTTATTTTGCTAGTTCATACAAATATAGCCAAACTGGCTATTACGATTTTAAAGACCTAAACGTTAATTATGAAAATCCCAAACTTAACAAAATTTAATTTCGAATATAGAATCTAACGTACTTAAATGTCTTTAACGTTTCTTTCTTTCTTTTTTTATTTACGGCATGTCAACCCTTGTTGAGTTATTTATACCGAAGACGTTTTGTTCTATGCATTTTGATGGTATTAAAAAATTCTTTTTTAACTCTATTTTAAAAGACCATTTTTGTTAAATCATTTTTCTATTTACCTAGTAGATTGAAACCCCTACAGGGTACTAACCGCTCAGATTCAGGGTGGGCCTTGGGAGTAATTGGTCATAAGGGGCACGCCAAACATACCAGAACTTGAAATTTTACAATGATATACATTTTTTACATAATAACCCAGCATATTAAAAACCACCAGACACCGCTTTCTAGCACGTTATATCATAAAAAACGGTTGGGGGTTTGCCACTCAGACAGGTGCTAGACTTGGACGTTGATCAGTCGATTAATTCAGAAGAGGGCGTCGGCGCTCGCCCCTTTCTAGCCTAAGTACGCCAAAAGTGGAAAGTGTTGCAAATGAATGTATCTGCTCAGACACCAGAGATACCGTTTCCTTAAGGAATCATGGTTCGCCACCCACAGCCAACAGAATGCCCACTGGAGAGGTCTTTAACCCTCGCGGATACCAGACGTGCTAGTCGTGTATTCTACAGCCTCACTCGGACCAGGGGCGGTCGTTAACTACTATGCTTTGTATAGAAATACATTAATTACAAAAATAGAAAAACAAAACACTGCCACCACCAACACATTAAAAATAGAACATCGGTATAAATAGAATACTTACAAAGTTATATTGTTTTAATTTGTTCAATACCCTCCCCCGATGATGACCCCTGAATTGCACCAATAATTAAGAGCTGATGACCTTGCACTTTCTTTGCAAGATACACCAGCACAGGCTTGAATTTCACTGCTACATGGCTTAGAAGAGGCAGCAAAGATATATGCCTCTATGTGGAAACTCCGATAAAATAGAGATCATAAGTTTCAAAAATAAAGCGAAAACATCTCCACACTCAACAGCAAGCCTCTTAAGCCGGGCAGAACAATTCGCGACCTGGGTGGTAATATCTCCTCCACAGAGAGCGTTGTAATACATGATAGCAAAATCCATAGTCGGCCACAAATAGAGTATCCAGTTCATATGGAGGTCGATCTCCCGGACAAGCTAAAGCGACAGTTCTATCAGGCTGTGGTTGTGTCGTGCTGCCTATATGTTGCACCACCTGGACCCTAACAAAGCGCTCTTGGAGAATAAGATAGATGGGAGCATGCAAAAGAAAAGCTGCGCCGCTGTCTTGAAACAAGACATGGAAGCAGCACCCCACAAAGGGAAACAGCTGTGCGGGTGCACCTGCCCCCCATCTCACAGACTATCCGAGTGAGACGCACAAGATATCAGCCACTGCTAAGAAATTAAGGTTGGACATAAGCGACGTTCTACTGTGGAGCCAACACATGGGATATGCAAGTGTTGGGCGCCCAGGCAAGGAACATACATTTGACCAGCTATGGAGGATGCTGCTTTGCTCCACAGAGAGCCCCCAGGAGCAATGAATGATAGGAAGATTGTCAGCATACCGTTGCTGTATGATGATGACACTCGGACAAAATTAATCATGGCAATTGTATTAACCGTTCTAGTGGAATAGTGTATAATTTCATCGGCGACATGAAAAAGCATTTGAAAACAGAGCATGTAAACAAAACATCGTCCGCATATCAATTGATATATTATTGCTCCCGTAACCGTTAGCAGCCCTCTAGAGCGACTTTACTAAACCTTTCACTACCAGCATAAAGCCACACTGATGGAGACGTGAAAACGGTCGAAACACGCTGTCTTGTGGCTGGACTTATTTAATGCTCCCGTAACCGGGGTGGAGCCTCTTTTATGGAGCGGCCTTAATAAACTTTCAGCGCCAGCATAACGCCAATGTCAATCTGTTTACAGATTTGATCTCTTGTGGTGATCGTAAAGTATAATACACAGCATGTATAATTAGAACAGTTAAAACACCGCTCCTTAAAATGGCAGCAAAATGCCTAGATGTTAACGGATCGACAGCGTGGAAATCAGTCGAGGTTCGCTTCTGGTTGGATTAGTTGTTGCTTCTAGCCGCACACTGATAAGACCGTGAAACATCCGAAACACGTGTGTAAGTGGATGACTTATATATATATATATATAATATATATATATAAGATATACTACAATAGCGATTATCAAGATCGTTGTACAGAAATTTACTTATTATTCAAGTAGTTTATCTTAGATTTTTTTCGCGACTGTTCTCTTCTTAATTGTTATCTATTCAGGCATATCTATTCACCATTATGCCATCATGTGCTTCTTCAGAACGTTGAATGTTATTTAATTTCGTAGTCGTTTAATTTAATATATTCATTTACATAAAAATTAAACACTTATGCCGAGGGTGCCATATTCTTGCTAGTTCCGTTAAGTCTTCTATGTTATTTTAACCAGTAGTCTGGATTGAAAAAACTGCGATGATTTCAGTTAGAAGCGGTATTAAAATTCTGACAAAAAATTCAAAGTTAGCATATTAAAAGTTTTGAGCAAATGAAATTTTTGGAAGTCCCATAGCGAATTATAAGAAATATATCCAAAAACTCTTCGGAAAATTTATCAGATATTACAGCATAAAAAAATTTCCTTAAACACAAACCCATTATTAGCAAGAAAGAAATGAATATTCAACTATTATCAACAAACGTTGTTTTATTTTATTTTTTGTTAGTCTTTGGGCTTGATTTGAAGGTATTACTACATTCATTCAGTAGCTTTTTGTTTTTTCCATAGATTTCAATAGCAAATATTCGTGTATTGAGCAATACATTGAATTATATTTATGCGGATAGTATCGTGTAAGAAGAAAGACTGTTTAGCTGCGCAAACATCTATTACAATTAAAGTTTGCCGACTATATTACACAGAAAGAATAATGAGAGGAAGAAAAAAGTTTAACAAAACAAATTGCACTTCGCTATACTTATCTTTTTTGTAAAATTTTATTTCAGAATGTTACGGAATATTTAAAAAAGAAAATGAAACAAAATGGTACATTCACCACTTTACTCGCGTGCACCGATAACATTTTATGTCAATAAAATGCAGCAAAATCGAGATAAAAATATTGAGTATCAAATTGGTGTTTCACATCCTTATAAATTTTAAGGTCGAATCCGCTCGTTATTTTTGTCAAGGTTTAAGAAAAATACAATTGCCCGAAAATTGTATAAATCTTATCTATCTATCTATCTATCTATCTCTATAAAGGGATTCGAATTTAGCACAAAAATACCATTAGAGCAACTACGAATCCCTTTAAAAAACATTGAAACAACGAACCAACGCCTTCAGCATATTGTTATTTCAACATATAACAAAAAACAAACATACAGAACTGTTTCACAGAAATATTAACTACACCAAACTCGAAAACAATATTAAAAAAAATTGAGAAAACACATTAAAAAATAGAACAAAATATTAATTTAAGAGGAGAAAAAACAATAAAAAAAATCTTAATACAAAATTCTAACTTATTCCAAATTGGAATACACACTACACAGGATGTAGTGTCTCCAAAATGACGGGAAAAAGAAGATATTGAATGTATGTCCTCAACGATATGATCATAACGAGGGAACATCCTATACATGCAAAAAAAATTACACCAATATTCAAAATAAATAGAAATCTAGACTGCACCAGAAAAGTAATTACCTATTAGAAACCGTACAAACGCATGAAAGTATACATTGTGCACTCATCAACTAAATAAACGAAAGCGCTCCCTATACAAAAACACATTTAGATTAGCAAACAATAGAAACATATATGTATCAAAGCATATCAGATGAATTGAGTCCGGAAATTTTTAGGGTGATGCCAATATACAAACTGATGAAATGACTATACTCTACTCCTAATTAAAGATAAACATTTCATAGATAAAACATTACAAACCTGAACTTAAATCGACTTAATCACTAAACACACACATACACCACAACATACACGCACCAATAATTACTACACGTGGACAATATGATCTACATTAATAAACACACAACTATTGGGTAATGTATAATAAATACATACAAAACACACCCAACTCTTACTATAAAATTAAACCACACGTACATAGCGACACACAAATAAAAACCACACAGACAACACGCAGTAACACAAAGCTAAACTGACGACTGTAACACACGTATGCAAATACACACACAACAATAACAACAACTTTGTACTTTAAACAACATATTGAATCTGCAGTAATGAAATACGCAAATAAATGCATAAAACATGATAAAATTATAAATATAGAATATATATATATAATATATATAGATAGTATAATAATATAATGCGCTCTGTGTACTATGTTATGATATAATGAACAATACCTGTATGTATGTAAAATAAATAGTAATTCTAATTACACCGCTTTAAGCTTTCTGTCGCTGGATGGCATCCAGTTAAAAATCCAAAAAGTTTCTTCAATCAGATTTAAAATACAGAACGAGTAACTGCTTTAACTTAAACAATTATTGTATAAAATATAATTAAATTGATAGCATTACAGAGTTAATGAATTGAGGAATTAAGATGCACGTGTGGAAACGAACATCGTTGTTTTCTCAATTTCGCGCGCATGGCTGCACGCATTAGAATTGAGAAAAATACGTAGCCGTTCAACCGATTATATATACAAACGTTATAAACAAAAAGTAAGTAAACAAAAAAACACACACACACACATATATTAATAGGGTATACATAATAAATATATATATATATATATATATATAAGGTATATATATATATATTAGTGTAAGAAAACTCTTATCTGTTAAAGTGGTTTTTTATAATTTTACTATGTCACAAAACAATGGAGCTTACTTAATATCGGATTTTGAATAAAATTTCAATTACGCTAAGTAAAATAAAATTACAAAGTTTCTTAAATAAACATAAGAATTATTTAAAATTCATTCGGAAAAAATGTCTAATTTTTACTGTTTACAACTTCTCCATCTATTTCTATGTGCTTTAGTTAATGAAGCTATGCCGCAGAATGAGTTTTTTTATGGTTTTCAATAAAATCTCTTCGAGAAAAATATATATGGTAATTTCTGTCTTTTTACATTGGACTTGTCATTGAATTTATATATAATATAATATATATATATATATATATATATATATATATATATATTATATATATACTATATATAGAGAACGAGAGAGAGATCGAAGAGAGAGATGAGAGAGAGAGAGGGGGGAGAGATTCTGACGAAAGAAAAGTGTTGGAACGACGCCTTTATTTTTATAGCCGTCTTCAAAACGGGTATATATTGCTATTCTGGATATATTTTTTTCAAATTTCTAATTTTAGAAAAATTACAGTTTCAAGTTATATATTGTCCTCATGTTTAATCTATTTTTGAGTATTTTTGTAGTAGAATGACAAGTATAAGATTAAATTCTTTATTGTCAATGTGTAGTATTCTGGTAATTTAAAAATAAAAATGATATGAGGAATGAACGATGAGTTTCATCGAGAATATTCAATAGGCCCATTTAATAAATATTTTTTCAAATTAAATTTACATTTTTATTATATGTGTTATCTTATCTTACTTTATTCTTTTTTTTAATTTTCTTTTTTAATAGTTTTGCGCCTGGTATGGACGATATTTTTACATATGAAAATGTCTTCCTGTACTTGCCCTATAATATATTAATCTGATAATTAAGCACGATTGAAAAATAGTATATGTCATTCGCATAATATAAATACTGAGATTTTTTTACTTGCCAAAAAATCCCTATGTACTTTGTTTATAGATAGGCCTTAGATTCATCTTTCTTTTTATACAAGGAAATAGGGTGCTCTGTCAAAATCATTGAATATTCTACCGACATGCGTTTTAATCCTAATAATGTGAGTCTACCGAGTTGTTTATTACATTCCAATAGTTTGATCTACTGCATTAAACTACTCATTATTGGTTTCCATAAATGGAAACTAACCATAAACCCTAACCCTAACCCTAAATCTGTCTTTTTATTTTGAACCGTAAGTAGATCCATGCCGATGAATAGTACATCAGTAGGTGTCAGCCAAACCTTCAGATTAGATCACATTATTGAAGCTGTCCCAGAAATAGTTTCCTAGCCCAAAACATTATTTCAGAAAATATGCGGAGAATAAAAAGCCTATAATTCATTAAATAATAAAAGTGGAAGCCGCAAGTGTAAGAGTTGAAGTCATAGGTAAATATTGAACTGAGTCGACCCTTGGAGAGTTCAAAGTACCTGAGCGTGCCTAAGTTGCATTTCACTTAGCACTAATACCCTTGCGCCAAAGTATTAACCCTACTCTCTCTCCAGTTATGATATAAAAGTAAGAGCAGACTGCCGTTGCTGTGCCTAACACTTCGAGTTACCAAACCAGGTCAGAAGAAGAAGAAAACTACTGTAATAACCAAACCGTTCTTTGCAACTCCGGTACTTGAAACAAAATGTGAGCCCTTGTAGTCACAGTTCCGAACTTCTGGGTGCGGAGAGGCTGCGTTATAATAAATATATTGAGTAACGATAAGATATTAAACAGAATTGTGTCTATCAATTTATTTGACCACACATGAAGTGCGCATATATAAGTCTAACAGTAAACATTAATTCTTAATCAACTATTAATAATTAAACGCATCAAGTAATAAGCACTAAAATTTCTGATATAACTCAATAATATTGATAATACTCTACAGATGAAAATATTGGTTGTTAGTCAAAGGACGATATTTAGAGTTAAAGAGGAAGTTTACATAACGCGCAATCGAAGCGCTGTACGGCATCTGCTACATTTATCTATCCATTGCACATCGCAATATTGTACCAGTTGTTATTGGGGTCTATAAGTGCGTTGTCTTGGCTGTGGAACCAACTTATAGGTTGATGTCTCCGCGTGCAAGAAGCTGCATACAAAGTATTTGCACTTCCTGTGCTCACGTGTTCGATCCCAAAGGAACAGTTGACTTGAAAGCTGGTTCGTTGACTTCTCCTCGCCGTTTCTGACCTGAGTCGAAGACAACCAAATTTCCTAGTGCAGCTAAATGGAAAGACCACCTTGCTAGTGGAAGATTGAACTCGCAATCCTCGCTGCACCTGATAGGTGGTTAGGCTGCTGTCACCCCTGTTGTATTAATTAAAGTAATTCCACAGACACCTGTGGGATGTTATGGAAAGTCTGGTGTCTCTTGAAGCATAGTATATAGTCAGTATCAAAAAAGATAATGCCATCACCAACACGTTGCTCTCGCGAGGAACACTACTATTTACTACTCAGCTTGGTTTATACGGTTTTTAACAGCTGCCTTCAACTTCATCATGTTTACCCCTACTCTCCTGTCCCTGTTCGAACTTTTTCCCGATCAAGCTCCCGAATATCACGTCGCAGACAACTTTACAGATTGTCCTTCCTGCTTTCAATTAATAAAAAATACATTTCTGAATAATAGCTGAAAGATGTCCGTGTATGTGTAATTTTGGACAAACTTTCGTTGTCAACTCGTGATTTTTTTGAGGTTTCATTCTTGTTCATGACGCATCTCTAGTCTAATCCCTAGGCACTCCGACAATTTATACGCTGTGTTATGGACGAAGAAAGGTGATATGGTCATCTAGAACTAACATCCATCTCGAAAACTCTTCCACAACACACACAGTCCAATCAAGTACGTATATTAGATAAACTAAGTATAGATTAGATAATCAGTTTCGGTCCGTGTTCAGCAGACGTCTAATCAGTTCATTTGTGACTGACTCGTCTAGTGAAACGGACGAAACTGTTTCACCCCTGTGACTTGTTTTGAGTTGTCATTTTTGACCCACCTTCTACTATCTAAACAGCCATATATTGATGTGTGTGATGGGTGTGATTATGTGTGTGTTGTGTATATATATTAATAATATATTTAGAATGAAAATAATTCATATTAGTAATAAAATATTATAATTTTGATTTATGATATATAATTTGTACGATTATATATATTAGTGTCTCTGCTAATAAGAGGCCAGGTTCTTACATCCTTCTAGGAATAAATAGAAATTTGTGCCTAA
>CM042158.1:54114259-54116759 GCA_023376005.1 Doryteuthis pealeii
TTAAATATACAAAGCTAATATATCTACTTCTCCTGCTAGTTATCTGCCATTTCGATTACGGCTATATAATGCTCCGACTGCACCTCCACAGAGGAATAAAAATCCCACCCCATACGGGACATCTGGGTGGTGACCATTGGTGCTTAAAGACGGAATCTTTTTTAGCTGAGTAGTCCATTACATGAAACTCTCAAGCCTAAAGGGATAGAAATATTTTGCCTATTCTTAAATATACAAAGCTAATATATCTACTTCTCCTGTTAGTTATCTGCCCTTTCGATTAGGTCTATATATATATTTACCAACCCCTCCGCACGAGCAGGATGTGACACGGGGTCAATTTATTAAGTTTTCCTTCTCCTAGACCGGTTGCCTAACCAAGGTTAAAGAGTCCAGTCTGCCGTACTATTTACCCATAGCTGGAGGGAGAGTAGGATTCATACCTTTTCCCAAGGGTATTAGCGTTAAGTGAAATGCAATTACCATGTCCAAGATTTGAACTCGGAGCGACGAGTCCATTTCCCATGACTTTAACCATTAGTCCACACGCTTCCTTCCGATTAGGGCTATAGAATACACCGACTGCACCCCACAGAGGAATAAAAATCCCGCCCCATAAGGGACATCTGGGTGGTGACTATTGGTGCTTGAGGACGGAATCATTTTAGCTGAGTAGTCCATTACATGAAACTCTCAAGCCTAAAGGGATAGAAATATATTTGCCTATTCTTAAATATACAAAGCTAATATATCTACTTCTCCTGCTAGTTATCTGCCCTTTCGAATAGGGCTATATATACATATATATATATCAACCCCTCCGCACGAGCAGGATGTGACACAAGGTCAATTTATTAAGCGGGGTTTAACAGGTTTGAATTCAGAGTTTTCCTTCTCCTAGACCGGTTGCCTAACCAAGGTTAAAGAGTCCAGTCTGCCCTACTATTTACCCATAGCTGGAGGTAGAGTAGGATTCATACCTTTCCCAAGGGTATTAGCGTTAAGTGAAATGCAATAACCACGTCCAGGATTTGAACTCGGGCGACTATTCATTTTCCACGACTTTAACCATTAGTCCACACGCTTCCTTCCGATTAGGGCTATATAATACACCGACTGCACCTCCACAGAGAAATACAAATCCCGCCTAATAAGGGTGGTGACCATTGGTGCTTGAGGACGGAATCTTTTTAGCTGAGTTGTCCATTACATGAAACTCTCAAGCCTAAAGGGATAGAAATATATTTGCCTATTCTTAAATATGCAAAGCTAATACATCTACTTCTCCTAATTTACCACCCTGTTGGCTGGGGCCATAGAATACACCGACTCCACTTATACAGAGAAGAAAAATCCCTCCCCCATAAGGGCCAGCTAGATGGTGACCGTACGGACTTAATGGCGGAATTATTTCAGCTGAGTTGTCCATGATATTAAACTCTCAAGCCTAAGCGCATACTTTTCTATGTTTAAATATGCAATATTAATTAGTCTACTTCTCTTCTTAGTTAACAGCCTGTATAGAAGAGTAAGAAACATACCCCCTATAGAACAACCAGTTGGCTATGGAGGATGACCTTTGGTACTTAAGGATGGAATCCTGTTGGCTGAGCAGTCCTTGACATCCAACATTTAGCCCAAAGTGATAAAAAATATATTCCTAGCTTCCCGACATGTCAGCCAGGGCGAGGGAATACACTAACTGGACCTCGCCAGATAGTTAAAAACCTCGCCTCTTTGGGACCACCAGTCCAAGAAACAGCACCCACAAAGAAGCAGCTGTATGGCCACCTCTCCCCGTCTCACAAACCATCCGAGTGAGACGGACTAGGCATGCAGGACACTTCTGGAGAAGCAAAGAACTAGCTCATAAGCGATGTTCTCCTGTGGAAACCAACACATGGACATGTTAATGTGGGCCGCCCACCAAGCACCTACATTGACCAAATATGCGAGGATGCTGGCTGCTGCGCAGAAGACCTCCCAGGGGCAATGAATGATAGGGAAGTTTGGCGAGAGATTGTCATGGATATCCGTGCTGCTTGCGTGCCATGATGATGATGATGATGATGATAACTATACATATTTGCTACATAACATGACAATCATTTTTAAACCACTTATTATTTGACCACGATAATTACTTGTTGGTACAGTTATACGTGATCAAGTATTCATATCTCATGCAACTAATGTTACATAATCGTTAGTACCCTAACACTGATGTACAGTTAGTGTAGAAACGAAAATGGCTGAATGAGTTACGGCCCTTGAGTACGATGTCAGGGAGGATTGAGTGTATTTGTCGCATACCCCACTTGTATGGACTGGGCACAAGGTCTCGTTTTAATGTGGCCCACCCACAAGCCAAAGCTGATGGGTGGGAAAGAACAAAAATTGCGTCGATCTCCTCGGCATTCTCCCTCAGGGGGCGCATCAGGCTCTGGGTAATAAACCCAGCCCTGCCCCTTTTTATCAAGGGGGCAGGTATTGCCTGGGG
>CM042158.1:54121299-54126299 GCA_023376005.1 Doryteuthis pealeii
GTAAAGTAATCGGGCAATCAGAGGAGGCGCCCCTCCGATTCATCGCTGTCACAGTGTTCTATATGTCCCTAACACCTATATGATTGTCCCAATTTTATTGCTCTTATGGCAAGAGACCCAACCCTTTTTATCATATATGTGCTAGAAGGCGGTGGGTGAGGGTCTTTTTTAAAATTAAAATTTTGTTTTAAATTTAAAACTTTTTGAAAATTAAAGTTTTAAATTTTAATTTAAAAAAATTATAAAACTATAAATGTAAGGCACGTTTTTATATTAAAGACACATTTTTTTAGTTATTTCATTTTGTTGTTAATTCAATAGCAATTTTTTTTTAATGATACTGAAGAACCAACAACATGAAATAACTAAAAAAGGTGTCTTTCGTTTAAAATTTTATAATCAAAAAAATTTCTCTGAATGTTTGAGATGAGGCTTGAAGATTAGTATTATCTGCGTTATTCGGACTAAAAATAATTAATTAACACAACTCCTACCTCAGCTATGGTTAGCGAAATGAGAACAGGATACCCCCGTGGAATAAATAAAGGGTTAGGTTCAAAGTTTCGTGATGGCTCCCGAATACAAGAAAGTTCCCGAGTTCGAAAAGAAGGTTCCCGAGTCCGAGAAGGTTCCCGAGTCCGACAAGAAATACCTGAAGAAGGCCGGAGGGTATATCGGCCGAAACCTTGTACAAATAACAATGAAGATGGGGACAATAGTCCGAATAACGCAGATAATACTAATTAAAAAATGTTATTAAATTAACAACAACATGAAATAACTAAAAAAGGTGTCTTTCGTTTAAAACTTTTATTATTAAAAAAAAAAGTTATTAAATTAACAACAATGAAAATAAGTGATTTGTTTTTTTTAAAAGTAAATCAAAAACTATTTTAATATAAAAACGCGTTTTTGGTTTGTTAATAAACATGAACTATCTTTTTAAAATTCTTACAGTGAAATTCTAATCTAAAATAATCGTTTGTTAACGAACAACCGGAAGTTAACGGAGAAAAGCAAAACATGTCCTTTTGAATATGGTTTACAGCTGGAGTGCCTATTGGTGACCTGATCCAATTATTAACATAAGCGTATCTGAATCTCAGTCGTAACTCGAATTTTAGCTCTCAACACAAAGCAAAAAAAAAATCAACCGAGAGTCAGCTCGTAACTCGAAAAATTCGTAAGTTGTGGTATTCGTAAGTCAAGGTACCACTGGATATTATTTGCTGTAAAGATGACACCATTTTCGAAGTGAAATATCCTTCTGAAAGTTCTCCTGGGTCTTGTGTAAATGTGGCGAAATTGAAGGGCAGAGCTGTGGACGAGCGGATTCCCAGCCTCCACAAACAAACGCGTCAGGATATGTTTGGCATGTGCGAAGGGGAGGAGTGTGGTGAGTGGCCACGGATATTTGAACTCGCTACCTCCTCGTAGCTGAAATGCTGTTGGCAGAGACCCGGATGAGACAAGTCGGAATTTGCATAAACCGTGGCCGAGCGATGATAAAAAAAAACTGGAGAGATGCTGATACTGGGACAGAGAGAAAAAAGCAAGTTTGTTAGACCAGAAGTGAAATTCGACGACTGTTGTGTTTGTGGTGTCAGGAGGTGAGAGTAACGTGCTCAGTTGGTAGAGACTCTGCTGACGACGAAAGGAATTACATTTCGTTTGCTAGAGTAAACAAGAAAGTTCATAAACCAAACATTAACCCTTTTTCTCCCTTTTACACGTTGCAATCATTGATTGGCTGTGAACTTATTCACCTTGACAATGGCTTAATTAGATGGAGTGTTATCGTGAAAGTTCTGTTATTGCTAATTGGTTGACGAAAAATAACAGATGCCCGTGTGCGATGATCTTATCTGCTCATCAATCATTGAGGCAACCATACTTCACTCTCATTCGACAACAATCTGCAAGCATCATATAATATATATATATATATATATATATATATATATAATATATATATATATATTTGGAGAATATGTGCTTTTTTAATTTTAGTCAGACCTAATTTTTTTGAAAGTTAATTCATTTATTTTTAATCAGGCGGGATTTTAACTACTTAAATGTGAGGCTAAACAAATCGAGAAAAATCAATCTCTGAATATATATTTCGACCTATTAGGTCTCGTCAGCAGAGCTATAGATACGAGGACCGCGTGGTCACATTTAAGTAGCTAAAATCCCGCCTGATTAAAAATAAATGAATTAACTTTCAAAAAAATTAGGTCTGACTAAATTAAAAAAGCACATATTCTCCCAAATATACTGTCGGCTGAAAATAACTAAAAGTTGTTTTATATATATATATATATATATATATATATATATATATAAACATGTTTGGTTGAACTCGAGTGACAATTCCTATCGTACAAGTTTTTGTTCAATCCGTTTAAAATCTCTACTGCATCGTTCGTTCGAACTACTACCAATTCCTACAACCTCCCCTACCAATTGTTACTACCTCCCACTACCAATTCCTACGCTACTGCTTGTTTTCTTTAAAAACGAGACACCACGAAACATACCATCAGTTTCCAGCCTGAAGATGGCAAATCCACATGCCGAAAGCGCTCGTAGAGACACCTTTGGTGGACTGCTACACCAGTTCAACCCTGAACCAAAAAGATGGTCAGACACCTTGAAAGGATTGAACAAAATCTTGTACGACAGGAATTGTTACTCGAGTTCAACCAAACATGTTTAAATGAGAAAATGCTGCCAAAATACACTTATATATATATATATATATATATATATATATATATATATATATATATATATATAATTATATATCAGTCATCTACAGACACGTGTTCCGACGTTTATGTCTCATCAGTGCGGCTTGACCTTTTTAACAGCTACCTCTAGCTGGGAGCGAAACCCGACAGAATTTTCGTCTGGCAAGCTCATTACCCTTACGGCCCACGGAGGCTGTCAGTCAGAGGCAAACAATTAATTGATACATACTTACAGGATGTATACTTTTACAATTACCAGAGAATTCAAGTCTGTAAACAATATCCGAGTTATATATATATATATATATATTAATATATATATATATATAATTATATATATATATATATATATATATATATATATATATATATATATATATATGAGGAGTAAAGGTTTGAGTAAATCCGCAAAAATGTGGTTGAAAATAGAGGAAAATACGATACACAAACACAACAACTAAATTCCAATTATAATTCGCCTCGGTATGTTACGAAGCTTTGTCAAATTTATTCTGAAAACAAACTAGGATTTACAGTCTACCTTTTATGCTGAAAAGGTAATTTAGGGCGGGCAGAAGACGTGGGGAGTCGAAAGGAAACGAAAGAGAGGAGGGTTAGATGTGTGGTACGGAATGAGGAAAAAGGGAAGAAGAAGGGAAATGGGTTTGTTTTGTCGATAACGGAGCATGGTATTTTTATGGGGTCATTTATTGCCATTGTAGAAATGTTATAGTCTGGTAGGAAGTTAGTGTGTGGCGACTACTGTCTGTATAGGTTTGTGAAGCTGGGGGATTGGAATATTTTTTGTATATTTAAGAGATTTTGTGATTTTAAAAATTTATTTTTGAATTTTTTTTATCCGTTTTCCATTTTGATTTTGTTTTCTTGCGTTACGATTTTTGTGATAGCTGTTGCCAGGTGGAATAAATATAATAGTAGTAAAGCCTAATGAATCAGAAACTACCTATGTAGGTTTCTCCTAACGGATCATCAGAATTATCCTGATGATCCATTAGAAGAAACCTACGTAGGTATTTTCTGACTCATTAGGCTTACTTCTATTATTATTTGCTCTACTTAGTGTATTGAGCACTTTAGCATATTTAACTTAGGCAACTCATTTTTTTCTTTTGCCCATTTCATTAGTGCTGTTTGATTATGTTCAGGTGGTGCATATGTTTTGGTCTTTTCTTTTTTATGAATTTTTTTCTCCAGGCATATATATATATATATAAGATTGTTGGATGTTTGATTTTTATAGACAGCATTGTTGAATAAATTATTATTTAAATATTTGCTAGAAGGCAATTATAATGCATGTATCAACATAAAATTCGATAATTATAGAAAATAATCTTGACAAGTGAATCCCAGCAAAGGGATGGCTCGCTATGCAGAACACCGTACAGACTGTTTCAGACTTTATTAAGTCTCTTCAGCGATGTATACTAACGACTCCCCTCCGACAGGAATCGAAAACCGGGACTTCACAGGCATAGTCAGAGACATATCCGTTCGGCCGCCGGTACATAGCGAACGGAGGGGAGTCGTTAGTATACATCGCTGAAAGAGACTTAATAAAGTCGAAACAGTCTGTAACGGTGTTCTGCATAGCGAGCCATCTTTGCCGGATTCACTTGTCAAGATTATTTTCTATAAATTATCGAATTATATGCGATACATGCATTATAATTGCCTTCTAGCAAATATAAATAATAATAATAATAAATAAATTATATAATAATAATATATATATATATATATATATATATATATATATATTATATATATATTATATATTACACCCGTCAGATTTATATATATATATTTATATATATATATATATATATATATATATATTATTCGCTTTTCACATGCAATGATTCGCGTCATCGTTTTCATAATATAACGCCAAGTAATAACGGTTAATAACCTTTTATCACACATTCAACAATACACTGAACATCTTTCATCTTTTACTCATAAAAAATATTCAATGTCCTGAAAGAAAGTTTTAAATTATAAAAAAAACTGAAATACTTAAGTATCGACATAAAGAGTCTCCATTGTTCATGACATCTTGTGTTTGTTTTCTTTACCGCCCAGAGGTTATCTTTTTTTTTCTAGTATATATAAATCCCATTTCCTACAATAATAACCACTACTTTATTTAAAAAAATAAAAAAATAGTGAAATAGATCACTAATTAGGACTGAGCCTATTCAAGTAGTGACCATCCCAAGCGGA
>CM042158.1:54128799-54148007 GCA_023376005.1 Doryteuthis pealeii
CGAAATGCAAAAAATGTAAATCTTGATTATCTGGTATAGCTCACCCACCAAATTCTTATTTCTTATGAGTTTCGTCAACTCAGCAAAATAATGGATCATTCCGTTTTAATTATAAAGAAGGAAAGAGAAGAAAAAGGATATGCTACACAGAAAACCATAATAAGAGGGAAAGAAAGAAAGGGATTTGGTGAAGATAAAGGATAAGTAAGAAACCAATGCCTTTTAGCAACGGTAGTGTCGCAGGAGTTGCTGGGTAGTACATACCACTTAGGGCCAATTAAAATGGAATTCTTTTCAAACATTTAGTGGTCCTTAAACCAAGGAGTGTCTTAGTGTAAATCTTGTGTCATATACCTGAGTAGGAAGGGTTCCTTTGGGAAATGAAGGGTGTTTGTCTCAGCTTTAGTATAATAATAGATATAAATATATAAATATATATATATATATATATATATATATATATATATATATATATATATATATGGGTTCCCATCTCGGAAGAGTGACCGTAGTGACCGTGCGCAGCGGTGAGAAAAGTTGACTCATAACCCTCACCCTTTCTCGCACATAGGTTTGTTACATACATCCATCTTTTGCAGAATGTTATGCGATTAAAAAGTTGGGATTGGATGGGAAAAAAACAAAATTGTTTAACGTCTGTATCTTTAGAAGCGATGAAGGTAATCTGTTTTAATCAAACATCATGAAAAGATGAAAAAAAAAAAAATGAACAAAAAAGAATGAGAGAGAAAGTTGAATGAAGATTATTAAACTTTTTACAAATTGAACTATTCGCAATAGCTCTTAAGTAAACATATCAAATGTTGTAATAATTGAATTATCATACCGTGATATATCCACGGGTGCTGTTATTTATTTTTTAATTTTCTGGATGACTTTTGTAATATTTTGCGAATGATTTTGATTATTAATAAATTCATTTCCATGTTAATTAATCGTAGGGGAGAAGGTGGGGAGAGAGGGGACAAAGGGTCAATGGTAAAGAGAAAAAGGCAAACATAGAGAGAGAAGGTAAGATATATATATATATATATATATATATATATATAAGAGAGAAGAGAGAGAGAGAGAGAGAGAGAGAGAGTAACGGAGAGTTTATTTACCTCTCATCCCACTTATGAGGGTTGGACACAAGGTCATTTTTATGTGGGCACAAAGATTGCGTCCATCCCGTCGGCATTCCTCTTCGAGGGTGGCATCTCCGGCGCTGGGCATTAAATCCAGCCCTGCCCCTTTAAATTAAGGGGACAGGTATTGTCGGAGGGTATAGCCCCTGGCATCGACGCTATTAATTTGACCTCTGACAGGTCCAGCACCCGAAGCTGGCGGTTGCAGAGAGAGAGAGAGAGAGAGAGAGAGAGAGAGAGAGAGAGGGGGGGGGGTTAGTACAAAAAAATTGTCGCAAAATATCAAGTAATAAATCACCAAAGAAAATCACTAATTAAAACATGGGATTAAAAAATATCAGTAGAGTAGGGTAAGTTTAGATAGATAGATAGATAGATAGATAGATAGATAGAGAGAGAGAGAGAGAGAGAGAGAGAAAGGTTATGTAGTGAACTTTTTTCTCCCACCCCCCGTAACGACACGTGGTGTATGTTTACCGCCATAAATAAATCTCACATTTCTTCCGAGCCGACAAAGAGTTCCTTTCAATAATACTATATTCACAACCCCATCTGTTTTTAGCTTTTCTTCTTTTAATATTATCTCCTAGATTTAAAAAAAAGTTTACACTCATTTAAAGGTGTTTTTTTTTATATCCCTTGGGAAACACACTGGTGTGAATCTGACTACGACTGTATAGGAATAACAGAAAACAAAGAAAACGAAAAAGAAAACGAAAAAAAAAAGCTACTGAGATTTAGGGAGAGGTAATTCTTATTAGTTAAATTTATGTTAATTTGCTCACAGGGTCAACTTGTTTCCTAAACAGTTAAATAATAGGGAGATTTTGAATGATAGTGAACCCCCCCCCTAAAAAAGAAATTGAATGATAATGACCCCCCCCACACAAAAAAAGAATAGAAAAATAATTAAAATTAAAATGAAGCAAAGAAAATCAAAAATAGAAATTAAAGTAGAAATAAAATTAAAAACAAAAACAAAAGAGAGGACTAAAAATTTAATCAGAATAAACTTGAAAAATAAAATAAAATATGAAAAATTTACATGAAATGATAAAACTATTTTTAAAATACAAAAGTGAGTTCAAAAATAATTACAAATGAAAAATATAAATACTAATGAAATGAAAAAAAAAGGTAATGAAAGATTAAATTAAAAAAGTAAAAGTAAGGTAAAATAAAAATTAAAATTAAAATAAATATAAATAAAGTCAAAACTAGGATAATTTTTTTTTTAATTTAAATGGAAATAAAAGTAGAAATAAGATAGAAAAATAAGAAATACACAGTAAAACAAAAAAGAAGGTTATCTTAAAGATTAAAAATAAAAGGAAAATAGTCTTGAAAAATAACGAAATAAATAAAAAATAATCTTAGAAAAATAAGAATAAAATGTAAAATAATCTTAAAAAAGAAAAAAATTAAAAAGGAAAAATAATCTGAAAAATAAAAATAAAATAAAAGATAGTCCTAAAAAATAAGAATAAAATGTAAAATAATCTAAAAAAAGAAAAAATTAAAAAGGAAAAATAATCTAAAAAAAAAATGAAATAAAAGATAGTCTTAAAAAATAAGAATAAAATGTAAAATAATCTTTAAAAACAAAAAAAATAAAAAATGAAAAATAATCTTAAATATAAACAATAAAATAAAAGATAATCTTAAAAAATAAGAATAAAATGTAAAATAATCTTTAAAAAAAAGAAAAAATAATCTTAAATATAAAAATAAAATAAATGATAATCTTAAAAAATAAGAATAAAATGTAAAATAATCTTTAAAAAAAAAAAAAAATAAAAATGAAAAATAATCTAAAAAATAAAAAATAAAATGAAAAATATAATATAAATAATAATAAAAAAATTAAACTAAAAATAATCTGAAAAATAGAATTTATTTTAATAGAATAAATAGAATAATAGAATTTTAATTGAATAAAATCAAGATATATCTTAATAAAATATTCCACGGTATTAAAATTAGTTTAACAAAATAAAAATCAACTACGATTGTTTTAAATCGTAGTAATTAAAACTTGTTAATCATAAAATTCAGAACTGCAGGTCCAGGATTAGCCTGTAGGGTTTTTATTTTGCTTACAGAGTTAGCCTAATTCCAAAATGGGTAAGTAGTAGTAGGTAGACTATCACGAAAAAATAAATAAATAAAAGATCAGAAAAGAAAGTAAGAAAAAAAAGACATTTAACTAATTATATGATTCAACTTAAATACCGACAAGAGTATCACGTTGAATGTTGAGAGGAAAAGGAAAGTGAAACTAGACAAAAGGAAACATTTGTTTATATTTTTTGCTTCGTGTTGAAGAAAGACTTTAAAGAAAATTAATTATTTCGTGGGAGAAGAATTGAAAATCGCGTCGACGATGAAAAGTTTGTAAGACAATTCAAAGTAAAAAGGAACGGAAGGAGATATTCAACGGGAATGTTGCCGCCGACAAGAAGAAAGGGAAGAATGAAAACAACATGAAGGTAAGTAGAATAAATACAGGCTGATAGGCAGAGGAGGGGTATTATAAGGGTAGTAATGGAGGGAGAGAAAGAGTGTGTGTGTGTGTGTGTGTGTGTGTGTGAGTGAGTGAGTGAGTGAGAGAGAGAGAGAGAGAGAGAGAGAGAGAGAGAGAGATTAAAAGTTGTTTTAGTACAAAAAAGAGAGGTAGAGAGACATTCAGACAGGCTGGTAGACAGAGGAGGGGTATTAATGGAGAGAAAGAGGAAAATAGAGAAAGTGTGTGTGTGCGGGGGGGGGGCAGACAGGTAGTCAAACAGAGAGTGATAATGACTGAGAGTTAGAAAGAGGGAAAGAGAGAGGTGTGTGTGTGTGTGTGAGAGAGAGAGAGAGAGAGAGGGAGAAGTGGAAGAGAAAGGGGGCAGACAGGTAGACAAACAGAGAGTGATAATGAGGGAGAGTTAGAAAGAGGGAAAGAGAGAGGTGAAAGAGAGAGAGAGAGAGAGAGAGAGAGAGGAGGAGGAGAGAGGGAGAGAGAGGGAAAGAGAGAAGTGGGCAGAAAATCAGACAGAGTTATAATGAGGGACAGTTAGAAAGAGGGAGAGAGAGAGAGAGAGAGAGTGTGTGGGGCTAAACAAACTGAGTTAAAATGTAGTACTGGATGGAGAGACAGAGAGAGAGAGAGAGAGAGGGAGAGAGAGTGAGAGAGAGGGTGGGAAGAGAGACAGACAGACAGTCAGTGAATAAAAGAGTAGTACTAAGAGAGAGAGAGAGAGAGAGGGGGGGGAGAAAGAGAAAGAAAGAGAGACAATGTGAAGCAAAGAGACAAACTGCCAGACACACAATGAGACAGTGATAGAGAGAAGGGAGAAAGAGAGAGACAGAGACAGACAGACAAAGATGGAGACGGACGGACGGACAGTAAAAGAGAGATAGGGGGCAGGCCGACAGGGAGACAGAGAGCAAGTAATAAAAGTGTAGTAGTGGAGGAAGGGAGAGAGAGAGAGAGAGAGGTAGAGAGAGAGAGAGAGAGAGAGAGAGAGAGAGAGAGAGGGTGGTGGTGGTTTGGTTTGGTTTGTTTTACGGCATATCAACCTCAGTGGGTCATTTAATGGCGATAAAATTTATAAATTCATTCTTAATGGATACACAATTTTTTATTATTATAAATACATTTTTCTATTTATCCCAGAGATGGGACCCTAACAGGTAATACCACTTCGGTTCAGAGTGGACCAAGGAGCAATGGTGATGAAGGGGTGCTCTACATTCCCCAAACTACCAAAACTGGAACCTCACCATCAGATAGAGTTTAACGTCATTTCCAAGACATGTAGACCCTCAGCCACCACCTTCTAGCAACGATATGATAAAAAGGATTGGGCTTGTCATAAGGAGGATAGGGTTGGGGCAATCATATAGGTGCTAGGGCTTGACGGGACCAGTCGATTGATCCAAGGGGGCCTTTGCGACCGCCCATCTAGCCTAAGTAAGGGTCTAAGTGGAGTGTTGCAGGTCATGGACTGCTCATACACAAAGACTCCGTCCTTAAGCATCACGGGTCGCCACCCAGAGGAGAGAGAGAGAAAGAGTGAGAAAGAGAGTAAGAGAGAAAGAGTGAGAAGGAGAGAGAGAAATTGAGAGAGAGATAGAAAGAGAGATAGAAAGAGAGAAAGAAAGAGAGAAAGAGAGAAGAGAGAGAGAGAGAGAGAGAGAGAGAGTAGGCAGATCAGTAGTGTAAAAAAGAAGGGAAATGAAAAAATAGAGATATGAAAAGTAATACACAAATATATATGAAAAGTAATACACAAATATATAACAACAAAATGATGATAAAAATAACCTTAGAAAAAATGAACACTAAACTTAGAATATGAGAATAAAAAAGATAAAAATAAGTTTAAAATTCATTCATTTATTCATATTGTTTTTATTTACGATTATTTTTAAAGAAAATATTTACTACTCTTAAATTACTAATTTAAGAAAACTAAATATTTTCTTTGATAATTATTTTTAAATTAAATATTCTTTTTATTTATTAATATTGATTTTAATGCGTATTTTTTTTTTGTGAGAATGTTTAGTTTTAAACTGGGGGTTCGATTTACAAGGTAGGTATAATGATAAACTGGACCCTCTTTTTATGAACGTATTTATGTTTTTTCGTAGTCCCTTATGAAAATCTGACGCGTGCAATTTTAGAGTACGGGAGCCAAAAAAAAAAAAAGTGCATTTAAAACTTATTTTTTGTCATTTTTCTCTAATGTCATTTGACCGTAAAGTGGTGTTTCGATTTACAATATAAGGATTAAAATATCCCAAACAAATATAAATATGAAGATTAAAAGGAGAAAATTATACGAAAGGTAATAACAAATAACGAAAATAAAATTACTTTAAATTAAAATTAAAATTTAAGCTAATCAAAGAAAAAATAAAATAATATTTTTTAAATAATCTTTAAAAAATTAAATATAAAGTAGATAATTAAAATAAAAGTAGAATTTTTTTTTTAAATCCTAAAAATTAAAAAAAACAAAATAAAAATAATCAAGATAAACTAAAAATAAACAAATTATAATTAAGATTAAAAATTTAAATAACAATAACATAAAAAATATATAAGTAAGTTTAAAAACAATTATAGATATGATTATAATTGCAAATAAAATGGAAGATAAAACAACAAATAAACTAACCGAAGAAATGTATGTTTATATTTTGATTTGAAATATTCAAATTTATAATATTAAAAAATCAAAAAAGAAAAAAGAAAGAAATAGATATAGAAAAAATCTAAAAAATACATAATAATACAAAAATCAAAATTATATATATAGAAATGTAATGTAAAGTCTTCGGGGCGGCCTAAAGTCGGTATCAGCCTATCAGCGAGGGAGTCTATCCCATTTTCACTTGCGCTAGACCAAGGAGATTCTTTTAGCCTCTGAGGTGGATCGCCATACCTACCATCAACTCTTCACTTTACCGCAGAGATCCCTGTGCTATTCACAAGCTGAGTTGGCGAGGACCGTTATCGAACTAGGAACCTTGTGGTTTTTAGCCGAACTCTCTCTCTCTCTCATTCTCTCTCCACACACACATATATATATATATTATATATATATATATATATATATATATATATAACATCATATAGACCGTCTCATATACCTTGAAAACGGATGATTGTTCACCTGAAATATCGGAATTGATCAAACCAGAACAACAATTGATTATTAAAAATTCTGATTTTTGTTCTGTTTTTCTTGTTTTTGTTCCAATGCTTCAAAAAACAAAAAAATAACGTTCACAAGAACAAAGTTTATACACAACGTACATATACATATACATATATACATATATATATATATATATATATATATATATATATATATATATGCATGTATATATGAAAAACCACTGACAAAGGAAACATTACTACTCCAGGCAAATATTAGGGAATTGTCACACAAAGTTGATTTTCACCATTGCTGTTTTTCTTATATAGCAGTAAATAGACTAATAACAGATAAGGCGCAAAATATGAAAATAATTAGAAACAAAGCACATAAATATCCCATCAAGAAACAGAGTAAAGAAGAAACAAAATTCCTGGAAAAGAACACTCAATAATTTAAAATATATTCATACCTTTCCCAAGGGTAGTAGCGCTAAGTGAAATGTAATTACCACGTCCAGGATTTGAACTCGGGGCGACGAGACCATTTCCCATGACTTTAACCGCGCGCTTTTTATCATATATGTGCTAGAAAGCGGTGGCTGGTAGTCCTATTGTCCTAGGTATAACATTAAACTCTATCTGAATGTGAAGTTCCAATTCCGGAGCTCTAGGGGATGTGGAGTACCTTTTATCACAACAACTCCCAAATCCACTCTGACCCGGAGTGTTAGATCAAATGTATGTGTTCAATAGAATAAAATAAGTTATTAAAAATGTGTTAAAAAAATTGAATTAAAAATGTGCCCACCAAGTATGAATAAAGCAAAGCGTATCGGCATAAAATGATCCAATTTTTAGGGGGTTGCTATGATTAGTGTATTAGTTATTAAAAATACTAGCAAGTATATGCCCTTCCGGATGCATGTATCTAAGTTTTAATGTAATAAAATATACTAAATTTGAAAGGCTAATAAGAGTGCAGATGCAAAGATTTGAAACAGAGGGGGTATAATCGAAAAGTAGAACAATTAAAACATACACTTCCATCACTCCCGTCTTTGATTGCTATATTTTCCTAATCTTACTATTTAGTTAAAATTGGAAGTAAAGAATAAAATTAGAGTTATTTCTTCTTGTTAATGGATTTTTAAAAAGATTTATCCCCAAGATTCATCAAGATAAAACTACACAATTACAAATCAATAATACTAAGCACATTTATTAAAATCAAATTGTTGATATCAATATGCAAATTAGCTCTCCCATTCACACTGTAAATCAATATTTTGTGGTATATATATGCCGTAAAATGGTGAGATGCCGTAAAATCCAACAAACTAATCGACTGATGTGTAGATGCTCAACTGTGTTCCTTTCAATGGGGTTATACACTTAGAGTTATGCAACGATGCCTTTCAAAAAGGATACCCTTGAGGAGAACTGAGTTTGCTGACGGATACATGCTTTTAGACCTTTCTCCAAACTGCTTTCGTAGGAAATCACGGAATAGATGAGGCCACATAGCAAAACCGGAACGTCCTTTGTCTGTCAGAACTTTGACAACGGCAATGGCTGCAGTTAAAGGATCTAGCGCGTTGACCTCTCTGACCAAAGGAAGACCTGCAACTGATGCGGGAAGCCATAGCAAATCTTCGTTGGCGAAGACAACCAATTAAATAAGTAAGTCGATAGGTTTGGGTCACAAGACCTTTGCTAACAGTCGCTGCTTAATAATCTGAATCTCCCGCCTGGACTCCATAGGCTATGAGAAAATATATACGCTGTAATCCCTACTGAATATTACTTTGTGACCTCAAATCTCTCTCTCTCTCTCTCTCTCTATATATATATATATATATATATATATATATATATATATATATATATATATATATATATAGAGAGAGAGAGAGAGAGAGAGAGAGAGGCCCGGGTTAACTCAGTCGGTAGAGCGTTCGGCTCGTAAACCACAAGGCTCCTAGTTCGATACTCGCCCTCGCCTACTCAGCGTATGAGTAGCACAGGTATCTGTGCGGTAAAGTAAGGAGCTGATGGTAGGTGTGGCGCGCCACCTCAGACGCTCAATTAATCTCCTTGGTCTAGCGCTAGGGAAAAAGCGATAGACTCCCTCGCTGCATACTGATACCGACATTAGGCCGCCCCGACGACTTTACTTTTACTTATATATATATATATATATATATATATATATATATATATATATATATATATACCGTATTTGACGGCATATAGGACGCACCTTTTTCCAAAATTTTTGCTCAAACAATTGCCCTGCGTATTATACTTCGTAGGTGAAGTTTGTGAGCTTCCGTTGGCCTAGGCTATTCTTCTCTATGATGCTCACTAACCTGAAATTTAACCTGATATTTACTTCCGAAAATATTTAGTTTTGAAAAAAAACAAAAGTTAAATAAATATAATTTTCAACACATATTGCATTGTAAAATGGCTTCAAAAATCTTTATATTACACATACACACAATGCTTCAAAGATACTATAAAAAAAACAACTTTATTTCACTATGCCGAGCAAGGCTATATCTATAGTAAAAATTAAAAGAATTAAATAAAAATTAAAATAAGAATTAAAATTAAAACTTCCCCAAGTGAATAAAAAAGTACAGAGTTAAAATTAAAACTTCCCCAAGTGAATAAAAAAGTACAGAGTTAAAATTAAAACTTCCCCAAGTGAATAAAAAAGTACAGAGTTAAAATTAAAACTTCCACAAGTGAATAAAAAAGTACAGAGTTAAAATTATAACTTCTCCAAGTGAATAAAAAAGTACAGAGTTCGAAGTAAATCTTCCCCACGCGAATAAAATAAGTACGGGTTTCAATTTACAACTTTGGTAAGCAAATAAAAAATACTCACGACAAATTTAGATTCCGACAATTGAATAAAGATTACGTGCAACAAATTAAAAGTTCGGCAAGCAAATAAAAAAGTAGGGACAACGATCTTAATGTACGCTACGCGAATAAGAAAGTACGTACAAAAATTAAAATTTCGTTTGGCAAATGAAAAAGTACCAACAACTAATTAAAACCTTGCCAATAAAACCTCCGTAAGCACAAAAAAAAAAAAAATTAAAAATTAAAACATACGTACAACAAATTAAAACTATATCAAGTAAGAATAAAACAAAAAAGCTATGATTAAGAAAATTAAAAAATACAATAAAAAAATTAAATCCTATTGTAAGCAAATTAAAAAGGGCTTCAATCAAATTAAAATACCAACACGCAAAATTATGCACAACACAAAAAACTATAGAAAGTAAATTAGTGACTAAAGCACGCAATTCAATTATGTGATTTCATTGCTGGAATTTCAATTGGTTCCAGCATGTATATAGATATGAACACCCTACGTGACAAACCGCTGAAGATGGAACGATGTTGAAGCGCTCGAAACGTGACGAAAACAAAATAATGAATGTATAATTCAATGGAACGAGTCTTTGAATATTCCAAAGTCATTGATTGACATTGCCTTTGTGATGTCTTGCACCCAATTACCAAATATAAAAAAGGAACCATATATGAGAGAGAGGAGAGAGAGAGACAGAGAGAGAAAGAAACAGAGACAGAGAGACAGAGACAGAGAGAGAAAAAACACAGAGAGAGAGAGAGAGAGAGAGAGAGAGAGAGAAACAGAGAGAGACAGAGAGAGAGAGAGAGAGAGGAGAGAGAGCGGTGGGGGACGATCAAAAAAGGAAAGAAGAGAAATACATTAAAAAAAAAAGAAAAATTCAAGTTCGCGGCTTTAATGAAAGAGAACAAAAGTGGTGAAAAGTTAGCAAACAGCAGAGACCGGAAATAGACTACAAAGCGAAACGAGGCTAACGAGATTGTGCAGGCGCTAATTGTGTTTTGATTGCACGCGTTGAACTAAATGCCTACTTTTTTAAAGGCCGGTGTTTGCGTATAACCAATCTTCAGAGTTAGTTACTTTTTTTTTTGTCAAAATCGATGTCATACGGAATTTCGCAAACACATTGGAGAGAATGAGACATATACACGTGTAGTTTATCATGAGAAAGTGTGCATAGAGTATTATCAAATATCTGATATTGCTAGAGCCAGAGCATCAGGTAAGGTTCGAGTATCAGAAAAGGTGATTTTTAACTATGATAATGTCCAATGTCCATCTAGATAGAGCTGGACTGAACGATACGTCGTGTATTTTCACTTTTTAAAAAATATTTAATTTACATGAAACACCCAAAGTTGTATTATCTGCGTTATTCGGACTATTGTCCCCATCTTCATTGATACTTGTACAACGTTTCGGCCGACATGCCCTCCGGCCTTCTTCAGGTATTTCTTGTCGGATTTCAGGAACCTAAAAAAGTAAGTAAAATCATCAAATTCATTAAAGGATTAAAAATATAAAACAATTTGAAATGTAAACTTTAAATAGGTATTAAAATAAAAAAAAAACCTATATATAGATATATAATACCAGTCATGTATTTATTAAAACTTGTTTTAAAAAACAATGAGGACTATCTAATGTTGCATGTTCAAATTTTGAGTGTATTTATTCTATGTTATGACGATTTTGGGTAATGTAACGTAAACAGTGACGTGGTTTTTGTTACAGACAAAAACTGGAAGCGAATCTCCTCTATTATTATTATTATTATTATTATTATTATTATTAGTAGTAGTAGTAGTAGTAGTAGTAGTAGTAATTTTAGAACAAATGAGATAATAAACTTATTTTTCAGTAGTTGCAGCAATAGACATTGGTCAATACAAAGGCCGTTCTTGTTCAGTACTTTCCTATAATAAAATTGCTGCTTGACTTAATCCCTATCAGTAGCAATCCTTTTCAAGGCTGATTTTAAATGCATTTCTCGAGTCAAATTATTAGAAATATATTTACATTATTCGTGTATCAGTTGTCTGGGGTTTATTAGGCGGGTCATTAAATGGATGGACTATTTTCATCGCCCAGGGCGCTCTTTGTTCACAACGGTTCACCCATCTTCTGGTTGTTTTGCTATGGAATCGGTCGTGCCAAAGGGCCATTGTGAAGTGGCAAATGGTGTTACACTGTAAATATCCTAGACAATAGCCGGAGAGTACACGGTCGAAACGTTTTGAACAACGGATAGCGTAGAAAATAATATATCGCCCAATAGAGAAGGAATTATAAAATATTTATTCTATTAAGACTTACATTAATTCTTGACCATTGATATTAGTTATTTTCATTCGTTTCCAGTGGTTACCGGTGAGAGGGGGAAGAAAGGGGTGGGAGAGAAGAGAAGCAAATGAAGAAGAAGTGGACGAGTAAGGAAAGGATGGTAAAAACTGTGAAGAAGAAGATAATGAAAAAGAAAAATATGATAGAAGAAGAAGAAGAGAAGAGAAGAAGAAGAAGAAGAAGAAGAAGAAGAAGAAGAAGAAGAAGAAGAATAGATATAATAAAAGAATAATAATAATAATAATAATAATAAGAAGAAGAAGAAGAAGAAGAAGAAGAAGAAGGAGAAGAAGATAATGAAAAAGAAAAAAATATGATAAAAGCAGAAGAAGAAGAAGAAGAAGAAGAAGAAGAAGAAGAAGAAGAAGAAGAAGAAGAAGAAGAAGAAGAGGAACAAGTACAAGAACAACAAAAAGAAGAAGATCATGAAAAAGAAAAAATAATGATAGAAGAAGAGAAGAGAAGAAGAAGAAGAAGAAGAGAAGAAGAAGAAGAAGAAGAAGAAGAAGAAAATATGAAAAGAGGAACAAGAAGAGGAACAAGAACAAGAACAAGAAGATTATGAAAAGAAAAAGAAAAAAATATGATAAAAGAAGAAGAGGAACAAGAACAAGAACAAGAACAAGATTAATGATAAAGAAACTATGATAGAAGAAGAAGATGAGAAGAAGATGAAGAAAAGAAGAAGAAGAAGAAGAAGAAGAAGAAGAAGAAGAAGATAATGAAAAAGAAAAAATATGAAAAAAAAGAAGAAGAAAATGAAAAAGAAAAAATATGATAAAAGAAGAAGAAGACAAGGACGATGAAGAAGAAGATGAGGAGAAAGAACAATAACAAAAACAACAATAAGAACAAGAACAAGAAGGGGTGAGGTGATGAAGTCAATCAAGTTTAAGAGGAAAAAGAAAATCAATAATAATTATAATAATAATAACCAGCAGATCCCAGGGTGAAGCTGAAGGAAAATGAAAAGATGGATAAATACCTGGACCTTGCCCGATAATTGAAAAAGCTGTGGAATATGAGACTGAAATAATACCAATCATAGTTAGTGCACTTGGAACGGTCCCAATAATCTTGGAAAAAAGACTGGAGGATCTGTAAATCAGAGGAAGAATTGGGACTATCCAGACTACTGCACTGCCGCAATTTGACAGAATACTCAGGAGAGTCCTGGAGACCTGAGGAGACTTGTCACTCAGCTTCCAGGGAATACCATCAGCTAACTCTTGTGTGAACAACCCAAAACGAGAGTTAATAATAATAATAATAATAATAATAATAATAATAATAATAATAATAATAATAATTATTATTATTATTATTATTATTATTATTATTATCAAGAAGAGGAAAAACAACAACAACAAAAACAAGTGGAAGAAAGAAAGTAGATAAAAGGTAAAGAGGTGGGGATAATGAAAAGAAAAACAAGAAGAAGAAGATGTAGGGAAACGAAAAAAAGAAGAACAAGAAGAAGAACAAGAAGAACAAGAACCAAAAGATAATGAAAAAGAAAAAAAGATGAAGAAAAAGAAGATGAGGAAAAGAAAAGCAATAATATAATAATAATAATCATAATCATAGAAGAAGAAGAAGAAGAAGAAGAAGAAAGAACAATAACAACAACAACAACAACACAACAATGACAACAACAAGTGGAAAGGGAGAAAGGAGATGAAGGGAACGAGAAGAAGAAGAAGAAAAGAAAGAAGAAGAGAAGAAGAAGAAGAAGAAGAAGAAGAAGAAGAAGAAGAAGAAGTTGGGCTAAAATAAAACTCTTTAAAGCAGAAGGTAATTTTCAATGCGCAAAACGAATTCGCCAACGATCGCTTTTGGTTGACTAAGTGGAAAAGCATTTTGTTTTGATCCTCACGATTGAAACGAAATTCTTTCCACTTAGCCAGGCAACAACGGCGACAATATCATCGAAAATAAAGAAAAATAAAAATTTAGAAAAAAAAAAATAAAAAAACACCGAAGAGAATCATATAAAAAAAAAAAGCTATGAACAGTAATCAGGAATACACGTCGAATCAAGAGAAACAGCAACAAGAACAAAATATTGATATAAATCTTGTAATTATTCCGTGACAGATGAAAGCATATATAAACCGAAAAGTCAAGGACTCCTCACTCGGTAGGCGGAAACGGTATGTTGTAAGATCATGGAAGACGTTGAAAAATACAGAAGACGAGATCTTGTGTTAATTGCTTTCAAGAAAAAGAAAAAAATGAATCCTGGTGAAGGATTTTTGAAAGTGACGAGTTTTAGCTTATCGAGCTTCAATACGCATTTTCGAAACCAAAAAGAAAGCATGTGCTTCGTTTGCATAATGTATAATGTCCAAAATGCTGTTTTCCTAACGAGACATTAACGTTGGTGTTCAGGTCGATATGGAAACTACGACCATATATAATATATATATATATATATATATATATATATATATATATATGTGTGTGTGTGTGTGTGTGTGTGTGTGTGTGCATTTGGGCAGCATTCTTTCATTTATACATGTAGGAGTTGGCCAGAAACTCGAAAAGATAAAAATAAAATTGTTAAACAGGAGATGTATCTTTGTTTAATTCTCACACACAACACACACACACACACACACACACACTATATATATATAGATATATACATATATATATATGTGTGTGTGTGTGGTAGATTATGTGCTTAATTAAAGTCATACCTAATTTTGTTAATTAATTAATTATAATTAAATGAATTAAGCGTGCATATCAGTTTAAATGTAAAGCGTAAACAAATCGAGAAAAAGTCGATCTCTGTATGTACATTTCAGCCAGAGATCGAATTTTTCTCAATTTATTTACGCTTTACATTTAAACCGATATGCACGTCTAATTCATTTAATTATAATTAATTAATTAACAAAATTAGGTATGACTTTAATTAAGCACAATAATCTCCCACAAATTGTCGCCCATCGCCATTTCAAACACATTGTTTGACTACTTCATATATATATATATATATATATATATATATATATATTATATATATATATATATATATATATTATAATAATAATAATAACTAGTATAAAACGGGGTGAAAGCAAATTAATGGACGGAATACAACTGCCAAATTAGGACACTATAAAATCACTTGATGAAAATGAAAGTTACAAATTTTTAGAAGCGGGCAATATCAAGCAAGCAGAAATGAAAGGAAAAGTAAAAAAAAAGAATAAAGAATATCCCAGGAGAACAAGAAAACTCCAGAAACCAAACTCAACACCAGAAATATGATCAAATTAATACCTGGGCTGTCCCCATTATAATATACTCTGGACCATTCTGAAATGGACAAAAGAAGAACTCAGACAGATTGACCAAAGGACTAGAAAATTAATGACCATGTACAAGGCTCTACACCCGAGAAACGATAGAGATAGACTATAATGTATCAAGAAAGGGAGGGGGAGAGGTCTAGCCAACATAGAGGACTGCGTAGAAGGCCAACATCCAACAACTCGAAGACTACACAAGAGAGTTTAAGAGATTACTTACAGCGGCCAACAATATGAAGATGTGAAATATGGACAAACAGAAAAACAACAAAGACTAGAAAACAAACATGGGAAGGAAAACAATTATATGGGCACTTCAAATGACAAATCGGAGAGGTTGCACACAAAAAAACCTGGACATGGTTAAGAAAAGGAAACCTCAAAGCAGAAACTGAATCAGTAATATTGCTGCCACCAAAAATAAATGCCATAAGGACAAACTATATCAAGCGAAAATTGATAGACCAACAAAGTAGTAAATGTAGACTATGCGGTGACAGAGATGAAACTGTAAACCATGTACTAAGCGAATGTAGCAAACTAGCTTAACGGAAGTACAAAACTAGGCACGACTGGGCTGGAAAGGTGATCCCTAGGAATTATGCAAAAAATTAAATTTTGAACGACAACAACAAAAATGGTAATGCATAAACCAGATTCTGTTCTTGAGAAATGAAACGTTAACATTCTCTGAGACTTTGAGATAAAAAACGGATCACCTTATCGCAGCAAGAAGACCAGACCTAGTGTTGATTAACAAAAA
Source organism: Doryteuthis pealeii (assembly GCA_023376005.1). Taxonomy (NCBI): domain Eukaryota; kingdom Metazoa; phylum Mollusca; class Cephalopoda; order Myopsida; family Loliginidae; genus Doryteuthis; species Doryteuthis pealeii. The sequence goes on from CM042158.1 coordinate 54,144,923, forward strand.
AGAAATAACTTGTCAACTAGTTTAACGTCATTTCCAGGACCTGAAGACACTCAGCCACCGCCTTCTAGCACCAATATGATAAAAGGGTCGGGGCTTGCCATAAGGCAATAGGATGGGGCAATATATAGGTGCTAGGGCTTGATGTGACCAGCCGATTGATCGGAGGGGCCTCTCCAACCGCCCGTCCTAGTCCAAGTAAGGACCACAGTGGAATATTGCATGTCATGGACTGCTCATCCACCTGGGTCCTATCCTTAAGCATCAGGGGTCACCACCACGGCAACAGGTGGTCCATTGGTGAGTCTTACCTCTCCTCAGAGGTGCAATCGTACATTGTAACACCTCAGCTGACAGGGCGGGTCGTGATTCAAATTTTAGAACACTTACAATCATATTTCGTAGGCTAGCACTGAATAATGGTCAACACAAAATTATCTTCGGTAATAAGTTTAACCCAACAAGTGTTGACATGCCGTAAAATCAACCGACTAACCAACCAAGCCAACTACTAAGCGAGCCAACCAACTGCTTCTGTCCACGTGATATTCGCGCCGCAACTTTGATTGTAATGTAACATTCAAAATGGCGTTGGTAATCTGGTCGTCGAGTCGAGATTTTTCTCAGTCCCACTTTTGGTAACTTGAGATTTCTTATTTCTTAGAATTTCGCTTTTTATTTCCCTTTTTTTGGAGGGGAGGGGATCATTTCTTGGTTGCCTGTTTATTGAAATGCCCTAAAATTCAACCGACCAACTAACCAGTTTTCAAATTGGTCTTTTTGAATAAGCAAGGATAGCAATGTCGTCATTTTCACAATGGTTACGATTTTTTTTTGTACATCTTCTAATTATCTCTTCATTTCGTTTTCTTTAGCTTCAAAATTCTGTTGCTGTTCTGGTTACAGTGAGAAGTGGGTGGTATGTGTTATCTTCGGCATAAGATAACCCAACAAGTGTTGACACGCCGTAAAATTCAACCGACCAACCATCCAACTAACCAGCCAACCGACTGTTTTCTTGTCACGTGATATTCGCGCCGCAAACTTTGATTCTAATTTGTAACATTCAAAATGGCGTTGTAATCTTTGGTCGTCGAGTCGAGATTTCTTCAGTCCCACTTTTGGTAACTTGAGATTTTATTTCTTAAATTTCTCTTTTTTTTCTTTTTTTTCTTTTTTCTTTTATGGAGGGGAGGGGTATCATTTCTTGCTTTGCCTGTTTATGAAATGCCGAAAATCAACCGACCAACTAACAAGTTTTTCAAAATTGGTCTTTTGAATAACCAAGGATAGCAAATGTCGTCATTTTCAACATGGTTTTACGATTTTTTTTTCGTCTATTCTTTTAATTATCTCTTCATTTCGTTTCTTTAACTTCAAAATTATGTTGCTGTTCTGGTTACAGCAAGGGTGGGGTGTTTTATTTTTTTTCTTATTTTTTTTTTTGTTACCCAATGTCGTTTGGAGATAATCTGAAAATTATTACTGTACCCGTATTTTTTCTCTTCTGTTTTCCGCTTCCTTCCCCTCTTTTATCTCGATACCGATCTATCATTTTGATAATATCATCAAAGTGATCATTTTATTATTGTTTTTTTCATTTTATTTCATGAGAGGTGCGTTACTGTCTTGTGCCGTTTGTTTGAAAATGAAGCCACGTTCTATTAATGATTTTGTATCATCGATATTTTGATCGACCTGTCACAACTTCGATCATTTCCTCTTCAATATGCGCCACGATCTTCTGTATCTTTCCCATCAGATCTTTCTCTATCTCTCTCTCTCTTCTCTTTCTTCTTTTCTCTTCTCTCTCTCTCTCTCTCTCTTTTGAACATTCTTTCCTTTCTTTTTCTTTCTTTTTTTCTTACAGTCTCTGTCTCTGTCTCTGTCTCTTTATCTCCTCTCTTCTCTCTCTCTCGCCTCTGATACTCTCCTCCTCACTGTGTCCGCATATATGTAATAGGCTTTTCCCTTTATCTATTTCTTCTTTTATTTCTATCTCTTCCTGTCTCTCTGTCTCCTACTCACTTTTTCCTTGTTGTCTCTCTTTCATTTTCTTCCACACATCTGTTTTTAAAACTATATCTTTCTTCTTCTTTCTTCTTCTCTGAATATATATATATATATATATATATATATATAATATATATATATTATTATATATTCATTGTTTTTCTCTGTTACTCTCTTTTTTCCTTTTCCCCATAATCTTCATTTTTCAATTCTCTCATTCTCTCTCGTTTTCCTTTTTTTCTTACGTCCTCTTTTTTCTATTTCTGGCATTTCCCGTATCAATCTCTCTCTCCTCTTCTCCTCTCTCTTCTCTCTCTCTCGTCTCTGCTCTCTCTCTCTCTTTCTCTCTCATCTTTCTTCTGTCTCGTTTTTCTGTCTGTCTGTCTGTCTCTCTCAATCTCAATCTCTCTCTCTTCTCGTCTCCCTATCTCTCTCTCACACACACACACACACACACACACATCAACACTTTTCTCTATTTATCTTTATCTTTCTCTCTCTCTCTCTCTCTCTTTACCATATATTGTATTTTGGTATCTCTCTTTTCCATCCCCTCTCTCTTCATTCTCCATTTTTTCTTTCTCTCTCTCTCTCTCTCTTCTCCCTCTCTCTCTCTTCTTGCTCACCCTCTTCTCTCTCATTTATCTTTATCTTATCTTATCTCTCCTCTCTCTCTCTATTTTCTAATATATTTTTTGTACCATCCCTTTTCCATCCCCTCTCTCTTTTGTCTTCCATTTTCCTTTTTCTCTCTCTCATCTCTCTGTCCATATTTTCTTGTGTCTCTCTTTTTTCCATTCTCTCTCTTCTCGCTCTCTATCTCTCGCTTACTCTCATCTCTCTCTCTCTATTTATCCTTATCCTCCTCTCTCTCTCTCTCTCTCTCTTCATATATTTATGTATCTCTTCTTTTTTCCATTCCCTTTCTCTTCATCTCTATTTTTCCTTTCTTTCTCTCTCTCCCCCCTGGCTCTCACAACCACACACACACACATACACACAACATAGCACACACAGCCTACCCCCTCTCTCTTCCCTATTTCCTCTTGTACGAAACACCAGTTTCAACAGCGTC
>CM042158.1:54148107-54165607 GCA_023376005.1 Doryteuthis pealeii
GTCCTTTCGCGTTCCTCCATCTGTCCAATGAGTTCTTTACTTTTGTCCATTTCAAGATGGGTCCAGAGTATATTATAATGGGGACAGCTCCAGGTATTAATTGATCATATTTCTGCTGTTATGTTTGTTTTCTGGAGTTTTCCTGTTCTCCTGGGATATTCCTTTAATTCTTTTTTTTTAACTTTTCCTTTATTTCTGCTTGCTTGATCATTCGGCCCCATTCATAAATTTCGTAACTTTCTTTTGCACATCCGAAAGTGATTTTATATGTGTCCTAATTTGGCAAGTTGTATGTCCTGCTCAAGCTCAAAATTTGACTCTTCCACCCCGTTAGCAACTAAGGTGTGTCTCTCTCTCTCAATATATAATCATGAAGTTAAGTCAAACGAATGTCTTTGAATGGCGAGGCCGACAATTTCGTGGTGATGAGATTATGTGGCTTATTACCGGAAAAGTCATAATCTAATTTTGTCAATTAATTAATTATAATCTGAAAATGAATTAGGCGTGCATGTACCTGTTCTAAATGTTAATAAGCTCGTAACACAATAGTAGAAATTCCGATTCTGCGCTGATAATGTACATACAGAGATCGATTTTTTCTCGGTTTCCGTTTACACGCTTTTACATCTGTAAATGATATGACGGCATAATTCTTTAATATAATAAATTAACTTAACAAAATTAGTTATGACTTTAATTAACAGCACATAATTACCCCACTACACACACACACACACCATTATATTATCACCTATCATATGTATATATCTCGACATATTATAATATGTGTGTGTGTGTGGTGTGTGTGTCAGACATGTGTGTTGTTGTGTGTGGTGTGTTGTGTGTGTGTTAGAATTAAACAAATGCAATACATCATCCTCGTTTAAACAATTTTAGTTTTTGATTTCTCGAGTTTCACTGGCCAACTCTACATGTATAAATGACACTACACACACTACCACACACACACACCACAACACACAATATACAGTGGTATAATCGTCAATACCAACTATATATATATATATATATATATATTTTATCTCTTGCTCGTAACGTTTTTTTCCATATCGAAGTACCATCCAGGACCTGAACACCAACGTTAATGTCTCGTTAGGAAAACCGCATTTATTGGAATTACTACATATTATGCAAACGAAGCAAATGCTTTCTTTTTGGTTGAAAGATGCGTATTGAAGCTCGATAAGCTAATAACTGTCACTTTCAAATCCTTCACCAGGATTCATTTTTTTCTTTTCTTTTCTTGAAAGAATACACAAGATCTCGTTCTTCTGTATTTTTCAACGTCTTTCCATGATCTTAACACATACCTTTCCGCCTACCCGAGTTGAGGAGTTCCCTTAGACTTTTCGGTTGATATATATGCTTTCATCTTCACGGAATAATTACAAGATTATATCAATATTTGTTCTCTTGTGCTGTTTCTCTTGATTCGACGTTGTATTTCCTGTTTTATGTATGCTTCTTATTTTTTTATGATTTTCTCTTCGGTGTTTTTTTTTTATTTTTTAAATTTTATTTTTCTTCTATTTTCGCTGATATTGTCGCCGTTGTTGCCTGGCTAAGTGGAAGAATTTCGTTTCAATCGTGAGGATCAAACAAAATGCTTTCCACTAGTCAACAAAAAGCGATATCGTGGCGAATCTCGTTTTGCGCCTTTGAAAATTACCTTTCTCGCTTTAACAGAGTTTTATTTTTAGCCCAATTCTTCTTCTTCTTCTTCTTCTCCTTCTTCATTCTCTTATTCTTCTTCTTCTTCTTCTTCTTTCTTCTTCTTCTTCTTCTTCTTCTTCTTCTTCTTCTTCTCGTCCCTTCATCTCCTTCTCCTTTTCCACTTGTTGTTGTTGATGTTGTTGTTGTTGTTAATCATATCCTCACCTTCATCCTCATCTTCATCATCATCATCATCTTCTTCTTCTTCCTTTTCTTCTTCTTCTTAATTAATATATCTACTTATATTGTCATTATTCTTTTATTGCTTTTCTTTTCCTCATCTTCTTTATTCTCATCTTTTTTTTCAATCTTCTTGTTTCCTTGTTCTTCTGTTCCTTTCGCTTTTGCCGCTACATGCAATCTATCTTCTATTATTCTTTATTATCCCCACCTCTCTACCTTCATCCCTCCAATCTTTCTGTCCACTTAGTTGTTGTCTGTCGTTCTTCTTCTGCTTTTCTTCTTCTTGATTTATTATTATTATTATTATTATATTATTATTATTTTTATTATTATTATTATTATTTTATTATCCTCGTTTTGGGTTGTCACACAGGAGTTAGCTGATCGTATTCCCTGCAAGTGAGTCCCGACCTGGATTTAGTGATTTGTCTAATCTCAAGTTCCCAAATATTATTTTCACTCCTTTTGAGTTTTTACATCAGGCGTTAGTGATGATATTTCACGGAGTTTAAGTGGCAGCAAGTCACCTAGGCTCCATGACCGTTCTTGATATTCTAGCGATTGCAGCACTGCAGTAGTTGGATGGTTTTAATTCTTCCTCTGATTTCCAGATCCTCCAGTCTTTTTTTCAAAAGATTCATTGGACCGTTCCAAGTGCACCAACTACAATATGGCATACTTTCACTCTCATATTCCACAACTTTCTCAATTATCTGCAAGGTCCAAGGGTATTATCCATCTTTTCATTTCCTTTCAGCTTCACCTTGGATCTGCTGGTTTTTTATATTATTATTATTATTCATTATTATGATTTCTTTTTCCTCTTCACTTGATCGACTCATCAACCTCACCCTTCCTTTTCTTTTTCTTATTGTTGTTTTTGTATTGTTCTTCTCCTCATCTTCTTACTTTCATCGCTCCTTGTGTCTCTTCCTTTTATCAATTTTCATTCTTTTCTCTTTCTCTTCTTCTTCTTCTTCTTCTTCTTCTTCTTTTCTTTATCATAATTTTTTTCTTTCATACTTTCTTGTTCTTTGTCTGTTCTTGTTCTTTCTGTCTGTTCTTCTTGTTTTCTCTATATATTTATCAATTTTTTCATCATTTTCTTCTTTTTCTAATCATTTTTTCTTTTTAATCTTCTTGTTCTTGTTCCTTTTCTTGTTCTCTTTTATCATATTTCTTCTTCTTCTTCTTCTTCTTCTCTTCTTTCTTCTTCTCTTCTTCTTCTTCTTTCTTCTGCTTTTATCATATTTTTCTTTATTCATATCTTCTTCTTCTTCTTTTATTATATTTTTTCTTCTTTTTTCTTCTTCTCTTTCTTCTTCTTCTTCTTCTTATTCTTCTTCTTACCACTATCCGCATATCTTCTTTCATTTCTCTCTTCACAGTTGTTAGCATCCCTTCTACTCGTCCCTTCTTCTTCATTTGCCTCTCTTCATCCCCTTTCTTCTCCCTCTCACGAGTAACCACTGATAAACGAATGAAAATAACTTTATCAATGTCAAGAATTAATGTAAGTAATAGAATAAATATTTAAATTCCTTCTCTATTGGGCGATATTTATTTCTCGCTATCCGTTGTTCAAAACGTTTCGACCGTGTATCTCCGGCTATTGTCTAGGATATTTACAGTGTAACACCATTTGCCACTTCACAATGGGCCTTGGCACGACGATTCCTAGCAAAAACAACCAGACGATGGCGTGAACCGTTGTGAACAAAGAGCGCTGGCGATGAAAATATTTCCATCCATTAATGACCCGCCTAAATAAACCCCCAAAGGGGGGGGGAACAAAACTGGATTTACAACCGTGGATAACTGTAAATAATTTCTTAATAATTTGACTCGAGAAATGCATTAAAAATCAGCCTTAAAAAGGATTGCTACTGACTAGGATTAAGTCAAGCAGTAATTTTATTATAGGGAAAAGTACTGAACAAGAACGGCTTTGTTATTGACCAAAGCTATTGGCTGCAACTACTGAAAAAAATAGTTTTTATCTCATTTGTTCTAAAATCTTCTACTACTACTTACTACTACTACCTACTACTAATAATAATAATAATAATAATAATAGGGAATTCGCTTCCGTTTTTGTCTGAACAAAAACCACGACACTGTTTCGTTACATTACCCAAAATCGTCATAACATAGGAATTAAATACACTCAAAATTTGAACATGCAACCATTAGACAGTCCTCAATTGCTTTTTAAAAACAGTTTTTGATAAGTATGATGACTGGTATTATATATCTATATATAGTTGTTTTATTTTAATACATATTTTAAAGTTTACATTTCAAACTGTTTCATTTCTTAATCCATTATTAATGAATTTGATGATTATTACTCACTCTACTTTTTAGTTCCTGAATCCGACAAGAAGATACCTGAGAAGGGCCGAGTGCAATAGTGGCCTAACGTACAGTATAGGGACAATAGTCCGATAACGGCAGATGCTATACAACCTTGGTGTTTTCATGTAAATTAATTCTTTTTTTACAAAAGTGGGAAAATACACGACGTATCGTTCAGTCCAGCTCTTTATCTAGATGCGACATTGGACATTAATAGTTAAAAATCACCTTTCGATATCGACCCTTACTGATGCTCTGCGCTCTAGCAATTAGTGTGTGTCTCTCTCCACACTTCTTCTTGATAAAACTTCTCTCTTCATCTCTCGTTCTCCAATGGTTTGCGAAATTCCGTCATACATCGATTTGACAAAGAAAAATGTAACTACTCTGAGATTGCAGGTATACGCAATCACACCTCGGCTTTTAAAAAAGTAGGCATTTAGTTCTAACGCGTGCAATCAAAACACAATGTAGCGCCTGCACAAATTCTCGTTACCTCGTTTTCGTTTACTCTCTTCTTCCTCTTTGTTGTTTGCTAAACTTTTCACATCCACTCTTTTTTGTCTCCTTTCATAAAGCCGTGCGAACTTGAACTTGTTTCTCTATTACTTTTTTAATGTATTTCTCTTTCTATACTCCCTTTTTTTGATTCCGTACCCCTCGCTTCTTTTCTCCGCTCTCCTCTGTCCTCTGTTTCTCTCTCTCCTGTTTCATTCTCTCTCCTGCCGTCATTCCTCTATACTTCTCTGTTTCTGTCAGTCTTCTCCTGGCTCTCTCTCTATTCTCTGTCTCTCATTTCTCTCATCCCTCCCCATACCTCACGACCTGCGTCTCAATATATTGGTTCTTTTTTATATTTGGTAATTGGGTGCAAAGACATCACAAAGGCAATGTCAATCAATGACTTTGAATATCTCAAAGACTCGAGTGCTCGATTATTACATTCAGTTATTTGTTTTGTTCGTCGTCACGTTTACGGCGCTACAACATCGTTCATCTTCAGCGGTTCTGTCACAATAAGGGGTGTTCATACTCATACTCACATGCTGGAACCAATGAAATTTCCAGCGGATGAATCACATAATTGAATTACGTGCTTTAGTCCCTAATTTCTTCTATAGTTTTTTGTGTTGTGTGATAATTTTGCTGTTGTATTTTAATTGTTAATCTGAAGCCCTTTTTAATTTGCTTACAATAGGATTTAAATTTTTTTATTGTATTTTTTTAATTTTCTTAATTCGTAGCCTTTTTGTTTTATTCTTACTTGATATTAGTTTTATTTGTGTGTACGTACGTTTTAATGCTTTTTTTTTTTTTTTTGCTACGGAGGTTAGTTGTGCAAGGTTTTAATTAGTCTGTGGTATTCAGTTTGCCAACACGAAATTTTAATTTTTGTAGTACCTGATCTTGATTCGCGTAGCGTACCATTAACTTTGTTTTCCCTCTTTTTTATTTGCTTGCCGAACTTGATTTTGTTGCACGTCATCTTATTCAAATACTCTAACTATTTAGTCCGTGACGTACTTATTTTATTTGCTTGCCAAAGTTGTAAATTGAATCCGTACTTTATTTTATTTCGCGTGGGAATTATTCGAAAAACTACTGTACTCTTTTTATTTCACTGGAGAAGTCTATAATTTTTAACCTGTACTTTTTTATTTCGATTGGGGGAGTTATTTTAACTCTGAACTTTTATTCGATTGGTAAGGTTCAATTTTAAACTCTGTCACTTTTTTATTGATTTGGAAGTTTTAAAATTTTTTAACTCTGTACTTTTTTCACTCTCGATGATGAAGTTGTTAATTTTAACCTAAATAAACTTACCTTCTCTTATTATATAGAGCGAAGTTTCTAATTTTAACTTCTGTAACTTTTTATCGATTGGAGTTTTCTCATTTTTAACTCTGCATACTTCTTTATTCAGCGTTGGCGAAGATCTATAGATTTCTAACTCTTGTATTTTTATGTCGATGGGAAGTTTAATTTTAATCTGTATTTTTTATTCGCAGTTGGGAATATATATTAACATCTGTACTTTTTATTCGATTGGGAATTTTAATTTTTAACTCCTGTACTTTTTATTCGATGGGGAAGTTTTAATTTAAACTTCTGTACTTTTTTATTCGATTGGCGAAGTTTTAATTTAAACTCATGTCTTTTTATTCGATTGGGGAAGATTTTAATTTTAACTCTGTACTTTTATTCGATTGGCGAAGTTTTAATTTTACTCTGTACTTTTTATCGTTGGGGAAGTTTCTAACTTTTAACTCTGTACTTTTTTATTCGATTGGGGAAGTTTTAATTAACTCTGACTTTTTTATTCGATTGGGGAAGTTTATTTTAACTTTCGTACTTTTTTATTCGATTGGGAAGTTTTATTTAACTCTGTACTTTTATTTCGGATGGCGGAAGTTTTAATTTTTAACTCTGTACTTTTTTATTCGATTTTTAATTTTAACTCTGTACTTTTTATTATTCGATTGGGGAAGTTTTAATTTTAACTCTGTATTTTTTATTCGATTGGGAAGTGTTTAATTTACTCCTGACTTTTTTATTCGTATTGGCGAAGTTTTAATTTTAACTCTTACTTTTTTATTCGATTGCGGAAGTTTAATTTTAACTCTGTTGACTTTTTTATTCGATTGGAAGTTTTAATTTTAACTCTGCTACTTTTTTATTTCGTTGGCGAAGTTTTAATTTTAACTCTGTAACTTTTTTATTCGATTGAGGAAGTTTTATTTAACTCTGTCTTTTTTATTCGATTGGGGAAGTTTTTATTTAACTCTGCTTACTTTTTTATTCGATTGGCGAAGTTTTAATTTTTAACTCTGTACTTTTTATTCGTTGGGGAATTTTAATTTTAACTCTGTACTTTTTTTATTCGATTGGGGAAGTTTAATTTTAACTCTGTACTTTTTTATTCGATTGGCGAAGTGTTTAATTTTTAACTCTGTACTTTTTATTCGATTTGGGAAGTTTTAAAATTTTAACTCTGTACTTTTTTATCGATTGGGGAATTTAAATTTAACTCTGTACTTTTTTTATCGATTGCGAAGTTTTAATTTTAACTCTGTACTTTTTTATTCGATTGGGGAAGTTTTAATTTTAACTCTTACTTTTTATTTCCGAGTTGGGGAAGTTAATTTAACTCTTACTATTTATTCGACTGGCGAAGTTTAATTTTAACTCTGTACTTTTTTATTCGATTGGGGACAGTTTATTTTAACTCTGTACTTTTTTATTTCGATTGGGGAAGTTTATTTTAACTCTGTACTTTTATTCGATTGGCGAAGTTTTAATTTTAACTCTGTACTTTTTTATTTCGATTTGGGGAAAGTTTTAACTTTTAACTCTGTACTTTTTTATTCGACAGCTTTGTCATGCTGTTGTTATGTTGTTGTTTGTTCTTCTTCTTCTTGTATTGTTTTTAAAACAAAGGACACTAAGCAATTTCATGCTGGCAAAAGCAAGGATGAGTTATAAGTGACGTTCTCTGTATTCTGAATACTGTGCAACTCAGTGTGCCTGTTACTAAAGGACTACATTGACCAACTCGTACGGATACGATTAGCGTAGAGGACCACTCGAGGGCGATGACTGATCGGGATGGCTCTCTCCTAGGCAATCAGAGCTCATACTGCGACTATATCCCCGTCCGTATCTAGCAAGCCATTCAAGTATCCGCTACCTACACACACACAAACATCACACATCATATAAGTTATTACCATCAATTATTACTATACTCTCCTCTCTATACTAGTAATATAGTATGGTCGTGTGCTCTCTTCCGTAGAGCCACATGCGTGTATAGTTACGAGTGTTGGGAAATGCAACACCGCGACCCGAAGTTGAAGTCCTGTTGTTATACCAATTTCAGATTGGTGATAATTACCCATTAGGGAAAGGTATGCATCAACCCACTCCTTCCAGCTATGGTAAATAGTGATCAGACGCTGTGTTCTCCTGTTAACTTGGAAGTAGTATATACAACGAAGTACCTACTGAGAACTAAGTAAAACTCATAAATTTCCAACGGTTTCTAGAAATTGACCTTGTGCCACATCCTAACTTGTGAGCGAGGGTTGTAAATATAATACTTCGTTGAGAAGACCCGTAGACAGCAACAAAGTTGAGCATACTCTCTAGACCATTACGGTTCAGAAATTAGTCTTCTGTGATGGGATGTTCATCCCAAAAAATAAGAATAAAGACAGTTAACAAAAAAACATCATGGTACCTTCTTTTCTTCTCCTTGCATATACTGACAGCCTTCAAAACCCAACCAACAAACCTTATAGAACACAATGTCAAGCAAATTACACAAATCGCCTCTTTCTAATATATATTATATAATATACACATAGTTATAATATAATATATAGGTACATATATATGATAAGGAACATGGAGCCCTAGAGCAGGCTATATAAAGTACTGACGCATAAGTCTCGGTAAGTGAGGTCATCAACCGGTAGCTCAGAAGTAAAAGTAAAGTCGTCGGCGCGCGGCCTAATGTCCGGTATTCAGTATGGCAGCGACGGAGTCTATCCCTTCACCTAGACCAAGGAGCCTCTCTCTCTCTCAACCGACAATACACAGGATTAGGTTCATAAACCTAACTCAGCGTTATGTAGTGACACAGCTGATCTCGTCGCCAGCGTACAAGTAAAGGGGAGCTTATGCGCAGGTTCTGTGGGTGCTGCACCTCACGCGCCCTCGAATAATCTCCCTTGGTTCTTAGTGAAAAAGCTGGAATAGACTCCCTCGCTGGACATATGTAAGCCGACATTAGGCCGCCCCGACGACTTTACTTTTACTGTCTGAGCTACCGTTGATGCTCACATACCCAGCTTATGCTCAGTACTTTTACCTGCTCTAGACTCCATGCATCCTTATTATATATATATATATACTGATATACTATATATATATTATATATATATATATATAAAAAGGGTTTTGTAATTTGCTTGGAGCATTGTGTTTATATTGGTTTGTTGGTTGGTTTTGAAGGCTGTCATAATGCAAGTGTAAAGAAAAAAGAAGGTAACTATGATGTTTTTTGTTAACCTGTCACTTTATTCTTATTATTTTGGGATAAAACATCCCATCATCAGAAGACTATTCGAACCGAACTGGTGCTAGAAGTTGCTCAATTTGTTCTGTCTCGGGTCTTCCAACGAATATATATATTTACCAACCCTCCTCACAAGTAGGATGTGGCACAAGGTCAATTTCTTAAACCGGTTGGAATTTAGAGTTTTATTTCTTCTATACTGTTTATCTACCCACGGTTAAAGAACACAGTCTGTCCTACTATTTATCCATAGCTGGAAGGAGTGGGTTGGATGCATACCTTTCCCAAGGGTATTATCACCATGTGAAATGTAAACAACCTAGTCTTGGACTTCAACTCGGGTCGCGGTGTTCATTTCCCAAGATCTAACTATTACACCATGTGGCTCTAACACACACACACACATACATATATATATATATATTATATATATATATATATGTGTGTGTGTGTGTGTGTGTGTGTGTATCATGTCTTGCTAGTACGACGGATATCCATGATACTCTGTTGCCAACCATCCCGATCAGTCATCGCCCTCGAGTGGTCCTCTACACAAAATCCAGTATCCGTACGAGTTGGTCAATGTAGGTCTTTAGTAGACCAGGCACACTGAGTTGCACATATTCAGGTTTCCACAGGAGAACGTCACTTATAAGCTCATCCTTGCTTTTCCAGCATGAATTGTTAGTGTCCTTTTTAAAAAACAATACAAGAAGAAGAAGAACAACAACAACAATAACAACAGCAGCAGAAGCTGTCGAATAAAAAAGTACAGAGTTAAAATTAAAACTTTCCCAATCGAATAAAAAAAGTACGAGTAAAATTAAAAAATCGAATAAAAAATACAGAGTTAAAATTAAAACTTCCCCAATCGAATAAAAAAGTACAGAGTTAAAATTAAACTCCCCAATCGAATAAAAAAAGTACAGAGTTAAAATTAAAACTTCGCCAATCGAATAAAAAACAGAGTTAAATTAAAACTTCCCCAATCGAATAAAAAAGTACAGAGTTAAAATTAAACTTCGCCAATCGAATAAAAAAAGACGAGTTAAAATTAAAACTTCCCCAATCGAATAAAAAAGTACAGAGTTAAAATTAAAACTTCCCCCAATCGAAAAAAAGTACCAGAGTTAAATTAAAACTTCCCAATCGAATAAAAAAGTACAGAGTTAAAATTAAACTTCCCAAAATTTAAAAATAAAAAATCGAATTAAAAAAAGTACAGAGTTAAAATTAAAACTTCCCCAATCGAATAAAAGTACCAGAGTTTTAAATTAAACTTAACCGCCAATCGAATAAAAAAGTACAAGTTTTAAACTTCGCCAATCGAATAAAAAGTACAGAGTTAAAATTAAAACTTCCCAATCGAATAAAAAAGTACAGATAGTTAAAATTAAAACTTCCCCAATCGAATAAAAAAGTACAGAGTTAAAATTAAAACTTCGCCAATCGAATAAAAAAAAGTACAGAGTAAAATTTAAACTTCCCAATCGAATAAAAAAGTACAGAGTTAAAATTAACTTCCCAATCGAATATAAAAAGTACAGAGTTAAAATTAAAACTTCGCCAATCGAATAAAAAAGTACAGAAGTTAAAATTAAAACTTCCCCAATCGAATAAAAAAGTACAGAGTTTAAATAAAACTTCTCCAATCGAATAAAAAGTACAGAGTTAAAAATTAAAAACTTCCCCAATCGAATAAAAAAGTACAGAGTTAAAATTAAAACTTCCCCATCGAATAAAAAAGTACAGAGTTAAATTAAAACTTCCCCAATCGAATAAAAAAGTACAGAGGTTAAAATTTAAAACTTCGCCAATCGAATAAAAAAGTACAGAGTTTAATTAAACTTCCCAATCGAAAAAAGTACAGAGTTAAAATTAAAACTTCCCAATCGAATAAAAATACAGAGTAAAATTAAAACTTCCCAACGAATAAAAAAGTACAGAGTTAAAATTAAAAACTTCCCAATCGAATAAAAAGTACAGAGTTAAAATTAAAACTTCCCCAATCGAATAAAAAAGTACAGAGTTAAAATTAAAACTTCCCCATCGAATTAAAAAAGTACAGAGTTAAATTAAACTCTCCAGTCGATAAAAAGTACAGAGTTAATTAAAACTTCCCCAATCGAATAAAAAAGTACAGGTTAAAATTAAAACCCGAATAAAAAAGTACAGAGTTAAAATAAAACTTTCCCAATCGAAAAAAAAGTACAGAGCGAATAAAAAGTAACGTTAAAATTAAAACTTCCCCAATCGAATAAAAAAGTACAGAGTTAAAATTAAAACTTCCCCAATCGAATAAAAAATACAGAGTTAAAATATAACTTCTCCAAGTGAATAAAAAAGTACAGAGTTCGAAAGTAAATCTTCCCCCACGCGAATAAAATAAGTACGGAGTTTCAATTTACAACTTTGGCAAGCAATAAAAAAAGTACTCACGACAAAATTTAGATTCCGACAAATTGAAAAAGATTACGTGCAACAAATCAAAAGTCGGCAAGCAATAAAAAATAGAGGACAAACAAAGTTAATGTACGCTACGCGAATAAGAAGGTACGTACAAAATTAAAATTTCGTTGGCAAATGAAAAAGTACCAACAACTAATTAAAACCTTGCCAATAAAACCTCCGTAAGCAAAAAAAAAAAAAAAAAGAAAATTAAACGTACGTACAACAAATTAAAACTATATCAAGTAAGAATAAAACAAAAAAGCTATGATTAAGAAAATTAAAAAATACAATAAAAAAATTAAATCCTATTTGTAAGCAAATTAAAAAGGGCTTCAATCAAATTAAAATACCAACACGCAAAATTATGCACAACACAAAAAACTATAGAAAGTAAATTAGGGACTAAAAGCACGTAATTCAATTATGTGATTTCATCGCTGAATTTCAATTGGTTCCAGCATGTATATAGATATGAACACCCTACGTGACAAACCGCTGAAGATGGAACGATGTTGTAGCGCTCGAAACGTGACGAAAACAAAATAATGAATGTATAATTCGATGGAACGAGTCTTTGAATATTCCAAAGTCATTGATTGACATTGCCTTTGTGATGTCTTGCACCCAATTACCAAATATAAAAAAAGGAACCATATATGAGAGAGAGAGAGGGAGAGAGAATGAGAGACAGAGAGACAGAGAGAGAGACAGAGAGAGACAGAAACAGAGACAGAGAGAGAGACAGAGAGAGAAAGAACAGAGAGAGAGAAACAGAGACAGAGAGAGCGAGAAGAGAGCGGTGGGGTACGATCAAAAAAGGAAAGAAGAGAAATACATTAAAAAAAATAAGAAAAATTCAAGTTCGCGGCTTTAATGAAAGAGAACAAAAAAAAGTGGTGAAAAGTTAGCAAAACAGCAAGAGACCGGAAATAGACTACAAAGCGAAAACGAGGCTAACGAGATTTGTGCAGGCGCTAATTGTGTTTTGATTGCACGCGTTGAACTAAATGCCTACTTTTTTTAAAGGCCGGTGTTTGCGTATAACCAATCTTCAGAGTTAGTTACTTTTTTTTTGTCAAAATCGATGTCATACGGAATTTTCGCAAACCCATTGGAGAGAATGAGACATATACACATGAAGTTTATCATGAGAAAGTGTGCATAGAGTATTATCAAATATCTGATATTGCTAGAGCCAGAGCATCAGGTAAGGTTCGAGTATCAGGAAAGGTGATTTTTAACTATGATAATGTCCAATGTCCATCTAGATAGAGCTGGACTGAACGATACGTCGTGTATTTTCACTTTTTAAAAAATATTTAATTTACATGAAACACCCAAAGTTGTATTATCTGCGTTATTCGGACTATTGTCCCCATCTTCATTGTTACTTGTACAACGTTTCGGCCGACATGCCCTCCGGCCTTCTTCAGGTATTTCTTGTCGGATTCAGGAACCTAAAAAGTAAGTAAAATCATCAAATTCATTAAAGGATTAAAAAATAAAACAATTTGAAATGTAAACTTTAAATATGTATTAAAATAAAACAAACTATATATAGATATATAATACCAGTCATATACTTATCAAAACTTGTTTTAAAAAACAATGAGGACTGTCTAATGTTGCATGTTCAAATTTTGAGTGTATTTATTCTATGTTATGACGATTTTGGGTAATGTAACGTAAACAGTGTCGTGGTTTTTGTTACAGACAAAAACCGGAAGCGAATCTCCTCTATTATTATTATTATTATTATTATTAGTAGTAGTAGTAGTAGTAGTAGTAGTAGTAATTTTAGAACAAATGAGATAATAAACTTATTTTTTCAGTAGTTGCAGCAATAGACTTTGGTCAATAACAAAGCCGTTCTTGTTCAGTACTTTCCTATAATAAAATTACTGCTTGACTTAATCCCTAGTCAGTAGCAATCCTTTTCAGGCTGATTTTAAATGCATTTCTCGAGTCAAATTATTAGAAATATATTTACATTATCCGTGTATCAGTTGTCTGGGGTTTATTAGGCGGGTCATTAATGGATGGACTATTTTCATCGCCCAGGGCGCTCTTTGTTCACAACGGTTCACCCATCGTCTGGTTGTTTTGCTATGGAATCGGTCGTGCCAAAGGGCCATTGTGAAGTGGCAAATGGTGTTACACTGTAAATATCCTAGACAATAGCCGGAGAGTACACGGTCGAAACGTTTTGAACAACGGATAGCGTAGAAAATAATATATCGCCCAATAGAGAAGGAATTATAAAATATTTATTCTATTAAGACTTACATTAATTCTTGACAATTGATATTAGTTATTTTCATTCGTTTCCAGTGGTTACCGGTGAGAGGGGAGAAGAAAGGGGGGGAGAAGAGAGGCAAATGAAGAAGAAGTGGACGAGTAAGGAAAGGATGCTAAAACTGTGAAGAAGAAGAAAATGAAAAAGAAAAATATGGTAGAAGAAGAAGAAGAAGAAGAAGAAGAAGAAGAAGAAGAAGAAGAAGAAGAAGAAAGAAAAAATATAATAAAAGAAGAAGAAGAAGATAATGAAAAGAAAAAAATATGATAAAAGCAGAAGAAGAAGAAGAAGAAGAAGAAGAAGAAGAAGAAGAAGAAGAAGAAGAAGAAGAAGAAGAAGAAATATGATAAAAGAGGAACAAGAAGGAACAAGAACAAGAAGATTATGAAAAAGAAAAAATGATAGAAAAAGAAGAAAATGAAAATGAAAAAATATGATAAAATAATAAGAAGAAGAACAAGAAGAACAAGAACAAGAAGAACAAGAACAAGAACAAGAACAAGAGTATGAAAAAGAAAAAAATATGATAGAAGAAGAAGAAGAAGAAGAAGAAGAAGAAGAAGAAGAAGAAGAAGAAGAAGAATGAAAATATGATAAAAGAAGAAGAACACAAGGACGATGAAGAAGAAGATGAGGAGAAAGAACAATAACAAAAACAACAATAAGAAGAAGAAAAAGGAAGGGTGAGGTGATGAAGTCGATCAAGGTGAAGAGGAAAAAGAAAATCAATAATAATAATAATAATAATAATAATAATAATAACCAGCAGATCCCAAGGTGAAGCTGAAGGAAAATGAAAAGATGGATAAATACCTGGACCTTGCCAGATAATTGAAAAAGTTGTGGAATATGAGAGTGAAAGTGATGCCAATTGTAGTTGGTGCACTTGGAACGGTCCCAATGATCTTTGAAAAAAGACTGGAGGATCTGGAAATCAGAGGAAGAATTAAAACCATCCAGACTACTGCAGTGCTGCAATCGGCTAGAATACTCAGAACGGTCATGGAGACCTTAGGTGACTTGCTGCCACTTAAACTCCAGTGAAATATCATCAGCTAACGCTGATGTGAAAAACTCAAAAGGAGTGAAAATAATATTTGGGACTTTGAGATATAGACAAATCACTAAATCCAGGTCCGGAGACTCACTTGCAGGGAAATACGATCAGCTAACTCTGGTGTGAACAACCCAAAACGAGAGATAATAATAATAATAATAATAATAATAATAATAATAATAATAATAATAATAATAATAATAATAATAATATCAAGAAGAAGAAAAAGAAGAAGAAGAACAACAACAACAACAAGTGGAAGAAAGAAAGGAGATGAAGGTAAAGAGGTGGGGATAATGAAAAGAAAAAGAAGATGTAGGAAACGAAAAGAACAAGAACAAGAACAAGAAGATTGAAAAAAAAAGATGAAGAAAAAGAAGATGAGGAAAAAGAAAAGCAATAATAATAATAATAATAATAATAATAATAATAAGAAGAAGAAGAAGAAGAAGAAGAAGAAGAAGATGATGATGATGATGAAGATGAGGATGAGGATGAGGATGATGATTAACAACAACAACAACATCAACAACAACAAGTGGAAAAGGAAGAAGGAGATGAAGGGGACGAGAAGAAGAAGAAGAAGAAGAAGAAGAAGAAGAAGAAGAAGAAGAAGAAGAAGAAGAAGAAGAAGAAGAAGAAGAAGAAGAAGAAGAAGAAGAAGAAGCTAAAATAAAACTCTTTAAAGCAGAAGGTAATTTTCAATGCGCAAAACGAATTCGCCAACGATCGCTTTTGGTTGACTAAGTGGAAAAGCATTTTGTTTTGATCCTCACGATTGAAACGAAATTCTTTCCACTTAGCCAGGCAACAACGGCGACAATATCATCGAAAATAAAGAAAATAAAAATTTAAAAAAATAAAAAAAACACCGAAGAGAAATCATATAAAAAAAATAAAAGCTATGAACAGTAATCAGGAAATACACGTCGAATCAAGAGAAACAGCAACAAGAAACAAATATTGATATAAATCTTGTAATTATTCCGTGACAGATGAAAGCATATATAAACCGAAAAGTCAAGGACTCCTCACTCGGGTAGGCGGAAACGGTATGTTGTAAGATCATGGAAGACGTTGAAAAATACAGAAGAACGAGATCTTGTGTTAATTGCTTTCAAGAAAAAGAAAGAAAAAAATGAATCCTGGTGAAGGATTTTGAAAGTGACGAGTTTTAGCTTATCGAGCTTCAATACGCATTTTCGAAACCAAAAAGAAAGCATGTGCTTCGTTTGCATAATGTATAATGTCCAAAATGCTGTTTTCCTAACGAGACATTAACGTTGGTGTTCAGGTCGATATGGAAACTTACGACCATATATATATATATATATATATATATATATATATTATATATATATATGTGTGTGTGTGTGTGTGTGTGTGTGTGTGTGTGTGTGTATTTGGGCAGCATTCTTTCATTTATACATGTAGGAGTTGGCCAGAAAACTCGAAAAGATCAAAAATAAAATTGTTAAACAGGAGATGTATCTTTTGTTTAATTCTACACACACACACACACACACACACACACACACACACACACACACACACACACATATATATAGATATATACATATATATATATATGTGTGTGTGTGTGTGTGTGTGGTAGATTATGTGCTTAATTAAAGTCATACCTAATTTTGTTAATTAATTATAATTAAAGGAATTAGGCGTGCATATCAGTTTAAATGTAAAGCGTAAACAAACCGAGAAAAAGTCGATCTCTGTATGTACATTTCAGCCAGAGATCGAATTTTTCTCACTTTGTTTACGCTTTACATTTAAACCGACATGCACGCCTAATTCATTTAATTATAATTAATTAATTAACAAAATTAGGTATGACTTTAATTAAGCACATAATCTCCCACAAATTGTCGGCCTTCGCCATTTCAAAGACATTGTTTGACTACTTCATATATATATATTATAATAATAATAATAATAACTAGTAATAAAACGGGGTGAAAGCAAATTAATGGACGGAATACAACTGCCAAATTAGGACACTATAAAATCACTTGATGAAAATGAAAGTTACAAATTTTAGAAGCGGGCAATATCAAGCAAGCAGAAATGAAAGGAAAAGTAAAAAAAAAGAATAAAGAATATCCCAGGAGAACAAGAAAACTCCCAGAAACCAAACTCAACAGCAGAAATATGATCAAATTAATACCTGGGCTGTCCCCATTATAATATACTCTGGACCATTCTTGAAATGGACAAAAGAAGAACTCAGACAGATTGACCAAAGGACTAGAAGATTAATGACCATGTACAAGGCTCTACACCCGAGAACGATAGAGATAGACTATATGTATCAAGAAAGGGA
>CM042158.1:54170607-54178107 GCA_023376005.1 Doryteuthis pealeii
GGTTTTTTAGAAAAAGTAATGAAGATTTGATTTAAATTTGGAAAGCTATCTAAAAATTAAAAGTTGTATAGTAACAGAAGGTAATTGAAATATGATGTGATTGATTGAATTAATCGCCTAATTTATATTGTTTTTGTTTTTTTTTTAATTGTAAATTATTGAATTAAAATTTCTTACTATATTGTTATATATTTACGTGGGGATTTTATGGGGCATCCAGTGAGGATCTAACTTGTAATAAGTAATAATGGATCTGCGAGATTAACTTTTAAAAAATCCTCCCTCTACCCAGGCGACGCCGGGTAGTCAGTTCTACTTATCAATAAGAAACACGCCACAGCCATTCTTTTTTTTTCGATACGAAATAATTTTATTTATTTGTATTTATTATTAAATAGGATGCAAAAATTAAATGAATAAATAAATAAAAATGAGATAAGGTTGGTGCCACAATAACCATTGTTACACAAGCGATAGGTAGCCTATTAATCTTGTACAGTAGTGTATATTTTAAAATAGCGGTTAATGGAAAAACACAGGAAAATGATTGACACTTTTGTTAATTTAATCAGTTAGAACCGTTCATTCAACACGGCCTTTCTCAAAAAGGAACACTTGACAGCCAATTTTTCGGTGTTTATGGGGGTTTTTTTGTGTTGATGTTTAAGTTCTTTTACCGTTTTGCTCTATGCTATGTTGTATACCCTCGTTAGATATATACATCTAGAGAGTTCTCGTGTTATATATATAGAGACAGACAGACAGACAGACAGAGTTAAGACTGTGACTTACTTGCTTATTTGTCTAGTGGTTGTTTGATCTTCTTTCTTTCCTGTCGTCTAGATTTTAGATGCTTCATTCTCTTAGGGCTTCTTTTCAAGTAATGCATTAATTAACTACGAGACTTGGTTTTTCTTTGATCAAAGATGTTATTACGGCATTGCCCTGATTCACCGCGCGGTTTGAGATTGAACCTGAGCAGAGAGATAGACATCTTCTCTGACTCACGTCTGGTTGACAACTGATTACCTAACTAAATCCATCACATAATTCGCGAGATTCCCGCCTCTGGGGTCATTGGGACCATAACCGTTACTGGTATTTTTCCATCCCCTGATCTGAAAAAACAATGCCCTCTTAGAATTAGTGAAGGTTATTCTATCTCTACTGCATTTAATGAACAGTTAATTACAAAAATGTCATTAGATGTTTAAAGGAATAATTCATCAATTTTTTTGTAAAGCCATATTGAAATCTCTACATTCTTCTATATATATTTTTTGTTAAGTCAATTTAATCAGTTAGAACCGTTCATTCAACACGACCTTCATCAAAAAGGAACACTTGACAGCCATTTTATTTTCGGTGTTAATGTTTTTTTTATGTTGACGGCTAGGGTCCTTCACCACTACTGGCTGACCTCGACATGGTGGAATAGTTTATTGAATAATATATTTGGAAGGCAAGTGCTAAATTTCTTTAGTGATGAAGGTCTGATCTTTTGGATTAAGTGCCTCAACTTGATGTGTATACCATTTAGTAATAAATATCACCAAGCAAATAGTGAAGGTTCTTTTCTCTCTACTGCATTTGATGCACAGATTTGATGAACACTATCCACAGTTAATTGCAAAAACAGCATTAGATGTTCTGAGAAATAATTCATCAAATTTTTGTAAAGCCATATTGAAATCTCTACATTCTTCTATATATCGACACTTTTTGTTAATTTAATCAGTTAGAACCGTTCATTCACCAGGACATTCATCAAAAAGGAACATGAGATCTGAAATAATTTCCAAATATCAAATAGGACGCAAAAATTCAAATAGAAAAAAGGAAATATATATTTACCAACCTCTCCGCACGAGCAGGATGTGACACAAGGCCAATTTCTTAAGCTGAGTTCAACAGATTTGAATTAAGAGTTTTCCATCTCCTAGACCGGTTGCCGAAAGCAAGGTTAAAGAGCCCAGTCTGTCCTACTATTTATCCATAGCTGAAAGGAGTAAGATTCATACCTTTCCCCAAGGGTATTAGCGCTAAGTGAAATGCAATTAGCACACCAAGGATTTGAACTCGGGGCGACGAGTCCATTTCCCATGACTTTAACCATTACACCACACTTTCCATTCTTCTATATATCGACACTTTTGTTAATTTTAATCAGTTAGAACCGTTCATTCACCAAGGCCTTCATCAAAGAGGAACACGTGATCTGAAATAATTTCCAAATACTAAATAGAATGCAAAAAATAAAATAAATGAACAAGGAAATAAGGTGAACAAGCACGTTCTATGCCAGTCACGGTACTTGATAAGATGACTTAGTTGCGTGACTACAACATGTGTCTCCTGCTAGTTGCTTTGTCGATGCTTTCTGTGCCCACGCCGTGTTCCTTTCATTTGCAGGACTGAGATCGATGCAATCTGGTCCGAGCGTCTTTGTGACGGGTTGAGAAATTAGTGGAAAGGAGATGCTGTGGTTGCTTGCAACTCTGAGAATGAGATTACACACCTTTAACAATAACAACGGTTTTATTATCATATATACTGGAGATAAATATATTTTGCACATTAAGTCGGAGAGAAAAGACACGGTGAGGACCTTTTTCAGGCGTTTTGCTCTATGCTAATTAGCATTGAGTGGTTCAGCAAATGTGGACTTAATTCATTTATAGGAGTTTTTCTTTCTTTCTATATATATATATATATATATATATATATATATATATATATATATATGCCAACTAGACTATTTACTTAACCAAGTTTGAAGATCCTAGTCTGCCCTACTATTTATCCATAGCTGGAGGGATAGTAATTGGATGCATACCTTTATGTGCCTTTTTTGTTTTATGCTAACTAGCATTGAGTAATTTAGCAAATGTGGACTGAACTGTGTCAGTTTATCATCGGTTATTTTCTTGACGGCAAGGTCTATTTCTTCTAGTGTCAATTGTCTTATTTCAGCAATTCTGTTGAAGATTCGTGGCCCTGTGACAAGCTTCTTTCTAATGATCCTTTCTCTGGCGTTTTTCTTTTCTTTACTATTCAGTGTGTCTCTTATATATAAAAAAATGTAGCTACTCTGTAATCTTTGCAAGGGAAACATGTACTATCTGCCAAGTCTAAAATTAAGCCAAGGCCATTAATTTGACAGCCACGACAAACATATCAACTTAAGTTAGTGCGGACGATACAAGGAACTTTGCTTATATCTGTAAATAAGTAGAATAAAAATTTATACAATATTTTGATTTTCCATTTTAACAAAACCATTTCATTTAACTAACAAAAATAACTTTCCTATTTCGTCAAAAATTAGTTAACGCCAACAAAAGAACTCGCCTTGTTATAGACGCCACATCAACCATTGTAACGTAATTGATAGGTAGTGTATTAATTATGTATCGTCGCGTAAATTTTCGAATAACGGTTAACGGAAAGACATTGGACGATGATTGACACTTTTGTTAATTTGATTAGTTGGATCCTTTCATTCAACACGGCCTTTATAAAAAATGAACACACTACAGCCATTTTTCGATCGGAATTAATTCCCAAATATTAAAATATTAAATAAAAAAATCAGTTCCACCCTTTTTCGCACTGTCCCAAACTGTGCTACTCATGCGCTGATTTGAACCCCGAGCCTTTTAAACAATTTATGGATGTTGGTTGGTTGTTTTGTTTAACAGCATATTAACCCTTTTCGGATCATTTAATGCTGAATGAAGTCATTTTATCTCAAAAGAAAACGGACACAGGTTGCTTAGAAAATGTGCTGTTACTTAAATGGTCGCCCAATTAATTATTTAACTGGCTTAACTTCGTCGAAAACGAATACTCGACAGCTATTTTTATCTGAAATAATTCCCAAATATTAAATGAGGCCCAAAAAATTAGACAAATGAATAAATAAAAACAGATACGGTGGAGCACCACACCACCCATCAGATCCACTCCGTACCGCACTGGTCCAAGCTGTATTACTTGTGTGCTGAGTTGGTGAGTGCTGGTATCTAATCCGGGATATTATTTAACAGGGCCTTTATCAAAACCGAACACACGACAGCCATTTTTTCGATCTGAAATAATTCCCAAAAATGAAATGGGACGCAAAAAGAAAAAAAAGAAGAAGAAAACACATGAATTATTCTCATTTTTATTGTCGTAAACACAACGTTTCGGTGGATGTGGTCACCGGCCTTTCTCAGGTGTCTCTTGTGGAACTTTCTCGTCGAACTAGGGAAGTTTCTTGTCAGACTCGAGAGCCTTTATGTCGAAATCGGTAGTCTTTACGGAACTTTTAACCGAAACCTTTAGTTAATCCATATGGGGAGATTGGTCTCATTCTGTTAAATATGACCATATAGAAGTGTTAATCTAGGATAAGTACTCTTTGTTATAATCGCCCGTAGTCAGGATTGTAGTCAGAACAGTAACAACAGGAAGTCTCCACTGTTCTTTAGGACACTTCATGGTGATCTAGACAAACTCGACAGTACTGTGGTCTGGAGAGAGTCGATTCTTTCTCTGATTTCTAGTTCCACCAATCTCTTTTCGATTCTCTCCTAGATTGTTAAGGTAATATACGCCAACGTGAAACTTATGTAACGTAGTGGCTTCACAGTGCTACACGCACTATGCCTTATACAAGTTGTATAAGCAATGGTCGATGACGCGCTTTACGATTTTTCTCGTCTGATAAGAACATCAGCGTCAAAGAGTACAACAACCTGTGTACCACTCTTTACCTGCTCTACCTCGAAACCTTCCCCACCCCACAGAAGAAGAAATAAGCAAAACCAGAAGATGAAACGTGGATAAGTGTCCCACCAACCCTACACAAACTACTCACCCACTCGTGGGAACTCATTGAGATGAACGACAGTCGTGGGTTGAAATCTTTTGACGAATCCGGTTTGGAAGCCAACAACAAAGCGATTTGATCAATCCACCTTAAGTTGTCTCGAAAGACTTCTCAGTCTGACAACTTTGAGGATGTCATCAACAGATTGTGGTTGGGATCAGATCCAAAAGTTAACAACATCTGGCTCAAAGCGCAACCGTACTGCAAACATTGTACTGAGTATGGATATTTGACCAGATACTGCAGGAAAACCAACTCAATATTGGGTCCTCTGAGTAATAATGATGCTCTGTTTGCGGATTTGTGTTGTTAAATAAAGTGATTTTTTAAATTCATTGTTTCAAGAGGTTCATTTATTTTAATTAAATTTTCTTTTCAATACGATACGCTTCCACCTGACCCTCGGGAAGATACACTTGCAAATTTTTTTTGGCCTAAAATGCCCAAATACAGTTTGGTAATTTGGCCCCAGATCCCACAAAACTTGAGATTTTTAGAAGATTATGTTTGCATAGAAATTGGCTTAGCAATATGCTTCCAACGAGCCCTTAACCAATATCAGGGGATTATTTTAAGGGAAGATATGCACTAAAACGTGTTTTTGGTACGCTTTTAGCCCCAAACCCAAATATGGTAATTTGGTAAATTAGTAAATTTTGAAATTTTTTTAATTCACTGAAATAGGTTTAGTAATATGCTTCCAACGAGCCCTCAACCATTATCAGGGGATTATTTTAACCCTAGATATTATACTATTTCCAATATTTCCACTCTGGGTCCACTGTGCGTTGTGGAATCTACCAGAACATTATTAAGCCTTCCATTCGTTCTAACTGTTCGATTACTTCTACGGTCATTAAAAGTTCACACTCCACTCGGGCAACCAGATCACAGACCCCTGGTTGCCAAGAAGTCTGGAAAAGTCAGAAAATCAGCCTCTCTGTCTCTACAAACTTTTGAATGTTTTTTGTTGTTGTTGTTGTTGTTGTTGTTGTTTTTGCCCGCGGCCACCCACGCGGGGATCCGTTATACTTTTTTTAATAGCTTCCTGTGTTGCATATCGTGCAACGGAAGAGGAAGCTTCCGGTCATGAGACAAAAGAGAAAGAGAAAGAAATATATATATATATATATATATATAAGGGGGAGAACGGAAGAGAGGTTTTCCGGTCGAGAAGCAGAGAAAAGATGAAGAAATATATAAAAGTAAAAACGAAAACAGAAGACTCTTCCGGTGAGGAGGTGGAGAGAAAGATAAAGAAATATATATATAAAAAGGAAGTATGTCAGTTATCAGATCAAAAGATAAAAATGCGTGGGCATATTTATCGTATATAAAGGCTAGCAGATTCAAAGGGCAGCAGTCAGTCCCAGGCGAGCAGCGGTGAAGGTAACCTCGTCGCCTCCCGTCATCAACCATCCTCTGAAGATCATTGGGAACACTGCACACTTCACCAACCCACCCGGAAATTTTCATTGTGAACACTCGTCGCCCGTCACCACCCAGACACCGAAGAAAATAAAGACGGGTCATATTTTTATATACACGTGTCTGTGGTTTTATTGAAGTCCAGTAGTCGGCTATACAAGAGCTGTTGAAAAAATAATTGAGATGAAATTCGAAATAAAGAACGCGATTCCCATAAGACTTGAACACAGATTAGCTATTCGAACCCTTAACCAATTGCTCCTCGAACTTATATATGTCGTGGTAGATTGTACACTATTATAACTACTTTACGCGACTTACTTACGCGACAAATAGAAGGGGCTTTATGGTTGTCGATCTGTGAACAAGATAACAAAAAGCCACAAATTAAACGCATGCCACTTAGAGCCAGGATTACGCATCTTCATAAGGTCTTTAAAAAAGCGAGTTATCTGATTTAAAAAAAAGAAGATATCTTTTCGACATCAACCTGCCTTTCTTAAAGAAACAAAAAAAATGAGATAAGATACGTCATTTGATATGGAGAAAAATGTCGTTTTTCCCCGTAGATATCGATTCTAACGTTTATTTAAAAAAAAGAAAGGAGAAACGGACATCTGTGGGATTTGTTACAAACATTTAAAGAACATTAAGTGCACAATATATTTATTTTTATTTCTAACTTTTTAATATATCATTTTCGTTTTTTTTTTCTAATGAGGGAGCAGCTGGAAGTATTTTGTACCGATTTCCCTGGACAGTGTCGATTTTCTTTGTATATCGGTAAAGAAAAAGAGCGTATCTCACACACGAATCAATGACTTCATTTTAAGTCTTAGCTGATAAAAATGTCGGATAAAGTATTGAGTTAAACGTAAGAAAGTGCTTTTGTGAATCTTGGTTGGAATTTACAGCATGTTGACCTTTGTATGGTTATTTTATGCCAAAGACGTTTTGTTTTATTCATTCTTGATGGGTACTCCATTTTTTAAATCTCAATTTTTAAAACTCTTTTTAAAGATTTTTAAACTTCTTTTTTCTATTTAACCAGTAGATGAGACCCTAACAGATACTAACAATCCTGGTCAGAGTGGATCTGGAAGTACTGGAGATGATTGTATATCGAGAAAAAAACAGAGCGTATCTCGTACTCAGATCAATGATAGCATTTTTAAAGTCTAAGTCGATAAGAATAT
>CM042158.1:54185607-54196034 GCA_023376005.1 Doryteuthis pealeii
ATTTTATTTTTAATAATTTTTTTATTTTATTAATACAGTATTTTTATTACATGATACCACAGGCATTCATTATATGATTAAAAACGGAATAGTCCATTATTTATCTGAGATGATGGCAGGGCATAAATACTGACCAAGGCATTCATATCTTCTGAATCAAACGGATAGCATTATTATCTGAGATATGAAACAGGGCATAAAAATACTACCAAAAGGCATTCATATCTATGAATCGAAACGAATATCCATACATTTATCTGAGCGTGATGACAGGGCATACACACGTAGTGAAGTCTAGTGTATTAATATATTAGACTGAAATATTACCTAAGTATTTCTTTCTTTCTCCTTTCCTTCCTTTCTTCCTTTCTTCTTAATTTTATATTTTTTGTGATGAATTAATGTAATGTCATTAATTTCATTTGTCTTTATTTAAATTCAATATGCATTTTGTTTTCTATTTCTCTTTCTTTGTTTGTTTTTATAATGGCTTTTCAATTTTCCACTTTCATTGTCTTATTCATTAATTTTTTATTACTTTAATATTTAATGCATTATTATATTTACATCTTTCTTTTTTTTCTTTCTTCTTAAATTCATTCGAGTATTTATGCTCTTTTTCTTTCTTCCATTTCTTCTTTCTGTTCTTTCTTTCTTTCTCTTTCTTTCTTTCTTTTTTCAATCTTTTTTCTTTTTGTATCTTTTTTATTCCTTCCTTTTCTCTTTCCTGGCTTTCTTTCACTATTTTTTCATTCTTTTTAATTTCCATCCCTTTTCTTTCGTTCTTTTTGTCCTTCTTTCTCTCAATATTCTCAACTCATTTTCAGTAATCTAATTTCATTTTTTACTTTGATTATTTTATATTTATTTCTTATTTCTTTTTTCTTTTAAGTTAATCGTAATTTTCTTATTATATTTTTATACATTGATTCTTTTGTGTTTAATTGAATTACTTGGTTTTCCCTATTTCCAAGTCTTGTTTCTCTTTCTTTGTTTCCTTTAATTGTCTTTCTGCTTTTTCTTTTGAAATTCTTTTATAAATTTGTATTCCTTTTTTCTTCTTTTTTCATTTTCATTCTTTCCCCTTCCCACCCCTCTTTTACCTCATGTTCTTAAATTTTACCTAGCCTTTTTTTATAATGTTTCAATGGTAACTCTTTTTTTTCCCCTTATTTTCCACTCTTTTTTTCTTTTTGATCCTTTTGTTTCTTCTTCGATTTTATTTCTTTTTTCTCTTGTCTTAATTTCAATCATGTTCTCTTTTCCTTTGCTCCTTTGTTCATTTTCTGTCTTTTTTTCTCCTTAATTTTTCGTTTTTTTTATCCTTTTCTCTTCCATTGTTTTTTCTTCTTATTTCAATTCTTGTTT
This sequence comes from Doryteuthis pealeii, assembly GCA_023376005.1. NCBI lineage: Eukaryota > Metazoa > Mollusca > Cephalopoda > Myopsida > Loliginidae > Doryteuthis > Doryteuthis pealeii. Next base: position 54,186,976 of record CM042158.1, read on the forward strand.
TTCCCATGTTGTGTTTAGCTCCATTAATATTTTTTGAAGTGGGACCTCGATCTTTTATTCTTTTTATTACTTTATTAGCTCGGTTGGTAGCAGCGTTCGGCTACTAATCACAAGATTTCCTATTTGATACCGGTCCTCGGCCACTCAGCGTATGATAGCACAGGATCTGTGCATGTGAAAGTAACGGAGCTGATGGTATATGTGTGGGCGCTCGCAACCTCAAACGCCAAAACATATTCTCCGTGGTCTAGCACTATTGAAAAGGGGATAAACTCCCTCGCTGATTGGCTGATACCGACTTTAGTGCCGCCGACGACTTTATTCTTTAGATTTATTCTGTTTACATCTGTATATCCCATTTTCTTTTTCTTATTTCAGTCATATGCTTATTCTTTCTCCCCCTCTTTTTTAATTTACTTCTTTCTTTTTCTTTTTTTTCTTTTTCAATCATTTTTCTACTCAATAGTTCTCACCTCATTTTTTATTAATCTAATTCCATATTTTTACTTTAAATCTCATCTTTGTTTTTTTGTTTTTTTGTTTTTTATTCATCTTTCCTCTCTTTCTTTCTTTGTTTCTTTATTGTCTCAACATCTTCTTTCTTCTGTAACCGTCGATTTTATCGACTATTTTTTTTCTTTTGTTTCTTTACACTTTTCTATTCTTTCCCCTTTGTTTGCTAGATTTTTGCTTCAATTTTCATCCATTTTAAAACGTTTCAATTTGTACCTCTTTTCTTCTTTTCTTTTTTTTCTTTCTTTTCTTTCTTTCTTCTTTCTTCTTTCATCTCTTTCCTTTTTTTTCACTCCTTTCTCTTTTTTCCCTCATTTTTATTTTCAATCCGTTCCTCCTTCCTTTATTCTTTCTTTCTTCTTTTTTCACTCTTTTCTTATTTTTCAATGTCATTATTTTCACGTCATTTCTGCCATTCTTCTTTATTCTTTTTCTTTATTTTCTTTTATTTCAATCAATCTCTTTCTTTCTTTTTCGCTCTGCTTTTCTTTTTTCACTCGTTTTTTCCCTCCTATTAATGCCTTTTTTATTTCTTTCTTATTTCCTTTTCTTTATTCTTTCTTCTTTTTCACTCCTTCTTTTTTCACTCCTTTTCCTCCTTTCAACATCGTTTTTATTTTCACTCTGTTCCTCCTCTTTTCTTTTTTCTTCTTTTTCTTTCCTTCTTTCTTTCTCCTTTTTCTTTCTTTTTTCATCCTCCTTTTTCATTTCTTTTATTTTCGTTTCCTTTTTATCTTTTTTTTTTTTACTTTGATTTTTCTTTCTTATCTTTAATTTCAAATGAGTTTTTTTCTTTATTTTTCTCGCTGTACCATCTCTTTTTCTCTTCTGTCTTTGTTTTCTTTCTGTCTTTGTTTCTTTATTGTTTTTATATTATGCTTCCATTGTACTCCTTTTTATCTATTCATTTTTTCTTTCTTTTCCTTTCTTTTTAACTTCTTCAATTTCCAGCTATTTTTATATCTTTCAATTTGTCCATCAATCCTCCTTCCTCCTTTCCTTCCTGTTCCTTCCTTTCTGTTCACTCCTTTTTCTCTCTTTCACTCCTTTTATTTTTCACTTATTCGTTTTTTTCTTTCCTCTTTCTTTTCTCAATTTACTCGTATTTTTCTTTTTTTCTTCTCTTCTTTGCAACCATCTTTCAACTTTCTTCTTCTTTCTTTCATTTCTCTTTAAGTTTCTTAATTTTCTTCTCATCTTCTTTCCTTTGTAACACATTTTTTTTTATCTATCCGTATTTTTTTTATTTTTCACGTCTTTTTCTTTCTACCTCTTTCCCTTAATTCAATGTATTTTATTTTTTTTAATTTTGAACCATCTTTCTATTTCTTTACTTTTTTTTTCGTTGAGTTTTTCTCTTTTTGTCACCATGTTCTTCTCTTTCTAGTTTTTCTAGTGATCTTTCTTTTTTCTTTTGTTTTCCTCTTCTTTTCTTTTTCTTCTTATCCTACTTTCATTGTTTCAATCCTTTTTCCTTCTTTCGTATCTCCTTCCTTTCAATATTTCAACTCATTTTTTATTGGATCTAGTTTTATTTTACTTCGATATTATTGTGTTATTGTTGTTGTGTTGTTGTTGTATTGTTAATTTTCCTTCTTCTTCTTCTTCTTCTTCTTATTATTATTATTATTATTATTTATTTATTATTATTATTGTATAGTAGTCGTAGTTGTTATTTAGTAGTATTCACTTTTCTTTTATTTCTCTGTTCTTGTTATTTCTCCTTTTCTTTTGTTTCTTCATTGTCTTCTTCACCATCTGTCCTTTTTCACCTCCTTTTTTATCTCTTTCGAATTCTTTTCTCGCGTTTTCATTCGTTTCCATTCTTTCTAACTTCTTAACTTTTCCAACATTTTTATACCGTTATCACTCGTTTTCCTCCTCTAAGTTATTACCCGAACATGTCCATTCTCACCCCACTACTCCGCCGATTTATTGCGTCACTATTTCATCCCCTACTTTATTCAAATCTTCTGCTATCTATTAATCTACAATTCGTGCAAGTAATGCATTACCAATCGTCTTTGTGCTCTCGATTGGATTGAACAACTTGAATATCTGAGTGTTTAACCTAGAAGGCAAGAGAAGAGAAAGAAAAAAAGCCGAAGCCCAATAACATCGGTCTTGCCTTTTACAGCTACGAAACTACCACCTTTGTTATTGTTACTAAAATAGGCCGAGAACTGGATATTGTTCTCAAAGTATTGAAAACTCAGTCTTTGTTCTAGGCTGAAGGCCAAATTTCAACCCTCTTTCTTTCTTTATCTCCTTTTTTTTTCTTTTGCACAGTCATTTTTCTGAAAGAATGCCACCAATGAAGCATTTATAATCTTCACAGTTAATCACGCATGCATCTCTTTAAGATTCTTTGGAAACTTATCCGGAAAAAAATCATTAATCTCTCTATTCTGGGCGTTATAAATGCGTACTGTCGCTGGCATAGAATAGAAGCTTACGTTGGTTGGTTGGTTGGTTGGTTTTTTGTTCTGTTGCTTATATAGGACGCTATATGACCTTTAGGCACACTCCTTTTTTGATCTTGATTAAAAGATATACTATTTCTGCTGATGTTTGAGAATGAGGTCTGAACGATTACGTATATCTCGTTATTCGGACTATTAACAATCGTTAGGGTTAGGTTCAGAAGTTCCGTGATGGCTTCCCGATTACGACAAGAAAGTTCCTAGAGTTCGAAAAGAAGGTTTTCGAGTCAGACAAGAATACCTAAAAGGCCCGGGCGCATATCGGCCGAAACTTGTACAAATAACAATGAAGGATGGGACAATAGTCTGAATAATGCGCAGAGTAATATTAAGAAAATATATGTTTTCCATTACACCGGTCAATATCCGTTGTTCAACAGGCTGAATTCTTTAGATTTAAAAAATTAATAAAACTACTACCGTAACCGTACCCCTAACCCTAACCCCTAACCCTAACCCCTATCAAACAACGGCATATTCACAGTGAAAAAAACAATGTCCTATCTTAAACAGATCAAAAAGATGCCTTAAAGATAATTGGCCCACTATATAATATCTGAATCAGAAGAAGGGGATAGACCCCTCGCTGCTTCGGATGATAGCAACAAATAAGGCCACTACACCAATTTAATGTACTTACGAAAGTACACAAAATTCTTTTTTATAAAATATTTGTGATGACTACAAGATTAATCGGTTTTCTGAATGATTGTACCACGTATTATATCTCAATCTTGTAAAAGGGGAATAGACCTCCCTCTCTGTTTCGGCTAATGCGACAAAAGGCCACACAGCCAACTAGCACAAATCTCTATATAAAAATATATGACTACGATTATATAGATCTTCATAAATGATATAGCACGACGTATTTATTTTCAATCCCAGAATAAAGGAATAGACTCCTCCATCTGACGGCAGATAGCGAGAAAGGTCACTCAGTCACCAGCACAAAATATTTTTGTAATATTCAATGATGACTACTAAGTACATCGGTCTTTTTTGAATGATTGTAAACGTATTTAGCTCAATCTATAATAAAGGTATAGACTACCTCGGGTCCCGGCTGATAGCGATGAAAAGCCACTCAACAACTACATAAATATGTATTAAAATATATATAACTATGAGTATATCGATTCTAAATGATTGTAGCACGTTGATTTCATGCCAAGAATAAATGGGATAGACTCCTCGGGTCGGGCTGATAGCGATGAAAAGCCACTCAGTCGAACTACATAATATGTATGTAAAATCTGTGATAACCTACGAGTATAACTCGTGTTTGAAATGATGGCAGCAACGTATTTTATCTTCAAGCGTCGAAATAAAGGGGAAGATCCCCTCGCTGTCCGACTGAATAGCAACAAAAGACCCACACCGTTAACTGTTGACTTACAGCACAGTACATAAATCTGTGTGTAAAATGCTGTGATGACTACGAGTATATTCGATTGTTTGAAATGATGACAGCAACGTATTTATCTCAAAATCAGAATAAAGGGGATAGACTCCCTCACTGAGCGACTGATAACGGACGAAAGGCCCACTCAGCCTAATCTCTTCTCAGTGAGGGAGTCTATCCCCCTTTATTCTGATTTGAGATAAATACGTCTGCTGGTCATCATTTCAAACAATCGATAATACTCGTAGTCATCACAGATTTACCACACAGTTTATGTACTGCTGTAATGTCCAAGTTAACGTGTGGTCTTTGTTTGCTAATCAGTCGGACAGCGAGGGGATCTATCCCACTTTATTCTGAGTTGAGATAAATTACGTTGGCTGCCATCATTTCAACAATCGATAACTCGTAGTTATCACAGATTTTTACATACATGATTTATGTAGTTTCGCTGAGTGGCTTTCTCGCTAATTCCAGCGGACCGCCGGAGGAGTCTATCCCATTTATTTCTGGATGTGAAATAAATACGTTGCTAATCAAATCATTTTAAAAATCGCATATACTCATAGTTTCATATATTTTACATACATATTTTATGTAGTTTCGTTGAGTGGCTTTGTCATCGCTTTTATCAGCCGGACCCTGAGGTTAGTCTATACCCTTTATTATAGCATTGACTAGAATATCGTGTTACAATTCATTTCAAAAAACCGAGTTATGTAACTCGTAGTCATCATTGATTTTTACAAAAATTTGTGTGGTTGACTGAGTGACCTTTCCTCGTATCTGCCGGTCAGATGGGAGTCTATCCCTTTATTCTGGATTTTGAATAAATACGTTTGCTATAATCATTTATGAAATCTAATATAACGTAAGTCTATATTTTATGATATGAGAATTTGTCTAGTGCTGTGTGGCCTTTTGTCGCTATTAGCGAACATGAGAGGGATCCTTCCCTTTATACAGATTGAGATATATAACGTGGTAACAATCATTTCAGAAAAACCGATCAATCTTTGTAGTCATCAACATTTTTAAATAAAAAGAACTTTGTGTACTTCCGTAAGTAATTAAAATTGGTGTAGTGGCCTTTTTGTTGCCTATCATCCGAGCAGCGAGGGAAGTCTATCCCTTCAGTTCTGGATTAGTGGATATATAGTGGGCCCAAATTATCTTTAGGCACTCCTGTTTGATCTCGTTAAGAAAAGGACATGTTTTTCATTTTACACTGTGATATTCCGGTTTGTTGAATAGGGGTTAGGGTTGGGTTGGGTTAGGGGTTACGGTTACGGTTCGGGGTTGTTTATGAATTTTTTTAAGTCTAAAATCGCTGTTTTGAACAACCGGATATTGAACGGTGTATATGGAAAACTATATTTTTAATATTATCTCGGTTATTTCGACTATTGTCCATCTTCATTGTATTTGTACCAATGTTTCGGCCGATTATGCTCCCGGCCTTCTTCAGGTATTTCTTGTCTGACTCGATTAAACCTCTTTCGAACTCGGAACTTGTCTTGTCGTTAAGTTCGGCCATCACGGGAACTTTGAACCTAATCGCCTAACGATTTGTTAATAGTCCGAAATAACGCAGATAATACTAATCGTCAAGCCTCATCTCAAACATCAGAGAAATAGTATGATCCTTTCTTAATCAAGATCAAAGGGGTGCCTAAAGTCATATGGTCCTTATATAGCAAGCAGAAGCAAAACAACCAACCAACCACCAACCAACGTAAGCTTTTCTATGTCCAGCCGACAGTACGAATTTATGAACGCCGATTATAATAGAGATTAATGATTTTTTTTCCTGGTGATATATGTTTCAAAGAATCGTTAAAAGAGTGATGCGTTTGATGTAACTGTGAGATTATACATGCTTTTCATGTGGTGGCAATTCTCAGAAAATGACTGTGCAAGAAAAAAAAAGGAGATAAAAGAAAGAAAGAGTGAAATTTGGCCTTCAGGCTAGAACAAAGACTGTTTCGATACTTAGAACAAATATAGTCGCCTATTTAGTACAATAACAAAGCGTGGTATTCGTAGCTGTAAAAGGCAGACGATGTTATTTCTTCGGCTTTTTTCTCTTTTCTTCTCTTTGCCATCTAGTAAATCACTCGATCATTCAAGTGTTCCAATCAATCGAGAGTTCACAAAGACGATGGTAATGCGCATTACTTGGCGATTGTAGAATTAATAGAGCCAGAATTTTGGAATAAAGTAGGGTGGATGGAAATAGTGACGCAATAAAATGGCGGAGTGTGGGGTGAGAATGACTGTTCGGGTAATAACTTAGAGGAGAAACGAAGTGAACGGTATAGAAAATGGTTGATAATTTAAGAAGTTAGAAAGAATGGGAAACGAATGAAGGGAGAAAAAGAATTCGAAGAGATAAAGGAAGGTGAAAAAGGAAAGATGGTGAGAAGCAATGAAGAACAAAAGAAAAGGAGAAATAAAGAAAGAGAAAATTAAAAGAAAATGAAGATAACTACTAATACAACTAACTACCTACTACACAAATAATAATAATAATAATAATATAATAATAAATAATAATAAAAAGAAGAAAAGAAGAAGAGAAACAATAACAACAACACAACAACAAAATCATCAATATATATCGAAGGTAATAAAACTAGATCATAAAAAATGAGTTGAGAATATTGAAAGAAGGAGTATCGAAAGAAGGAAAAAAAGGATGAAACAATGAAAGTAGGAAAGAAAGAAAAGAAAAGAAGAGGAAACAAAGAAAAAGAAGAGAACTAGAAAAACTAGGAAAAGAAAGAAGAAATGGTGGAAAAAAAGAGAAAAAACTCAACGAAAAAAAAGTAAAGAAATAGTAAAGATGGTTCAATAAAAAAATAAAAATACGATGAATTAAGAAAGAAGAGTAAGTAAAGAAAAAAGAGTGAATAAATAATAAATAATACGGATAGATAAAAAAAATGTGTTACAAGGAAAGAAGATTGGAAGAAAATTAAAGAAACTAAACGAAATGAAAGAAAGAAGAAGAAGAAGTGAAAGATGGTGGGCAAAAGGAAGAGAAGAAAAAAGAAAAAACGAGTGAAGATTGAGAAAGAAAGAAGAAAGAAATATGTATAAGTGAAAAATTAAAAAGGAGTGAAAGAGAGAAAAAGTGAGTGAAACAGAGAAGGAAGGAAGGGAAGGAAGGAAGGAAGGATTAGAATGGTACAAATTGAAATGATATAAAAAATGCTGGAAAATTGAAGAAGTCTAAAAAAGAAGGAAAAGAAAGAAAAATATGAATAGATAAAAAGGAAGGTTACAATGAAAGATAATATATAAAACAATAAAGAAACAAGACAGAAAGAAACAAAGACAGAAAAGAGAAAAAGATGGTAAGCAGGAGAAAAATAAGAAAAACTCATTTGAAATAAGAAGAAAGAAAGAATCAAAGTAAAAAACAAAAGATAAAGGAACGAAATTAAAATGAATGAAAAAGAGAGGAGAGTAAATAAAAGAATGTCAAGAAGCGAAAGATACTAGAATGGAAAGAAAGAAAGAAAAAAGCACACACCACAGGAGGAAACAGGCGAGGTGAAAATAGAAACGAGTGAAAAGACGCAACACAGGATAAATATATTTAAGGGAGTGAGAATAAGGAAATGGGATAATAGAAAAAGAAATAAAGAAAGACAATAAAAAAGGATTATGAGGAGCGCGAAAAACGGAGTGAAAAATAGAAAAGGAGCGAAGAAGAAAGAAAGAGATGTGTTTGAAATAAAGAGAGAGATATAGGAAGACAAAGAAATTGAAAGAAGAATGAGAAGACACACTTGTATGAAAATATAGACATTGAAAAATAGATAAGGAGTGAAAAAGAAAGAAAAGAAGAAAGAATAGAAGAACGGAGGAACGGAATTGAAATAAAAATGAGGAATAAACGAGGAAAGGAGTGAAAGAGAAAGAGATTGAAAGAAAGAAAGAAAGAAAGAAAGAAAGAAAGAAAAAAAGAAAAAGAAGAAGAGTACAAATTGAAACTTTTAAAAATGGAATATGAAAATTGAATGATATTGGAAAAAATTAAGGATCAACAAAAAGCAATGGGAGAAAAACGGGGGGTGGGGGGGAAGGGAAAAGGAAGGGGAAGGAATGAAAAGGAAAGAACCAAGAATAGAAAAAAAAATGGACGATAGAATCGATGGTTACAGAAGAAAAGATGGTGAAGACAATAAAGAAACAAAGAAAGAAAATAGAAGAGAAAAAGATTGATTAAAAAACAAAACAAAAAAAACATGAGATTTATAGTAAAAATAATTGAAAGTTGATTAAAAAAAATAGTTGAGAGATTATTGAGAGAAAAATGATTGAAAAAAAAAAAGAAATAAAGAAAGAAGTAAATTAAAAAAAAAGGGGAGAAAGAGATACATATCGACTGAAATTAAGAATAAGAATGGGATAGACAGATGTAACAGAAGTATCCTACATAGAATATAGTTCGGCGGCCGTAAAGGTCGGTATCAGCCAATCAGCGAGGGAGTTTATTCCCCTTGTTCGAATAGTGGCTAGACAAGGAGAGTTGTTTTTGGCGGTCTGAGGTGGAGCGCACACTTAGCCAATCAGCTCTTACTTTAACTGCAACAGATGCCCTGTGCTACTCATACGCTGAGTTGGCGAGGACTCGGTATCAAACTAGA
>CM042158.1:54206134-54229766 GCA_023376005.1 Doryteuthis pealeii
GCATTTCCTGTCGGACTCGGGAACCTTCTCGGACTCGGGAACCTTCTTTTCGAACTCGGGAACTTTCTTGTCGTATTCGGGAGCCATCACGGAACTTTGAAAACCTAACCCTTTATTTATTCCACGGGGTATCCTGTTCTCATTCCGCTAACCATAGCTGGGGTAGGAGTGGTGTTATTAATTATTTTTCTAACTGCTTTCACTCAGGATTGAACTCGGGTACCAGAGATAACCTGTCATTTAGAACTGTTTTAATCTAACTGCTAATCCATTCGGGCATGTGTCCAATTGGACAATTGAGTGTGTACAAATAACAATGAAGATGGGGACAATAGTCCGAATAACGCAGATAATACTAATCTTCAAGCCTCATCTCAAACATTCAGAGAAACTTATCTCACTTGTTCCCGCGGAACAGTTAGGCACCTTTTGCGGAACCTCAGGGTTTTGGTTAACCGCTGTTGAGAAATGCTGATCAGACCATTTATCTTTTAATAAGATTTCATCCATCTATTTTAATTCTCTGTCAACTAGGGTGGTGAAACTAGGATGGCCCATGTTTGGTCCGTCATGTACTACGAATGCACGAAGAATCGTCTTCACAAAATATCCCGGAATTCGCAGTAAAAGGGTTAAACCGGACACGAATGAACCACCACTGCACTAACTTGCTTGGTAAACTGCCCAAAATGTATAAAAGAAAAGGACCCCAATTTCAATTAACAATAAGCTTTTCTGTTATTTATAAATATTTCGGAGACTTTATTATGGGATTACGTGAACTCGGGGACACGAGTCCATTTCCCACGAAAGAAAGAAATATAGATAGATAGATAGATAGAAAAAGAGACAGAGAATGGTTGCATATTCCATGCACATCAGACCAGGCATATGAAAACCAGATTGCAGTTATGGCTAACTAGAATGGAAGATTTAACTCTTTACCCTTGGTAACCAGTCTAGGAGAAGGAAAACTTTTAATTAAAACGCCTTAAATTATGTTTTAAAAGCTTACCTTGTGTTCCGAAGTAGTTGGCATGTATATATATAGATATATATACGTACATCAGACACACGAGCCGTCATTAACATGCAACATTCCACTTTGGTCCTCACTTAGTCCAGACAGATGCTCAGAGAGGCTCGCTTCGATCAATCGGCTGGTTACATCAAGCTATCGCACCTTTATGATTGTCCTAACCCTATTGCTCATATCCCAACCCTTTTTATCTTATATGTGCTAAACGGTAGTGGCTGAGGGTCTTAATGTCCTGAGTATGATGCTAAACACTATTTGATGTTGAAGTTCCAGTTTTGTAGTTCAAGACCTCTGGGAAATCTAGAGTACCTCTTCCTAACCATTATTTCCGGTTCCACTCTGACTTGAAGTGGTTATACTTATTAAGGTTCCATATTTGAGTTAAATTGAAAAAAATGTGTTTAAAAATCTGTTCCAAAAATTGAGTTAAAAAAAATTGAGTACGCATAAAGAATGAATAAAACAAAACGTAATCGGCATAAAATGAACCTAAAAAGGGTTGACATGCGTACTAATCAAACCAACCAACCAACCAACCAACCAACCAACAACAAAAAAAAAACAAGTACATTTTTGAACTCATTCATTTATCCTATATTTTTATCGAATCAGACTTTTAAAAATGCTGTCATTAATCTGAGTACGAGATACGCTCTGTTTTTTTCTCGATATGCAATCATCTCCAGTACTTCCAGATCCACTCTGACCAGTATTATTAGTATCTGTTCAGGTCTCATCTACTGGTTAAATAGAAAAAGCAGTTTAAAATTCTGTAAAAAGAGTTTTAAAAATTGAGATTAGAAAAATGGAGTACCCATCAAGAATGAATAAAACAAAACGTCTTTGGCATAAAATAACCATCAAGGGGTCAACATGCTGTAAATTCCAACCAAGATTCACAAAAAAGCACTTTCTTACGTTTAACTCAATACTTTATCCGACATTTTTATCAGCTAAGACTTTAAAATGAAAGTCATTGATTCGTGTGTGAGATACGCTGCTCTGTTTTCTTACCGATATACAAAGAAAAATCGACACTGTCCAGGGAAATCGGTACAAAATACTTCCAGCTGCTCCTCATTAGAAAAAAAAAACGAAAATGATATATTAAAAGTTAGAATAAAAATAAATATATTGTGCACTTAATGTTCTTTAAATGTTTGTAACAAATCCCACAGATGTCCGTTTCTCCTTTCTTTTTTTAAAAATAAACGTTAGAATGATATCTTACGGGGAAAAACGACATTTTTTCTCCGTATCAAAAATGACGTATCTTATCTCATTTTTTTTTGTTTCTTGAGAAAGGCAGGTTGATGTCGAAAAGATATCTCTTTTTTTTAATCAGATAACTCGCTTTTTTAAAGACCTTCTTATGAAGATGCGTAATCCTGGCTCTAAGTGGCATGCGTTTAATTTGTGGCTTTTTGTTATCTTGTTCACAGATCGACAACCATAAAGCCCCTTCTATTTGTCACGTAAGTCAGTCGCGTAAGGTAGTCATAATGGTGTACAATCTACCACGAAATATATGAGTTCGTAGAGCAATTGGTTAAGGGTTCGAATATGTAATCTGTGTTCAAGTCTTATGAGAATCGTGTTCTTTATTTCGAATTTCATCTCAATTATTTTTTCAATAGGTGTTGTATAGCAGACAAAGGACTTAAATAAAACCACAGACACGTGTATATAAAAATATGATCCGTCTTTATTTTCTTCGGTGTCTGGGTGGTGAGTTGCGACGAATGTTCACAATGAAATTGTCCGGGTAGGTTGGTGAAGAGTGCAGTGTTCCCAATGATCTCCACAGAGGATGGTTGATGACGGAGAGCGACCGAGGTTACATACACGGCTGCTTGCTGGGGAGTGACTGCTGCCCTTTGAATCCGCTAGCATTTATATACGATAAACATGCCAATGAATTTTTATCTTTTGATCTGTAATAAACGGACATACTGTCCTTTTTATATATTATTTCTTTATCTTTCCTCTCTGTTGTACCGAGCCGTTGCCTACAGTCGGAGAACTATAGCACCGGTTATCACTATAAATAGTGAGACACCAAGAGTGGAAAGGTACACTGTTTCCCGTTAACGACAAGCTAGGTCGTAACATGTACCATTAATTGTAAATACACTTGTCTTATTTTACCATCTATCTCGACTTGACCTTCTTTTTACTGTTGGGACTAACATCACAACACTCTCCACCTTCTCACCGGAAAAGAGTCTTCCGTTTCCTTTTTTCTTTAAAAAAATATTTCCTTCATCTTCTCTCCTGCTTCTTGACCGGAACCCTCTCTTCCGTACTCTCCTTTTATATATATAGTCTATAAATTTCTTTATCTTTCTCTTTTGTCTCATGACCGGAAGCTTCCTCTTCCGTTGCGCAGGATATGCAAACACAGAAGCTATTGAAAACAAGTATAACGGATCCCCGTGTGGGATGCGCGCGGGCAAAAACAACAACAACAAACCAACACAAAACATTCAATAAGTTTGTGGAGACAGAGAGGACTGATTTTCTGACTTTTAGAAGGGTTTGTTGATCTGGTTGCCCGAGTGGAGTAGAAGTAAACGAAAGCAGTTAAGACGAATGGAAGGCTCAATAATGTTCTTGGTAGATTCACAGACCGCACAGTGGACCACGAGTGGAAATATTGGAAATTAGTATATATATATAGGTAGTAAATAATACCCCTGAAATGGGTTGAGGGCTCGTTGGAAGCATATTACTAAAACCTTATTTCAGTGGATTAAAAAAATTTGCAAAATTTACTACATTTTTGAGGGATGCTGGGCCAAATTGCGCTAATATTTGGGTTTTGGGCTAAAAGCGCACCAAAAAACACGTTTTATAGCATATCTTCCTTAAAATAATCCTTGAATATTGGTTAAGAGGCACGTTGGAAGCATCATTGCTAGCCAAAATTTCTAAGCAAAAAAAATCTTGCTGAAAATCTTCATTTTTGTGGATCTAGCGGCCAAATATGACCAAACTGTATTTGGGTCATTTTAGGTCCAACAAAAAATTTGCAAGTGTATCATTCACCCGAGGGTCAGCTGGAAGCGTATCCTATTGAAAAGAAAATTGAATAAAATAATTAACCTACTTGAAACAATGATTTAAAAAAATCACTTTATTTAAGCAACACAAATCCCGCAAACAGAGCATCATCATTACTCAGGAGGCGCAAATATTGAAGTTGGCTTTCCTGCAGTATCTGGTCAAATATATCCATACTGCAGTTTACAATGAGATTTGGCAGTACGGTTTAGCGCTTGGAGCTGGATGTTTGTTAAACTATTTTGGATCTGATCCCAACCACAATCTGTTGATGACATCCTCCAGTTGTCAGACTGAGAAGTCTTTCGAGAACAACATTAAGGCGGATTGATCAATCGCTTTTGTTGTTGGCTTGCCAAAACGCTGGATTGTCAAAACATTTCAACCCACGGAGCTGTCGTTCATTCTTCCAATGAGATTCCCACGAGGTGGGTGAGTAGTTTGTGTAGGGTTTGGTGGGCACTTATCTCACGTTTCCATGCTTCTCGTTTTGCTTATTTTTCTACTGTGGGGTGCGGGAAAGGTTTCGAGGTAGAGCAAGTAAAGAGAGTGGTACATAAGGTTTTGTACTCTTTGACGCTGATGTTTCTTACCAGATCGGAGAACAATCGTAAAGCGCGTCATCGACCATTGCTTATACAACTTGTATAAGGCATAGTGCGTGTAGCACTGTGAAGCCACTACGTTACATAAGTTTTCACCCGTTGGGCGTATATTACACGTTAAACAATCTAAGGAGAGTTAATCGAAAAGAGATTGGTGGAACTAGATATCAGAGAAAGGAATCGACTCTCCCAGCCACAGTACTGTCCGAGTTTGTCTAGATCACCATTGAAGTGTCCTAAAAGAACACAGTGGAAGACTTTCCTGTTGTTACTGTTCTGACTACAAATCCTGACTATCGGCGATTATAAGCAAAGAGTATCTTACTTAGATTAACATTCTATAATGGTCATATTTAACAGAATGAGACAATCTCCCATATGGATTAACTAAAGGTTTCGGTTAAAAAGGTTCGCGTAAAGACTACCGCGATTTCGACATATAAGGGCTCTCGAGTCTGAACAAGAAACTTCCCTAAGTTCGCCGAGAAGTTACCAATAAGAGACACCTGAGAAGGCGCGTGCCACATCCACCGAAACGTTGTGTTTACGACAATAAAATGAGAATAATTCATGTGTTTTCTTCTTTTTTTTTATCTTTTGCGTCCCATTTCAATTTTTGGGAATTATTCTCAGATCGAAAAAATGGCTTGTCGTGTGTTCCGGTTTTTGATAAAAGCCCTGTTAAATAAAATCCCGGATTAGAATAACCAGCACTCCACCACTCAGCAGCACAAGTAATACAGCTTGGACGCAGTGCGGTACGGAAGTGGACTGATGGGTGGATGGTGCTGGGTGCGTTCGATGCCCGGTAATCTGATTTTGTTATTATCGGATTCATTTGTCTAATTTTTTGGCGTCTGCATCTATTGAGTTAAGACTATTTGGGAAGTGTATTTCAGATGAAAAAGTAGCTGTCCGATGTATTCGTTTTCGACGAGAGTTAAGCGTTAAATAAATTAATTGGGCGACCATTTTTAAGTAACAGCACAATTTTTCTAAGCAGATCTCTTGTGTCCCGTGTTTCTTTGGAAGACTTTGCATTCAGGCATTAAATGAATGGTCCAAAGGGTTTTAATGATGCATGGTTAAGACGCAAAAATAGCGCAACCAAGATCCATGCCCCCATATAATATGTGTTTGAAAACAGGTTCGGGAGTTCAAGGATGCGCATTGAGCGAGATGAGGACTGCTAGCAAGTTTGGGACTATTGTGGCGAAAGGGGTGGAACTGATTTTTTTATTTAGATGATTTTAAAGTATTCTGTTGTGGGCGTAGGAATCTTCAATTCCGA
Source organism: Doryteuthis pealeii (assembly GCA_023376005.1). Classification (NCBI taxonomy): domain Eukaryota; kingdom Metazoa; phylum Mollusca; class Cephalopoda; order Myopsida; family Loliginidae; genus Doryteuthis; species Doryteuthis pealeii. Next base: position 54,212,133 of record CM042158.1, read on the forward strand.
TCGATAAACATTAGTGGCTGGTGTGTGGTGCATCTTTTGATAAAGGCCGGTTGTTGAAGTGAAAGGAAACCCAACGTACGATTCAATTAAGGCAAAAGTGTCAAATGGCATGCGTCCAATGTCTTAGTCCGTTAACCGGTTTTGCAAAATTTTACGCGATCGGTTACATATATGTTTAATAACAGCTTACCTCTTCAATGTACGTTGGTACAGTATCGGTTGGTGTGGCGTTATAACAAGGCGAGTTCTTTTGTGTGTGGCGTGATAACTATATTTTTGCAGCGAAAAGGAAAAGTATGAAAAGTTAATCTTTGTGTTAGTGTAAATGAAATGGTTTTGTTATAATGGAAATCACAAAGGTATAAAATTTTTATTCCTAGCTGGTATTTTACAGATATAGCAACTGCTTGCGGTCCACTGTGATCGTTCCCGTCCAAAGTTTGATGTTTGCTTGATGGCTGGATGAAGGTTAAATGCGTAGCCTTAAGTTTTTGGTACCCTTCGTGCGAGATCAGTACATGTGTTGGCCCTTTCGGAAAGGATTACAGGAGTAGCTACAGTTTTGTTTTTATTGATCAAGAGACATCACACTGAAATACGTAAGAAAAAGAAAAACGCGCAGAAGAAGGATCTCAATTAGTGAAGACGAAAGCTTGTCTACATAGGGCCGACGGAATTCTTGCAACAGAATTGCTGAAATAAGACAATTGACACTAGGAAGAAAAGTATGAGTACCCTTTCGCCGTACAAGAAATAACCGATGATAACTGACACAGGTTCTAGTTCCACAAATTTGCTAAATTACTGCAATGCTAGTTAGCATAAACAAAAAGGCACATAAAGGTATGCAATCCAATTACTATCCCTCCAGCTACTTGGTAATTGAGTAGGGGTAGGCTTGCCAAGGACTAAGGAGTCTGTCCTGAACTTGGAATTTAAGCGTAAAGTAGTCCTAAAGTTGGCACATATAGAAGGTAGACTGAGCTGTATATCTCAGTGATTGCGTATCAGGTCGTGAGTTGGTAGTAAAATGATATATATAATTATTAGTGCCTTAAATACCGCTCGTTGAAGTTGGTTTATTTATAATATAGTAATATTACGTACAGTCTGGAGAGGACTAGTATAGTAATTCTGTGTTGCGAATGCTGCAAAGATGTAGACCCTGCTTGGTCACTACCAGGGACGGGAAAGTTAGAAGAGCGTAATAGAACTCCTTATTAGAGAAGTCGCAATTAAGAGTGACTGCTCCATTGTGCTGCGGGATAACAGCCACAGATCAATTCGGGTGCGTGAATTTCGAGCATAGAGCAAAACGCCTGAATAAAGGTCCTCGCACACACGGCGTCGTCTTGTTTACTCATGCCGAGGGTGGGCCGAATAAGATGTGACAAAATGAATAGTTTAGTATGGCCAGTAGTATATGATGAGAAAACCAGTTGGTTATGTATTAAGGTGTGTTATTGCTCCAATTACCTTAGAGTTGCCAGCACCACAGCAGATCCTTCTCCACGTAATGATTCTCTAAGGCCGTCACAAAAGACGCTCGGACGCAGATTGCATCGATACTCATTCTGCAAATGAAAGGAACACGGCGTGGGCACAGAAAGCCATCGACAAGCAACTAGCAGGAGACAACCATGTTGTAAGTCAACGTCAACTAAGTCATATCTTATGCAAGTACCATTTGGACTGCAATCAGAACCTGTTGTTCACCTTATTTCCTTGTTCATTTCATTATTTTATTTTTTGGCAGTTATATTTGATGATTAAGTCTATTTGGAAATTAATTTCAGATCACGTGTGTGTCTCTCTTTGAATGAAGGCCTTGGTGAATGAACGTTTTCTAACTGATCAAATTAACAGAAAGTGTCGATATAATAGAAGAATGGAAAGGCGTGGTGTAATGCGGTTAAAGATCATGGGAAATGTGGACTCGTCGCCGCGCGAAGTTCAAATCCTTGGTGTGGCTAATTTGCAGATTTCACTTAGCGCTAATGACCTGGGGAAAGGTATAATCTTACTCTCCGCTCCAAGCTTATGGATAGAATAGTTAGGACCAGACTGGGATGGCTCTTAACCTTGAGTTAAGATGAATCGGTCCTGAGGAAGAAGGAAAACTCTGTATTCAACCAGCATGTTGAACTCCGCTTTAAGAAATTGATCCATGCGGTGTCACATCTCTGCTCCGTTGCCGGTGTAGAGGTTGGTATAATATCCGATATGATTTCCTTTTTTTATTTGAGTTTTTTGCGTCTCTTCAAAGAGAGTTTATGTCGTACTTTAGTAGAAATTATGTTCAGATCACCTGTTCCTTTTTGATGAAGGCCCAGTAGAATGATCGTTTCTTAACTGATTAAGATTAACCAAAAAGTGTCCGATATATAGAAGAATGTAGAAAGCATCATTTCAATATGGAGCTTTACGAAATAATTTGGATGAATTATTTCTCAAACATCTATGCTTTGCGAAGTTTTGTTGCAGATTAATGTGTGGATTAGTGTTCATAGGGCATTTTGTGTTGCATCGAAGACTGCCAGTGGTATGAGATCGAGGAGATCGAAGCCGTTACACCTTGAATTGCTTGGTGATCATGTTTTAGTAGATGACATATATGAATGGTGGAGATATACGGGAGCGTCGTCAGTCAGTCAAGTGTGAGGGCAGGCTGTTAATCCCGCAAAATGATATTCAGAATTAGTAGCCATTTCGATATTTCATCACTAAGAATTGTAGAGGACTGGCACAGTTGCCATTGCCAATAATTATTGTCTGATGATTCCAATAAGCTATCCACCATGTCGAGTGTCAGCCAGTAAGTGGTGAGGACCCTAGCGCGTCCAATCGTGATAAAAGTGGATAACTATTAGCAGCCACGTAATGAGGGTAGTTGGCGATGATAGTGACATGTGTTACTACGGCGCGGCAGAATAATAAAATGGCTGTCAAGTGTTCCTTTTGATGAAGGCCGGTGATTGTAATGGATGCGCGTTTAAAATGTTAAAGATTGACTTAACAAGAAAAAATATATAGAAGATATGTAGAGTATTTCAATATGGCTTTAACAAAAAAATTAGATTGAAATTATTCTTTAAACATCTAATGAAACATTTTTGTAATTAACTGTGCATTAAGTGCAGTAAGACGAACCGAAGAACCTTCACTAATTCTAAGAGGTCCATTGGTTTTTTGCAGATCAGGGGATGGAAAAATACCAGTACAGGTTATGGTTCCCAACTGGACCCAGCAGAGGCCGGGAGGATTCTCGGGCGAAATTACGTGATGGATTTGAGTTAGGTAATAAGATTTCCCGTGAGCAGAGAAGAATGTTTATCTCTCTGCTCAGGTTCCTATCTCAACAAACCACCGCGGTGAATCAGGGCATATGCCGATTAATAACATCTTTGATCAAAGGAAAAACCAAAGTGCACGTTAGTTAATTAATGCATTAACTTGAAAAGAAGCCCTAAGAGAATAAGCATATCTAAAATCCTAGACGAACAGGAAAGAAAGAAGATCAAACAACCATAGACAAATAAGCAAGTAATGTCAACAGTCTTAACTCTGTCCCTGTCTGTCTGTCTGTCTCTTTATAGGTTATATACACGAGAACTCTCTAGATGTACTATATTAACGAGGGTATACAACATAGCATAGAAGCAAAACGGTAAGAACTTAACCATCACTCAGCAAAAAAACATAAACAGCGCGAAAAAAATTGGCTGTCAAGTGTTCCTTTTTTGAGAAGGCCGTGTTGAATGAACGGTTCTAACTGATTAGATTAACAAAAGTGTCAATCATTTTTCCTGTGTTTTTCCATTAACGCGCTATTTTAAATATGACACTACTATCAGTATTAATAGCACCTATGCAGTTGTGTAACTATTGGTTATTGTGGCACCTTTAACCTTATCTCGCTATTTTAATTTATTATTCATGTAAATTTTTTGGCATCCTAATTTAATGATAAATTACAAATAAAGAAAATTATTTCGTATCGAAAAAAAAAGCTGTGGTCGTGTTTCTTATTGATAACTAGAAGTGACTTACCGGCGTCACCGTGGTAAGAGGGAGGATTTTTTAAAAGTTAAATCTCGGCGATCCATTATTAACCTTAATAACAAGTTTAGATCCTCACGTCAAGATGCCGACCATAAAAATCCCCACGTAATATATAACAATATAGTAAGAGAGTATTTAATCTAATACGAGATTTGACAGATTAAAACAAAACAATATAAATGAGGCGAATTAATTCATTCAATCAGAAACATCCATATTTGAAGGGCAGGAGCTGTACAATTAACGTCTGTAACTATAGCAAATTTTATTCTTTAAATATCTTTCCTAATATAAATCAAATCTTCATAGTAGACTTTTTCTCAAAGAAACGCGAGCCATGGTGATATTCAATTTGTATAGTATTATATATTTACTTTATCGTTAATTGTTTTATTTTCGAAGTTATTCCTCGCGACATATAGATACACACAACATGCCCTTTATATATTAACGTAGAAGCTGGGCTACCCGCGTCGCAGGTAGAGGGGGGATTTTTAAGTTAGTGCCCCAGATCCATTATTACTGAGCCATGAGTTAAGATCCTCCTCGTAGAATGTCCCATGTTAAATCCCTATGTAAAAAAAGACACTTTTGTATTGGATACCAGCTTGTAAATGTCTACTATCTAAAAATATTAAACTTAAAAAGAAATCCAGTGGCCGGTTGATAGGATTTATTTTCAATTTATCTTACACGGAAATATAAATGGTATACTGGTGATCCAGGAATACTCACTGAACTTGGTTAGTTGCTGCAAAACTCAGCCTCCGTTGGTGGATATTCAGTATGTGTAGTATAATAGGTATTTATGAAAGTCAAATCCTCTTAATTGATTAGTGAATACGCCATCATTAGATATGAACACCTGGGCTTTGTTGTTGGAGCAGAGATATATATGATATGAGAGAGATTGATTTTACTTACGTATGGACGTAAAGATAGAGTAAAAAACAAATTTACAATGATAACAGCATGGATTCATTTTTTGTCATGTTATGTTTTATATGATAGAGTACGATGTGTGTATGTGTACTGTACTGCGAGATTCACATTAAAATATGATTGATTATTGATACGTTAGTTAATGGATATCCGATATAGTACAACATAGTGAAATTAGGAGACGTATCGAAGTGGGTGTGTGGTTTTGAGCATATTATAGCTTTGTCGTTATAAGTTGTTATTTTGAGTTTTTGAGCACGTTGTATCCGCCGCGCGGACTAACAGGATACGAGCACATCAGACTGGATTCCTCATCATAATCTGTACTGGACGGTGATACTGGATGGAGTAGATTAGGCCGGTGTTGGAGGGAGCGAACGCGTCTCGTCTCACTGTACTTGATTGCTATTACGCGTATTTCCTTTGTTGAACAAGAATCTGGCTTTGGTAGTTTTGGTGAGATCAACGTGACCCTAATGTTTGGCATGTGTGATTAACAGAGTTCGTCAAGGACAAGCTCAGTTCGATTTTTTCATTTTTCCCATTCTTCCAACAAACTTTGTATTCTCTTTCTTCGTTTGCTTCTTCTTTTTTTTTTGTTTGGATTTTCTGCACTTGTTCTATTTATTGGAGATAAATTGCTGTGTATCGTGCGGCGATGGTCTGAGGACTTCCAGTATGTGAAAAGAAGTGCTGCTCTTAATCCATTCATTCCAAGTTGTGCGTGGGCAGTCACTTTTAATTACTATATTGGTATTATGTTGTGAGAGAGTATCGCTGGTTGTGATCGAGTCTACGATAAGTGGAGTGATGTCAATGTTAGTTCGACTGCTTAGTCCGTTTGGGTTTATGTCATGTCCAGAGACCTCGGATCATACTGGTTGCTCTCGTAGGCACGCACACAAATATCTCAGTACGATAGGAGAACGGTGACATTGGTGAATCCAATGTAGAAATATTGGTCGGAGAGGGACGGGCGGTCCTGTGAGACTAGGTGTTGTCTGTACAAGAGGAGAATAGGGAAGGAGAGGGAGGTAAGGGTGTGTGTGGCTATGTGTGTGTATGTGTGTGTGTGTGCTGTGTGTGGAGCAGAGGGGGGGAAGAGAGAGAAAAAAAAGAAAAATAAGAGATGAGAGAAAGGGGAATGGAAAAAATGAGGATACAATGAAATAATATGGAAGAGAGAGAGAGAGAGAGAGAGGGGATAACAAGATATAATAGTAGAGAGAGAGAGTAGAAAGGTTAAGGCGAGAGAAAAAAAAATTTTAAAGAGAGGAGAAAGAAGAGAGCAAATGGAAAAAAGAGTAGACACAAAGAAAATATGGAAGAGAGTAGTAGAGAGAGAAAAAGAAAATGGAAGAGAAAGAGAGAGAGGGGAAATGGAACAAAGTGGGATACAAAAATATATGAGGAAAATAGAGAGAGAGAGAGAGATTAAGGATCTGAGAGAGATGGAGACTGTATTGAGTAATAGAGAGATAGAGGAGAGGGGTGAGGCGTCGAACTGAGAGGAAGAGAGACGAGGGAGGAACCGGGAGAGAGAGAGTAGGAATGGGAGAAAAGAAAAGAGGTGGATGAAGGATGAAAGAAAATAGAGAGACGGGGAAATTGGTCGAAATGAAAGAAGAGATACAGGAAATAAATATATGGAAAGAGAGAGAGAGAGAGAGAGAATGAGATAAAGTAGTAAAACTATGAGAAAAAGTGTGTGTTGTGATGTTGCTGTTCGGTGGTGTGGTGTGTGTGGTGCAGGAGATGGAGATAGACAGAGGGGAATTGAGAGAGGCAGGGTTAGAGTGAGAGCAGATGTGTATAGATAGCAGACAGACTCAGGACAGAGAGGTAAAGATGGTAGACGGTCCAGGTATGATGAAGAAGAGTAAGAGTGGAGAGATAAAAGTAATGGAGAGAGAGAAGAGAGAGAGAGGAGAGTAGATGACGTCAGAGAGAGATGAACGGTAGCGAGAGTATAGAGAGAATGATGAGACGGTCGAAAACCACTCCACGAAAATAGAAGAAGAAGGAGGGACTGTATGAGAAATGAGAGAGCGGAGAGACGAATGAAGAATGAAGCTAAGTTGCAAGAATTATGGGTGAAAAGAAAGAAGAGCGTTAGCACAGAGAGAACAACAATGATATCATAAGGTATATATATATAATAAATTATATATATATATATAATATATATATAGTATAGTCATAGAGAAGCTAAAAGAGAAGTCAACGAGGAAGAATATAGTTGTTTAAAACAGGATGTGCGAAGAAAGAACATGGGAAGACAGAGGTATCGAGACAAGGCAATAAAGCTGAGTGAAGGTTGAGGTACGAGAGAGCAGCGCAAGAAGAGATTCAGAAATAGAGAGTAGAGAGAAAATATAAGATATAAGGAAATTAGCCTGATACGTATAGGCTGAACAGGACTACAAGGAGTTGATTGAAGAGATGAGTGTAAATTTCAGAGAGGAGAGAGAGAGAGAGAGAGAGATAGAAGAGACAGAGGACAGAGACAGCAGCTGTAAGGAAAAAGAAAGAGAAAGAATGAAATATAGGTGGTGAAATAGAGTATTGAGAAGAGAAAGAGAGCTTAAAGAGAGAAGAGAAAGACGAAAAGAGAGAGAGAGAATAGAGAAAGAATGCCTGAGGGGAAAAGATACAAGAAGATCGTGGCGCATAATTTGAGAGGAAAATGATCGAAGTTGTGAAGCAGGTCGATCAAAAATAGTCGATGATACCAGAATCATTATAGAAAACGTGCTTTCAGTTTTCAAACAAACGGCATCAAGACAGTAACTGCAGCCTCGGTCATCCGAGGAATATAAATGAAAAAAGTAGACAACTAATATCACGAATGAATAGGATCACTTTTGATGGATATATATCAAAAATATAGATCCGTATTCGGAGATAAAAGAGGGAAGGAAAGACGGACAAAACATAGAAGAGGATAATAGATATCACCTGGGTAACAGGGTAATCGAATTTTTCGATGATGGTTCTCACAAACGACATTGAGTGGGGATATTTACACGACAAAAAAATAATAAAAAAAGGAGATCCAAAACAGCCACCTTGCTGTATATCGCAGACAGCAACATAAATGTTTTAAAGGATTAAAGTAACATATAACGAGTAAGTGGAAGAGAGATAAGAAGAATAGGACAGATAAGTCTGAATACCAAAAATGCGTAACGCATTGGTGAAGTGAGAATCGACATTCGTTAAATTCTTATAGTGTTGATCTGCGCACAAGAACCAATGTGAGAAAAACCTTGGGTATGTTGGTCGGTCTGATTTACGGCATTTCATGAACAGGTGATTATGCGCAAAGAAATGATAAGCCTGCCTAGCGACACTGCGCCATAAAAGAAAAAAGGAAGAATATAAGAAGAAAAACAAAAGAGAGTAAGATTGTACACGAAATAAGAATCTCAAGTATTATGCCGAAAGAGTGGGACTTGGAAGAGGAAACTCTCCGAGCTGCGACGACCCGAGATTTGACTATCGAGCATTGTTTGATGTTAATCAGTATGCACAGTTTGAGAGGAGATGGGACAAATAGTATCTGTCGGAGCGGGCGGAATGAGAAGTATAGCAGAAACGAGTTGGGTTTGGGGTCTGGTGGTAGTATGTGGACTGGTTTGCTGCGCTGGTAATTACGTATTATACAGTGCACCGCTCGGTTCAGAGGAGCCGTTGATGTGCGCGATTATATCTATGAGCGCAAGATTGATACACATACCACCACACACGTGTCGTCAACTGTAAACCTGAAGAGAACGAGCCTAACAGAATTTTGAACGTAATATGAAGGCACGAATGAAAATGTATATGTTATGTATTAGATGTAGAGAAAGAAGATGAGATCCCATTCGGAGAAGAGACACTTGAGGTCTTGTATTGCATTAATTCAAAAAGACGCATTTGAAAACTGGTTTTAGTTGGTCGGCTTGAATTTTAGGTATGGCATTTCAATAAACAGGCACCAAGAAATGATCCCCTCCGCTCCAAAAAAGGAAATAAAAGGCGAAATTCTAGAAATAAGAATCTCAGTTACCAAAAGTGGGACTGAAGAAAATCTCGACTGACGACCAGATTACAACGGCCATTCTGGTGAATGTGTGACAGATTAGCACGGTGCGCAAGAGGATCAAATAGTGGTGGAACGGGAATTGTCGAGAGCAGTTGAATCGAAGTTGCGGGCAGGTGCGAGAAAGTATCGAGCGTGTTTTCGAACGAGAAGAGCTAGTATGGTATGTGTTCGCTGCGTTGAGTTTAGGATCGTGGGTTCATTGGGTTGGTTGAGTCACGCGTTGAGATATTTATCGCCAGGCATTGTTACAACAACTGTGTTGGGATTTAGAGAGCGCGCACAAGCAGATTAATTTTCGTGTGTGTATACATAATTGTAACGCGGTGGTATTAGCTCCTGCTACGAATATATGATTGATAGGATTGTTTACATAATGTAAATTTATGGATATCACTGAACCGTCCTCGTGATCAGCTGAGGGTGGATTACATATATTGATATCCGATTGCGACCTCTGAGGAGGGTCAGATGGCATGCTCACTCCTCGCAAACGGGGTAACTCACGTCGCTGTGTGGCCGTGGGAGTGCGGTTGTTACCCTGGTGCTTGTATCAATGGAGTAGGAACCGACAGGTGGATGTAGCAGTGCGCATAAGAGCTTCGGGTCCTCTTAGTAAGAAGAGGTCTGGAGGGTCTGTATTGTAGTGGAATGACACAAGTATTGCCACTTTGGTGCACGTCGCTGTACGTGGCCGTGGACTAGCGCGGTTGGGAGAGGCCGCACCCTGATCTCGCGATCGCAAAGTGCTGGGAGATCTGGGTCAGTCGAATGTCAAGGCCCTAGCAGGCCTATGAGTGAGGTTTGTCCGCGGTACCTATATGCAGTAGTTGGGCGCGAAAGAGTAAGGAGACTTCTGATGGCAAGCCCCGACCCTTTAGTTATCAATATTGGTGCTGAGGAAGAGGAGATCTGAACGGGAATTGGTCTGAGTGGTTCAAGTGGATCTAGGTCTCACGTGCGAGAGTGGAGCGGTCTAATTGATGAGCGACTAGTTGACAATGGTCTCTAGATGTTAGGACTTGCTTTTAGCAATTCAAACTGTCTCAAGGCACTGTCGTACGAGGCTGCTGCGTGATGTTCTTGCAATTTTGCTGCGGGCGAATACCGCGTCGGAGCTACCGCGGATGTTGTCGTCGTGTTAGTATCTTACAGAAGGTGCCGTCAGGAGGAATTGTGTAATGATTCGTATAGTGTTCAATTGACTCTCGAAGAGAACGTAGGAAATCTTGGTTCTATTGGCGCATATAATCGGCCGGATATTTCGTTGTCTGTGGTGGCGTGAAAGTGATGTGAGACTTGTTGTTGTGGGCGCATAATGTGCCCTATGGATCACTGATCCAGCGGCGCTAGGTGCGGTGTAGCGCTAGTTATTGGTACTTGCAGCCGAGTCACTACGTTGTGTACGATTCGGCTGTACGCTACATTGGTTTACCCAGGTTTCATGCTCTGTCGGACCAGCATAGTCGCTACATTTGAGACTACGTTTATGTTGGGTCTTATCAATATTTGGGCGCGCGCTTGTGTGATATGTAGTTGTCCGTTATGCGCCACTGTCGTTATTTGGTATGCATGCAATTATACTGATGTGGATTTCAGTCTGTCTGCTTGTGGGGTATTCCTTTTCTTAGAACAACATTTTGGTCCAGGTTTTTTCGTGTAGCAACCAACTGTGTCGCTGATATTGTAATTGATAGTTGCCGCATATACATTGTTTATCCTTCCGATCGATTGTATGTTTCGAGTCTATTATGTTGTTTTCCATGTTTGTCCATAATTGTCACATTCTACTATGTGATGGCGGCCGCTTAAAGTAATTGCGCTCATTTTGAACGTCTTTGCTTTGTGTGTCTTCGTTGAGTTGTTGAGAGTTGTGCCTCTACGCTATGTCCTTGATCTAGTGTTTTTGGCGTACGACCGTCTTCTCCCTGCGCTCCTTTCGTTGAATGACTAGTAGGGCTGGAGAAGCTCTCTTCGGAGTCGTTTTCTGGGGTGTAGAGTCCTGCTACGCGAACGTGGTGGTCAGTTATCTTTCTAGTCCTTTGGTCGATCTAATGCTGTCTGAACGTTCTTTCTTTTTGTCCGCCAATTGTTTTCATTGAAGAATGCGTGCCAGGAGTATAGTTATAAATAGGGGACTGCGTGAACAGGCTCCGAGGATCATTAATGTTGGAATCATATTATTTATGGTGTATTAGTATGAGTTGGTTTAGACCTGGGGAGGTAGGTTTCTGTTTCGTCGGGTGAGCGTTCTGGGATGAGTTCTTTATTGCTTTGTTTTGTTTACTTTGTGCCCTTTGTCAATTCTTCCTGCTTGCTTGATGCATTGGTCCACTGTCTGTTCTGAAAGATTTTCGTAACTTTCATTTTTCAGTCGCAAGTGATTTTATGAGCAGTGGTTCCAGTAGATATTGGAGTTGGTATACCGTCGCATAGATGATTGATTGGCACTTATCGACACGGGCTGACTGAATTTTCCGTTTTGTATTGCTTATGAGTTGATATTGATTGTTGATGCTGTAGATGTAAAAGTGGATAGATTGTATTAAGCTTTGTATATATAGGGTATAATATAGTAATTACGGAATCAGGTATGCGAGACGTATGAACTGGTAGTATATGTTAGTAATATAGACGTATATTAGAAGTGATAGATGATGAACATGTGAAGAGGGGTGATTAGTGCGGAGAAAGATACAGTACGACATTTAGCGGAATGGTGTATTGTATATATGGCGCCGAGGTGGGCGACAAATTTGTGGGAGATTATGTGCTTAATTAAAGTCAACCTAAATTTTGTTAATTAAATTAATTACTGCATATTAAAGTGAAAGTATTAGACCTGTGCGATATATACCGTTAAAAGTGTAAGCGTACAAGTCAATTGAAGAAAAATTCGATGTCTCGATGGCTGCGTAGAATGGTACATAACAGAGGATCCGGGATCTTTTTCCTTGGCGGCGCCGATTATGTTTTTATCAGCTTTACCATGTTAATTCTGATATTGTTCAGCGACTATAATTACCTTATTATTAATTAATGGTAACTTAACAAAAATTAGGCAGTACTGCGATTATCCATCTACAGCACATATACCAGTTGCAGGTATAGCCACAAGTCGACAGCACACACCACAATATAGTACCGGACGCATTTAGAAGTTAGTCAGTGGTTACAGTAGGTATCTACTATGGTCTGTCGGGCCTAGTAATAGTAAGATGAGAGAAGAATGTGTGTAGATGGTGTGTGTGGTGTGGTGGTGTGTGGTGATGTGTAAATAATATAAACAAATGAAAGGATAGCATGCTCACTTCGGCATTTATGAGCAATTTTAAATTTGATGTCTGTGTTCACAGAGAGTAATTTCTTTTGAGGCGACTCCTACATGTATAAATGAAAAGATGCTGCCAATGCCAAACAGCTCACACACACACAACCAGAGAGAGAGCACACATATATTAATAAACGGTAGTATATTATATGATTACGTCTATTAGATTCAGGATTAGTCGTGAAGTGTGGATACTTATAGGTAGTGATGATGTACGAGTTTAGTGATACTTATCATGTGTCGGTAATACACGTAATTCGCACGTAACTCGATGCTGAAACACAAACGAGTTTAGATGTCTCAGTGTTACGGAAAACTCGAGTCATTTTTTGGCATTAAGTAGCATTATGTTGAGAGTAAGAATTATACGCAAAACGAAGCACATGCTTATCTTTTGTTGGTATGGAAGATCGCGTATTGTGAAGGCTGTCGCGATACTGGTCGAAGGCTAAAAAGCTCGTTCCACTCGTATTCAAAATCCTTACAGACACAGGGGATTTCATTTTTTTTTCTTATTCTTGAAGAGCATTAACAGCACAAGATTCCGTTCTTGCTGCTCGCAATGTACGCTACACGCGTCTTCCATTGATCTACAAACATACGTTTTCCGCGCTACGCCGGTGAGGATGTCCTTGATTTTCGTTATGATATTTGCTGTTTCTATCTGGTCAACGGAATAATTACAAGGATATTATAACATTCAGATGATTTGTTGTCTTTTGCTTCTGACGGTTTGTTCTCTCGTTGATTGATCTGCGTATGTATTTTCGCTGACATGTTGACAGTTTTCTATCCGCCGAGTAGTTTATTGTTTTTTATATGTTTCTCTATCGTGCTACACTGTTGCATTTATTTTGTTTTCTTTTTTCACGTAGGATTGTGTTATTGTTTGTTGTTTCGTTTCGTGATGTATGTTCAGGCATGAATAATTGTCGCCTGGTTGTTGGCACCGTGGCTATATATGAGTGAGAAGATGATATTTTCCGTTTCAAGTACGTGAGGAATATCGTGAAAACAATATGCTTTTCCATGCATTTATAGGTCGGAAACACGTAAGGAGCATAAGCGATCACGTTGTGGACGCTCTGTGGTATTCGTTTGCCGCGATGTAGTGGTTTGAAGAGATCGGAATTACCTTCTGCTTTATTAAGATTTATTAGCCGCGAACGTTTCTTGCTTCGTTGGTCTTCCTTGATGTGCTGTTCCGCTTCTTGCTTCTGTCTTCGTTCTTACTGTGCTGTCGTATTCTTTGTTCTATGGTGAGTTACTTCACTTCTTCTGGCTGCTACTGTCACCTTCGCTAGTTTCTCATATGTTCTCCTTCTTATCGCTTTTCCTCACATTGCTTGTTGTCATTAGTTGTTGTTGTTGTTGTTGTGTTATTGTTTTCTTCTTCTTTCTTCTTCTGTGCCTTCTTCTTCGCTATGATTATGATATTATTTATTATTATTACTTGCTTTTCTTTTTCCTCATCTTCTTTTTTCTTCATGCTTTTTTTTTCTTTTTTCATTATCTTTTGGTTCTTGTTCTTCCTTGTTCTTCTTCTTGTTCTTCTTTTTTTCGTTTCCCTACTATATGCTTGCTTCCTTGTCTTTCTATGTATCTTCTAATTATACTGCCGCCGGGCGCGCGGACCTGTGTCCGTTCATAGCCTTGTTAATCAGTAGCTGGGTTCTGTTCTGATGCTCGCTACTTGTTTCTGTTGTGTTCGTTTGTATCTATTTCGCCTCTTGAAGCAGCGTTGCAGCTATGGGTTGAATTGTGGTACCGCATAAATTGAATATAACACATTAATGAATATATTAATAGTACGTAGGAGATCGTATTGTTGATGTTCGTTATTGTCTGTGTGGTGAGCTTATTCATAAGTTGTGTGTTGACTTCGAATTTATTTATGAATGGTATTGATGTGATGTTTAGGTTGCATTGAGTGCAGTGATGGTATGTGATTATAGATTAATGCGAATGAGCGTGGTGTGTGGGCTGAGATATGGAGCGGGAGGAGCATCGGCTATGGTGTCTTATATATGATGTATGTTTGGAGGAAGTCTGTGTTAGTTCGCCGACGCGTGTGTTTCGCCAGCAGTTGTATTGAGTGGTCGTGTTCTGGTCGTTGTCTCACGGACGCAGCATAGTGAGAAGGAGTTGAGGTCAGTGGGATCGGAGAGGTGTGGTTGCTTGAATTCGCATTCCTAGATTGTAGAACCTAGACGCTATGAAGTGAGTTGTTGTGATTGAATATCAAGATGTTATTGTGTTAGTGGCTGGCGCGATATATGATTATGGTTGGCGTCCTGGTGCGTGCGTGCCTGCGAACTATAGTTCTCTATGCTCAGTCATATGGATTCCTAAGCTCTGTAGGATGTCAGGATCTGCTTACTGGCGTCGCATGGTGTAGCTACCGTGTGATCGTATAGTTCCTGTATCAATTATGTGTTTGACCAGCGAGCAGTTGGCTAGTATGTCTGGATTTTGATATGTCGGCTCATGATGTGTCTTCCTCCCGTGTATGTGTGCGGATGACTGTCTGCTGGTTCGAGATGTCTCTTGTTGTGTCGCCTCGGAGGCGTAGATGTGTGTTCATGGCGTGGTGGAGTATTGTATCCGGGTGGGACAGTGGACTGATATCTAGTTGTGGTCGGGAACGGGAGGGAGCGAGGGACGCGGTGGCGCTGCAACGTGGAACTTTGAGTCGACGAGGTGTGGTTCAGAAAAGCGTAGTCTGATTGGTAAGGTGATCTATGTGGCGTGCTATTGACTTGGGACGCCAAGTTCCAAGAGTGCATGCTAGCTTGAGGATGGAAGCGTCGGTTGGATTTGATGATTTTCTAGTTCTATGCCAATATTCCTAATTTAACTAGACTTGTTGTTGCTCGAATTTAAGTTCGGGCCACGAGATCGGATCCATTGCAGATGTTCTTGCAGTTCCTCTTTCATTTGCATAATCGCCTTTCAGACGTTCATCCGGCGGACGTCTTGTGAATGTATTTCTGTCACTTGCGTAGTCGGTTATCATGTATTATGGATGCATGTGTGCGGATTAGACTTAACTGTCTATATTTGATAGTGTTGTTGCGTCAGCTGTGTTTTGACTTTGCGCGGCTTTGTCTTGAAAGCGTTGGATTGACTTCGCTCACTCTTCACCACCGTTCGTTGTTTCTTGATTCATTATTGTATGTATGTGTTTGTGTGATTGGGTCTTCTGCTATGTCGTCTCATTTCTTCTTCAATCGTCCGCTTGATCTTCTTCTTGCATTATTATCATATTTCTTTTGCGTTTTTTTCAATTTTCCTTGCTTACGTTATTTTTCGCGATATTAAGTTCTTCTCATTTTTCATGTAATCTTTTCTTCTTTCTGTTACAGTTTCTTACGTGTCACTTCTTCTTCTTTCTTTCTCTCCTTCATTCGTATCTTCTTACTTCTAATCTTCTTGCTTCTAATCAATAGTTATATTCTTTATGATAATCTTGTTCTTGTTTTGTTTCTTGTTCCTCTTCTTTGCTTGTATCTATATTTTTTTCTTTTTCTTTTTTCGCACGCTCACGGTATATGGAATCGTTCTTGTTCTTGTTCTTTGTGTGACCTGGCTCATTCATAGTGGTTACCGCCTCACTAATGTTAGTCGATGAGTGGTTCCGTTTCTTCGTTCACTTCTTCGTGTCGACTTCCTCGGCGTGTAATCTTTTATTACCGACTGTTTCAAGTTCACTGTGTTCTATCGTCTGACATGTTTCTCTGAATCCTAATTCGCGTCATTCGGAGAACTGTACGATTCGGACGCTCTCTTGATCCTGCCGGCGCGCGGTTAGGTGTGATAGCATGTCGATCTGTACATTTCTTGATGTCTCTCGACTGTCGTTCTTTGCACGCTAGTGCTGGTCTTCATCCTGATGTTGCTTGAGCTTTATCGACCTTGTATTTAAGTCTCCAGAGCGATGTGACGCAGGTTGAGGCCTGTCGAGTGATACCAGAAGTCGCTGGGGCTATGCGTAGAGTACTAACGTCGACGTTTATGATACGTTTCTCTATTTTTCGTTATATCAATAGATCCTTCATGTTCGTGTTAGTGTATGGATTGGTGTGTCTTATTCACTGAGCTGTTACACGCTCTCAAGTCTGTAGAACGTTGATCACATTATCGGTTCTCGCTCGGGAAGCTGATGCCTTCGTAGGAAGCGCGATGGATGATGACGTTGTTGTGAACTGAAATGTGGGTTCGGACGTGGATTGACTTGCGTTTGCGCTGCACTGTTGTGCGGGTGCGGGTGACCATGTATGTGATTCGGTGGGTTCTCCTTGTATGAATACGTAGTGCATAACGTACTCTTTCTGGTGCTCTATTTTATTACGGTAGTGAGTTTCGGATTAACACATGCAGATGGATCGGAGTTAGGATTTGGGCGGCGCGGTCGATGGAGTGAGTGTTGTTGGCGCGTAAGTTCAGAGTACTGTTGTGTGTGTGTACGGGTGCGAATCGCTGCGGCTTAGTAGGTGCTGCAGTGTGTTCGTGCGGTTGCTTGTTATGTACTATTTCGCTCAATCTCTTGTATATTGCTTTCTTCTTCTTCTTCTCTTTTCTGCTTTTATCATATTTTTTTCTTTTTCATTATCTTCTTCTCCTTCTTTTCTGCTTCTTCTGTCTTCTTCTTCTTCTCTATTATTATTATTATTATTATTATATGGACTTATTATGTATTGCCTACGTTCTTCTTCTTCTATCTTCTTCTTCTTCTTCTTTTTCTTGCTTCTTGCTTCTTGCTTCTTCTTCTTTTACTCTTCCTTCTTCTTCTATCCATACTTTTTTCTTTTTCATTATCTTCTTCTTCTTTTTCAACGAGTTTTTTTCGACCATACCTTTCCTACTTACTGTCTTCGGTTCCCACTTAACTCTTTCTTCATTTTCTCCTCTCTCACTTCTCGTATCGGCCCACCGTGGTAAAGCCCTTTCTTACCCCCTCTCACCGGTAACAACACCACTGGAAACGAATGAAAATAACTAATATCGAATGGTTGCAAGATAATTAATTGTACTACTTAATAGAATTACACGAAGATATTTTTAATATATTCCTTCTCTATTGGGCTGCGATACTAATATTTTTCATTCCTCCCTACGGCTGCTATCCGTTGTTTCAAAGTAACCATAACGTTTGTCGGAGACCGTGTCTCTCCGGCTATATTGTCTAAGGATATTTAACAGCTGTTGGTCT
>CM042158.1:54229866-54247366 GCA_023376005.1 Doryteuthis pealeii
TTCTAGTTGTTGTTTAGCTCCATTAATATTTGAAGTGGGAGGGCTCGATCTTTTATTTTCTTTTTTTACTTTATTAGCCGGTTGGTTAGAGCGTTCGGCTACTAACCACAAGATTCCTAGTTTGATACCGGTTCCTCCGCCAACTCAGGCGTATGAGTAGCACAGGGATCTGTGCAGTAAAGTAAGGAGCTGATGGTAAGTGTGGCGCTCACCCTCAGACGCCAAAAACAAATCTCCTTGGTCTAGCCACTCATGAAAAAGGGGATAAACTCCCTCGCTGCATTGGCTGATACCGACTTTAGGCCGCCCGACGACTTTATATTCTATTAATTATTCTGTTTACAATCGTCTATTCCATTTTCTTTTTCTTAATTTCAGTCATATGTTATTCTTCTCCCCTCTTTTTTTTAATTTACTTCTTTCTTTTTTTCTTTTTTTTTCTTTCAATCATTTTTTCTCTCAATATTCTCAACTCATTTTTTATTAATCTAATTTCCATTATTTACTTTAAATCTCATTTGTTTTTTTGTTTTTTGTTTTTATCAATCTTTCTCTTTTTCTTCTTTGTTTCTTATGTCTTCACATCTTCTTTCTTCTGTAACCGTCGATTTTATCGTCTCATTTTTTTTTCTTTTTGTTTCCCTTTTCATTCCTTTCCCTTTGTTGTCTAGATTTTTTCTTCAATTTTCATCCATTTTAAAACGTTTCAATTTGTACCTCTTCTTCTTTTCTTTTTTTTTCTTTTTCTTTCTTTCTCTTTCTTCTTTCAATCTCTTTCTTTCTTTTTTCACTCCTTTTCTCTTTTCCCTCATTTTTATTTTCAATCCGTTTTCCTCCTTCTTTATTCTTTCTTCTTTCTTTCTTTTTCACTCCTTTTTCTATTTTTCAATGTCTTATTTTTCACTCATATTCTCCATTCTTCTTTAATTTCTTTTTCTTTATTTTTTATTTCAATTCAATCTCTTTCTTTCTTTTTCGCTCCTTTTCTATTTTTCACTCGTTTTTCCCTCCTATATCCTTTTTTATTCTCTTTCTTAATTTCTTTTCTTATTTCATTTCTTTTTCACTCCTTCTTTTTCACTCCTTTTCTCCTTTTCACTCGTTTTTATTTTCACTCTGTTCTTCCTTCTTTCTTTTTTTCTTTCTTTCTTTCCTTCTTTCTTTCTTTTTCTTTCTTTTTCACTCCTCTCTTTTTTCATTTCTTTTAATTTTCGTTCCTTTTATCTTTTTTTTTACTTTGATTCTTTCTTTCTTCTTTAATTTCAAAATGAGTTTTCTTTATTTTTCTCCTTACCATCTTTTCTCTTTCTGTCTTGTTTTCTTCTGTTTTGTTTCTTTATTTTTATATTATCTTTCCATTGTAACCTTCCTTTTTATCTATTCATATTTTTCTTTCTTTTCCTTCTTTTTTAGACTTCTTCAATTTTCCAGCTATTTTTATATCATTTCAATTTGTACCATCTAATCCTTCCTTCCTTCCTTCCTTCCTTCCTTCCTTTCTGTTTCACTCCTTTTTCTCTCTTTCACTCCTTTTTATTTTTCACTTATCGCTTTTTTCTTTCCTTCTTTCTTTCTCAATTTCACTCGTATTTTTCTTTTTTTCTTCTCTTCCTTTTGCACCATCTTTCACTTTCTCTTCTTCTTTCTTCATTTCTTTAGTTTCTTAATTTTCTTCTCATCTTCTTTCCTTTGTAACACATTTTTTTTATCTATCCGTATTTATTTTTATTTTTCACTCTTTTTTCTTTCTTACTCTCTTTTTTAATTTCAATCGTATTTTTATTTTTTTTATTTTGAACCATCTTTCTATTTCTTTACTTTTTTTTCGTTGAGTTTTTTCTCTTTTTTTCACCATTTCTTCTTTCTTTTCCTAGTTTTTCTAGTTCTTTTCTTTTTCTTTTGTTTTCCTCTTCTTTTCTTTTCTTTCTTTCCTACTTTCATTGTTTCAATCCTTTTTTCCTTCTTTCGTATCTCCTTCTTTCAATATTCTCAACTCATTTTTTATTGATCTAGTTTTATTTTACTTCGATATTATTGTGTTATTGTTGTTGTTGTTGTTGTTGTTATTGTTTTTCTTCTTCTTCTTCTTCTTCTTCTTATTATTATTATTATTATTATTATTATTATTATTATTATTTGTAGTAGTAGTAGTAGTTGTATTAGTAGTATTTCACTTTTCTTTTAATTTTCTCTTTCTTTATTTCTCCTTTTCTTTTGTTTCTTCATTGTCTTCTCACCATCTTTCCTTTTTCACCTTCCTTTTTATCTCTTCGAATTCTTTTTCTCCCTTTTCATTCGTTTCCCATTCTTTTCTAACTTCTTAAATTTTCCAACCATTTTTATACCGTTTCACTTCGTTTTCTCCTCTAAGTTATTACCCGACAGTCATTCTCACCCCACACTCCGCCATTTTATTGCGTCACTATTTCCATCCACCCTACTTTCATTCCAAAATCTGCTTCTATTTAATTCTACAATTCGCAAGTAATGCCATTACCATCGTCTTTTGTGAACTCTCGATTGATTGGAACACTTGAATGATCGAGTGTTTACCTAGAAGGCCAAGAGAAGAGAAAGAGAAAAAAAGCCGAAGAAATAACATCGTCTGCCTTTACAGCTACGAACTACCACCTTTGTTATTGTTACTAAATAGGCGAGACTATATTGTTCTAAGTATTGAAAACTAGTTCTTTGTTCTAGGCCTGAAGGCCAAATTTCACCTCTTTCTTTCTTTTATCTCCTTTTTTTTTTCTTTGCACAGTCATTTTCTGAAGAATGCCACCAATGAAAGCATGTATAATCTTCACAGTTAATCAAACGCATGCACTCTTTAAGATTCTTTGAAACATATATCACAGGAAAAAAAATCATTAACTCTCTATTTATCGGGCGTTATAAAGCGTTACTGTCGGCTGGCATAGAATAAGCTTACGTTGGTTGGTTGGTTGGTTGGTTGTTTTGTTCTGTTTGCTATATAGGACCATATGACCTTTAGGCACCCCTTTTTGATCTTGATTAAGAAAGGATATACTATTTCTCTGAATGTTTGAGATGAGGCTTGACGATTAGTATTATCTGCGTTATTCGGACTATTAACAATCGTTAGGGTTAGGTTCAAAGTTCCGTGATGGCTCCCGATTACGACAAGAAAGTTCCCGAGTTCGAAAAGAAGGTTTTCGAGTCAGACAAGAAATACCTGAAGAAGGCCGGGCGCATATCGGCCGAAACATTGTACAAATAACAATGAAGATGGGGACAATAGTCTGAATAACGCAGATAATATTAAGAAAAAATATATGTTTTCCATTTACACCGTCAATATCCGGTTGTTCAAACAGGCGATTTTTAGATTTAAAAAAATTATAAAACTAACCCCTAACCGTAACCGTAACCCCTAACCCTAACCCCTAACCCTAACCCCTATCAAACAACCGGATATTCACAGTGTAAATGAAAAACATGTCCTTTCTTAAACGAGATCAAAAAGGAGTGCCTAAAGATAATTTGGCCCACTATATATCATCTGAATCCAGAATGAAGGGGATAGACTCCCTCGCTGCTCGGATGATAGCAACAAAAGGCCACTACACCAATTTTATGTACTTACGGAAGTACACAAATCTTTTTATAAAATATGTGTGATGACTACAAGATTATCGGTTTTCTGAAATGATTGTACCACGTATATATCTCAATCTTGTATAAAGGGGATAGACTCCCTCTCTGTTCGGCTAATAGCGACAAAAGGCCACACAGCCAACTAGACAAATCTCTATATAAAATATATGACTACGATTATATAGATTTTCATAAATGATTATAGCAACGTATTTATTTCAATCCAGAATAAAGGGGATAGACTCCCCATCTGACCGGCAGATAGCGAGGAAAGGTCACTCAGTCAACCACACAAATATTTTTGTAAAATCAATGATGACTACTAGTATATCGGTTTTTTGAAATGATTGTAAACGTATTTAGCTCAATCTATAATAAAGGGTATAGACTACCTCAGGGTCCGGCTGATAGCGATGAAAAGCCACTCAACGAACTACATAAATATGTATGTAAAATATATGATAACTATGAGTATATCGATTTTCTAAAATGATTGTAGCAACGTATTTATTTCAATCCAGAATAAATGGGATAGACTCCCTCGGGGTCCGGCTGATAGCGATGAAAAGCCACTCAGCGAACTACATAAATATGTATGTAAAATCTGTGATAACTACGAGTATATCGATTGTTTGAAATGATGGCAGCAACGTATTTATCTCAACTCAGAATAAAGGGGATAGATCCCCTCGCTGTCCGACTGATAGCAACAAAAGACCACACCGTTAACTTGACTTACAGCAGTACATAAATCTGTGTGTAAAATCTGTGATGACTACGAGTATATCGATTGTTTGAAATGATGACAGCAACGTATTTATCTCAAATCAGAATAAAGGGGATAGACTCCCTCACTGAGCGACTGATAACGACGAAAGGCCACTCAGCCAACTACACTAATCTATAAGTAAAAGCTGTGATGACTACGAGTATATTGATTGTTTGAAATGGTTGTAGCAACATATTTATCTAAACCCAGAATAAAGGGGATAGACTCCCTCGCCGTCCGGATGATATCGACAAAAGACCACTCCGTTAACTTGACTCACAGCAATGCATGAATCTGTTTGTAAAATCTGTGATGACTACGATTTCATTGATTATTGAAATGATTCCACCAACGTAGTTATCTCTATCTGGAATAAAGTGGATAGACTCCCTCACTGTCTGGATTATGAGACCAAATGTCCTTCAGCATACTTTACTAACTTGAGTATACAAATCTGTATATAAAATCTGTGATCACCATGAGTATATCTTTTTGTCGTATGATTTAAGCAGGCAGTGTATGTATAGTATACAGATTGTGTGAAATGATTGTAGCAACGTATTTATCTCAATCCAGAATAAAGGGTATAGACTCCCTCTCTGCCCGGCTGATAGCGATGAAAAACGACTCTGCTAGACAAATATCTATGTAAAATATGTGTTGACTACGAGTATATCGTTTGTTTCAAATGATGGTAGCTACGTATTTATGTCAATTCAGAATAAAGGGTGTAGACTTCCTCACTGTCCGGCTTATGAGGCAAAAGGGCATTCCGCAAAACTTTACTTACTTGAGTATAAAAATTTGTGTGTAAAAAGGGGATAGACTCCTCGCCGTCCGGCTGATAGCGACGAAAACCCACTAGGCGAACTACACAAATATGTATGTAAAATCGGTGATTATTACGAGTATATCGTTTTTTTTTAATAATTTTAGCAACGTATTTAACACAATCTTAAATTAAGGGGATAGACTCCCTCGCTGTCCACCTGATATCGACAAAAGACCGGACCGTTTACTTGACTTACAGCAATGCATAAATATGTGTGTAAAATCTGTGAAGACTGCGAGTATATCGATTGTTTGAAATGATTGCAGCAACGTATTTATCTCAACCCAAAATATAGGGGATAGACTCCCTCACTGTCCGACTGATAGCGACAAAAGGCCACTCCAACAACTTTTATTTACCCACTTGAGTACACAAATCTGTTTGTAAAATCTGTGATGACTACGAGTATATTGATTGTTTGAAATGATTGCAGCATCGTATTTATCTCAATCCAGAATAAAGTGGATAGACTCCCTCACTGTCCGCCTGATAGCGACAAAAGACCACTCCATTAACTTGACTTACATCAGTACATAAATCTGTTTGTAAAATTTGTGATTAATACGAGTATATCGATTGTTTGAAATGATTCCAGCGACGTATTTATCACAATCCCGAAAGAGGATAGACTCCCTCACTGTTCGACTGATAACGACGAAAGGTCACTCAGCCAACTACACTAATCTATATGTAAAATCTGTGATGACTACGAGTATATCGATGTTTGAAATGATTCCAGCAAACATATTTTCTCAATCCAGAATAAAGTGGATAGACTCCCTCGCTGAGCGACTGATAACGACGAAAGGCCACTCAGCCAACTACACTATTCTATATGTAAAATCTGTGATGACTACGAGTATATCGATTGTTTGAAATGATTGCAGCAACTTATTTATCTCAATCCAGAATAAAGGGGATAGACTCCCTCAATGACCGACTGATAACGACGAAAGGCCACTCAGCCAACTACACTATTCTATATGTAAAATCTGTGATGACTACGAGTATATCGATTGTTTGAAATGATTCCAGCAACATATTTATCTCAATCCAGAATAAAGGGGATAGACTCCCTCACTGAGCGACTGATAACGACGAAAGGCCACTCAGCCAACTACACTGATCTGCATGTAAAATCTGTGATCACCACGAGAATATGTTGTTGTCGTGTGATTTAAGCGGTTTACGTGCATCTATAGTATATCGGTCGTCTTAAATGATTGCAGCTACGTATTTATCTCAATCCAGAATAAAGTGGATAGACTCCCTCACTGAGTGACTAATAACGACGAAAGGCCACTCAGCCAACTACACTAATCTGTATGTAAAATCTGTTATCACCACGAGTATATCGATTGTTTGAAATGATTTCAGCAACATATTTATCTCAATCCAGAATAAAGTGGATAGACTCCCTCACTGTCCGACTTATAACGACGAAAGGCCACTCAGCCAACTACACTGCTCTGTATGTAAAATCTGTGATGACCACGAGTATATGTTGTTGTTCGTGTGATTTAAGCGGTTTACGTGCATCTATAGTATATCGGTTGTCTTTAAATGATTGCAGCTACGTATTTATCTCAATCCAGAATAAAGTGGATAGACTCCCTCACTGAGTGACTAATAACGACGAAAGGCCACTCAGCCAACTACACTAATCTGTATGTAAAATCTGTTATCACCACGAGTATATCGATTGTTTGAAATGATTTCAGCAACATATTTATCTCAATCCAGAATAAAGTGGATAGACTCCCTCACTGTCCGACTTATAACGACGAAAGGCCACTCAGCCAACTACACTGCTCTGTATGTAAAATCTGTGATGACCACGAGTATATGTTGTTGTCGTGTGATTTAAGCGGTTTACGTGCATCTATAGTATATCGGTTGTCTTAAATGATTGCGGCTACGTATTTATCTCAATCCAGAATAAATCTCCAAGAATATAAATACTGGCTTGTGTAATAAATTGAACGTCACTGCCCAGTGAAATGCATTTCGCCCATCAAGCAAATTATTGTCCCGATAGAGATCGTTCCGAAAGGGACTACACCAAATGAATTACCGCCGACCGAGCCAAGAATTCTAGACGCACTAATCCACATGAAAACCTGTTAACCTTTATATAATTCTCATCCAGATTTGATTCAGTCTTAACTAGTATTCAAAATAGACAAAGTGGCGCCTCTCATTGGCTTGTCAATGTGAGTTAAATTCCCCGTTCCGTTTTTTTACAACTAGAAGTGGCTACTCGGCGTCGTCTGGGTAAAGGGAGAATAATTTTAAAAAGTTAGTCTCGCATATCCATTATTACTTATCGCGAGTGAGATCCTCGCTGGTTGCCCCATAAAAATCCCCACGGAAATATATAACAGTATAGTAAGACATTTCCATTCAATTTAAAAAAAAAAAATATATAAATGATGCAAATTAATTCAATCAATCAATATTATATTTAAAAGCGAAAAAGAAAACAAATTAACATGCAAATGACTTTCTCTTCAGTTACATTTCAAATTTTAATTTTTAAATATCTTCCCAAATATAAATCAGATCTTCATTATTCTTGCTCAAAAACCAAGCCCTGGTGATATTTGATGTGTATATATTTACTTTGTCGTTAATTGTTTTCATTTCGAAGTTTTCCCCAGACATACATATATAATACTATGCATCCGGGGGTAGGTGTGTATATATATAATTCTAGGTAGTTATGATACATAGGTTGTAAGTCAAACCACATATGTGTGTGTGTGTGTGTGTAAATTGGGAATGGATTAGGATCACCCACAGCTGGGTGTGTGTGTTCAAGGAGATCATGTGTGTGTATGTATATATAGATATAGATATATACGTGTGTGTGTATACATACATGTGTATGTGTGTGCATACATATATTGTATGTGTAGGTAGGGTCACGGCTATGTCAACTAAATCTTAAAAATAAGAAAAAGAATTTAGGCTAGATAAAAATAGAAGTCAGCTTTAGCAGAGAAACGGGGGTGGGTGTCCCCCATCTCGACAAGCGATGGGAGCAGATAGAATTGTAACCGATAGATAGAAGCAATGCGAATTATATACCTCTCTGCCATCTGAAGTTCACCTGACTGGTTTGTCTTTGTTGTTTGTTATTCCCTCTTTCTCTTTGTGATACTTGTTTGTTTATGCACCCCATGGCGGGGGGCCCCTGTGAAGTGTTTGAGTATGTGTTTGCAACGTGAACAGGTCATAGTAGAGAACTAGCAGACGACACGAAGTCATGGCCAGAGTTTAGGAGTGCAGCAAAGATGCAGTGAATGCCAGAGAGATGCGGAGACGTGCAAAGAGGCTTCGCAGCCCGCCCGGTGGTGTCATACATATACACACAATTCCCCTTTATACATGTATAGATAGATATGACGGTATTTTTAAAAATGATTTTAACCATGGTCGGTTTTTAAACTTATGATCATCATTATTCCCTATCATTACTGTGATGGGGACTTCGGACCGGATTCTGGAGGGAGAGTGAAGGTAAGATTAAAATAAAACTTTTAGCTGAGAGACATTTGTGGATGCAAAATTTATTTTCTTTATTTGAACTCTTTTTATTTTACTTATTTAATTTTTTTCTACTTCCCTGTTCTTTTTTGGGTTTTTTCAACAAATTCTGATAAAACACAGAGAAATATGAAGAACTGAGTTTTCATTGAATATAATACGAAATAAAATATAAGTCACTGACTCCTTTATTTGCAAAAAACTAAAACGAATGTTATTTAAAACAAACACAAAAAAACATCATAAATACTTCAAGTACTACCCATCCTGTAACCATTGTTTTATGCCCCTTACGTTGTTGGCATCCTTCCATCTGCTAAAGACGATGGCGTTGTGTCCATTTTTAACTGCATCTGCGTGAGTGGCGGAACAGGCCAATTCTTTAATGGCAATTCACAGTAACTGAAAGCAAACAGTGATGCTTGCTGTGTTACACACTGGACCCGTCAAAGAACACAAACACTTGTATTTAGGAAAATGTAAGATGAGATGTTTATTCCCTCGGTTGTATACAGCTGAGAGTCGTTAGCAGGGTTACGCAAACGTGGAGCCTTCGGGAGTTCTTTTCAAGTGATCTCGAACCTGATCGTTGTCTGTCTAATTGATCTCTATGGGTTTCTTTTATTGTAGTCTGACCCCCAGTGTCACGCCTCTTTGTTCGTGACACCTAGGCAGTTTTTCTGTAGACACGCCTCTTCGCCCACGCAAGCTGTTTTCATTGGCTATGGGCTACGCCTACAGATTTCTGCACCTAAATCATGTCAAATGTTCACCTGCATTTCCAGGTGCAAAAGGTCAGGTCAGGGCCACATCCTGTTTTCGTTTCCAGGCTGCACCTGACCCCCATGCACTTCCTATTCAGTCTGGTCCTTGGGTGCACTGATCAGACAATATATTACAGTTGGAGTTGCGGTTGCATATCCTTCTTTCTGTCTTTCTTTTATTGTTTTCTTTCCTCTCTTTTTCGTGCCTTGTTTGACAAGAGGGTGCCAGGCCGCTCGGATTTCTGCACCAACCTCCCATGTGTTGGTGTTGATGTGGTTTCTTTCCATTTTACCTTGTGATCTGCCGGGAATGAACGATCCACCAGTTGACAAGTTCTGTGTTAGTTGTTAATTAACACTAGGTCTGGTCTAGTGGCTGGGATTTATCACCCGTTTGTAACTAAACGTTCCATATAATTTTATGCCTCTCATTCCGGTTTTTGCAGATTCCATTTGGTTGCATGGTCAAAAGTTTAGCTTCTTATACAATTTCTAATAGTTCAACTTTACTTGGGGACCGAACGTTTCAAGCCAACAATTATAACTGGTACGATCACAATTTATTTCAATTTTGTAGCAAGATCCCCTTATTTGTCTATCTTTTCATTTTCTTTCATATTCACCCTTTGATCAACCGGAACTGCAAAATCTACCAGTTGACAAGTTCTCATTTTCTTCTTAATCAATATTAGGTCTGGGCCTCTTTCTGGGATAAGGTGATCTGTCTTTATCTCAAAGTCCCTGAGAATGTATTATTATTAGGAGAGGTTTTCACTACAGCGTTAGTTGATGGTATTTCACAGGAGTCTGAATGAGAGAAAGTCTTCTCAGGTCTCAGAACTCTCGTGAGTATTCTAGCCGATTGCAGCAATGCATTTGTCTGGATGGTCTCAATTCTTCATCTGATTTCCAGTTCCTCTAGTCTTTTTTCCAAATTTTCTGGGACCGTTCCAAGTGCACCAATTACAATTGGTATTACTTTGACCCCCAATGTTCCACAGCTTTTAAAATTCTCTGACAAAGCCCAGGTATTTGTCTATCTTTTAATTTTCCTTCCACTTCACCCTGTGAACTGCTGGAATTGCAAAGTGCACCAGTTGACAAGTTCTCTCTTTTTAAAAAATCAATACTAGTTCTGGTCTTCTGGCTGGGATAAGGTGACCCGTCTTTAAAATATACAACCGTTATTATTTTCCAACATCCTCTGGTTAAAAAATTAGACCGTACACATCTTCAAAAAGGAAATGCAAAATTGTAAATTTTGCTAATCTGGTGTTGCTTATCCGTTGAATTCATATTTCTTATGAGAGTCGTAACCTCAGCGAAATTGAATTGACCGTTCTGTTCTTAATATAAAGAAAGAAAGAAATGGACAGGCTACACATAAAAAAATATAATAAGAAAGAAAGTCGGGGAAATAGAGAAATAGGGGAGTGAGCGGGTGGAAGTGATAACGCTAATATGTTTTAATCGAGCCTAATGAAAAGAAGGAAAGAAAGAATATGACTGAGGGAGAGTTAAATCAAGATTATTGTACTTTTTAAATATTGAACTGTTTTTCAATAGCCCTTAAGTAAACAGATCTAACGTTGTAATAATAAGATTATCGTACTGTGGTATATCCACAGGTGCTGCTAGTTATTATTATTATTATTATTATTATTATTATTATTATTATTGGTGCAGTTGTTGTTATTGTTGCTGTTGTAGTAGTATGAATTTTCACTCTATTTCTAACAGGGTCTTCTAATTACTTTTTAGTACAAGAAGCACTGAACGGTCTCATTATTAACCGCTCAGTTGGTAGAGCAAGTTTCCTGGTTCAATACCGGTCCTCGCCAACTAAACGTATGAGTAGCACAGAGAACTGAGCAGCAAAGTGAGGAGCTGATGGTAGGTGTGGCGCTCTATTTCAGATGCAAAAACAATCTCCTTAGTCTAACACTAGTGAAAAGAGGATATACTCCCTCGCTGTCTAATACTGACATTAGCCCTCCCTCCGTCGACGTTATTATTATATTATTATTATTATTATTATTTCAGATTCACTCCTTTTGAGTTGTTCACATCAGCGTTAGCTGATGGTATTTCACTGGAGTCTGAGTGACAGCATGTCTCCTCCGGTCTCCGGGTCTTTTCTGAGTATTCTAGCTGATTGCAGCTGTGCAGTAGTCTGGATGGTCTCAATTCTTCCTCTGATTTCTAGATCCTCCAGTCTTTTTTCCAAGTTTATTGGAACCGTTCCAGGTGCCCCAACTACAATTGGTATCACTTTCACTCTCATATTCCACAGCGTTTTCAATCCTCTGGCAAGGTCCAGGTATTTATCCATATTTTCATTTTCCTTCAGCTTCACTCTGTGATCTGCTGGGACTGCAAAACCCACCAGTTGACACGTTCTCTTTTTTTAAAATCAGCACTAGGTCTGGTCTCCTGGATTATTATTATTATTTACTCCTTTTGAGTTTTCACATCAGCATTAGCTGATGGTCTTTCACTGGAGTCTGAGTGACAGCAAGACTCCTCAGGTCTCCAGGACCCTTCTGAGTATTCTGGCAGATTGCAGCAGTGCAGTGTTCTGAATGGTTTCAATCCTTCCTCTGTTTTCCAAACTTTCCAAACAGTTTTTTTAATCCTTTTGGGACTGTTCCAAGTGCACCAAATACAATTGGTATCACTTTGACTTTCATATTCCATAACCTTTTCAGTTCTCTGGCAAGGACCAGATATTTGTCCATTTTTTCATTTTCCTTTAGCTTCACCCTGTGATCTGCTGGCACTGCAAAATCCAACAGTTGACAAGTTCTTTCTTTTTTGTTTATCAACACTAGGTCTGGTCTTCTTGCTGGGATAAGGTGATCCGTTTTTATTTCAAAGTCCCAGAGAATTTTGTGCGTTTCGTTCTCAAGAACAGATTCTGGTTTATGCATATACCATTTTGTTGTATGGTCAAAATTTAATTTTTTGCATAATTCCCAGTGGATCACCTTCCCAACCCAATCGTGTCTAGTTTTGTATTCTCGTTGTGCCAGTTTGCTACATTCGCAGAGTATATGGTTTACAGTCTCATCTCTATTCCCGCAAAGTCTATTTTGTTGGATCCTATCAATTTTTGCTTTGATGTAGTTTGTCCTTATGGCATTATTTTGTGCAGCAATTATAAGTGATTAAGTTTCTCTTTTGAGGTTTCCTTTTCTAACCATGTCCAAGTCTTTTCATGTGAACGTCTTCAATTTGTCGTTTGAAGCATTCATATTATTATTATTATTATTATTATTATTATTATTATTATTATTATTATTATTATTGTTGTTGTTGTTGTATGAGTTTTCCCGCTTTTTATAACAGGGTCCTCTAATTATGCTCTTTAGGACATGAATCATCTCCAGTACTCCAGTACGCAACTCACAATTCTTGCAGATTACAACAATACAGGTTAATGAAGACTCTCAATTCTGTCTCGGATTTCCAATTCTTCTAATTAGCGACAAACGATCCAATAATTAGTATATTGGCACCACCTTTATATTCCACAGTATTTTTAGCACTATGGCCAGACAAAAAAAAAAAACTATGAAATCATTGACATACTTTGAGTTTTATTTCATAGTTGGCTGCAAATTTTAATATCTGAGATATTTGTCAGCATTCTTGTAAAATCGAGAATTCCTCATTCACGGTGGGCTGGATAATTGAAAAAAAAAAAAAAAAAAAGCACACCCGGATAATTAAAGAAAAAAAAATAACGAGTGCAGGCCACATTATTATTGTGTTCAATACTTGCTAGCCAGAACGAAAGCTCTGAGAAAAAGATATGAAATTAAACTTTCCATATTATATTCATGGATGAGTGGCGTAAGATGCCCAAAAACAAATTTAACCAGCATATTTATTTTCAAAACATTATCAAAGTACGCGACATTAGCAGAAATGTTTAGTGAGACATACTTTGAGTTTTATTTCATAGCTTGCAGCTGTACCAAATTTTAACATCTTAGACATTTGTCAGCATTCTTGTAAAATCGAAAATTCCTCGTTCCAGCGAGTCTTACCTCTTCCCACTAATTACAATTCATCCCTTGATTGCTTGATTAATATATTTTAATGGAATCTCAACTTGTATGGGGTTATTGTTTTTTTCTTTTTGAATTTGTATTATCTAAACGAGCAAGAATATGCGTCCTTAAGTATTTAAGTTTTGATGTAATTAAATATATGAAGTTAGAACACTAACAAAATTAAATAAGAAGGCATATAAAAAGATTACACTCATTCTAATTATATTTACTTGGTTTCTATATAAAATCATTCATGATTGATTTCAACCCGTTGGAGAAAAATAGAATTAGAGATTAATAACACCAAGTAATTATTCATTAAACCCAGTTTTGTTCAAACCTCTATGCAAATTAACCATACCATATGTTATGTACATTTGTATATCTTAGTGATATATAAGACACATCGCAGGATTTTAAATGTACTAATCACATGGGCTGTTTTAAGGCAAATTCAACTCAAATTTTCATTTAGACATCGTTAATAAATGAGTTTTATTCTATGTTAACACATGATTTTGACTATGAAATAAATAATCGTTGATAAACGTATGTAATTCCTGAGTGTATCATGACATAAGCAATGGCGTATTTGCGGTTAAAGACGGACAGAGAGACTTCCAATCTCCATTATAATAAATATACACGGCATGATTTGGTCACGATGGTAAGTAAGTGTGGAATTCATATATATATATAAATATAATAACCCAATAATATTCATATATATATATATATATATATATATATATATATATATATATATATATATGACTCCATTATATATATATAATAACTCCATAATAACTCTATTCAAAACGAAACATTATAAATAGACTTGAAACATTTTTTTTCTTAATGAAACCGCTTTTAACAATAATAACTCGTACAGTTGTTAGACAACCACATCCTAGTAAATACATTAACACAAATCGATCCTAACTTATTATTTACATTTTGAATCCTTCAAAAAATCATCTTCCGGTATGAGACCTTTTGAATCCAAAGTCAGCGTTCCTTCCCAACGAACACTTTAATACAATGAACACACACGTGAGATCGACTGCTATTAATCGGTGTCTCGATTGATTCACTGGATTTAACCCTGAAGATCCTTATGGTGAAACTCGAGTAGGTTATCTCTTGTACCCATTTCATAATATATATATATATATATACATATATATATATATATACCAATATATATATATATTATATATATATATATATATATAAGAGAGAGAGAGAGAGAGAGAGAGAAGAGAGAGATAGTAGATAGATATATGAGAAAAGACAACATTAGGGGTCACAAATAGGATAAAATTAATCTGAAAATTATTTGCTTTTCTTCAAGTCGATTAAATCCCATTAAGAATCAATTTCATTATTTTCCCATCGATTAATTTCGAGGCAATTTCGTTTTTTTTTTTTTCTTGAGATAATAAAACGAATTTTCTTTTTGACCCGTAAGACCGTGCGGAATTTCAGTCGACCTTGGCCTTCTCTAGGCTCGATAATTCTTGGAATCTCCTCACGGAATAGCGAAGAAAACGAACTGCCGATTGTTATTCGTTGGCAGACAAATTAGTAGATGAAATGTAAACAAAACGAGTTATTCCGATAAGAAAACAAGATTTAAATGAATAAATAAATAAAAAAACATTTGGTTGAGAGAGTAGTGAAATAGGAGTAATAAAGAAACTATATATATATATATATATATATATATATATATATATATATATATATATATGAGGAAAAATGAGTAAAGAAAAGAAATGTAAATGGATAAAATGAATTTAATCGATATCACATTAATCGATATCACTTACACATGTGTTTCGGTCAGTTTATGTGTGTGAAAATATTTCGCACACATAGAAGAATCGACCTTCATCAGAGTGAACATTTATTTGATATTACATATATATATATATATATATATATAATATATATAATATATATATATATATATATATATATATACATATATATATATATATTACATATATATATCTACGAATAGTAGCGTTGCCTCTAGATTCTTTGCTCGAATCCCTTCTATGATTCGTCGTATAGTTAGGATCTGAGTGGTTGTGGAACGGTTTCTACGGAATCCGTTTTGGTTTTTCCTAAGAATTTTCTCTATTTCGGGTCGGATGCGATTAAGAAGAAGGGCATTATAGATCTTGGCTGCGATAGCCGTAAGAGTTATGCCTCTGTAGTTTTTAGCTATTCCTAGGTCTCCCTTTTTTGGGAACGGGAGGATGCATCCTTTTGTCCATTTATCTATTCTATTTTGTCTATATACTGCATTGCATAGCCTAAGAAGTATGTCGCTGAACTTGCCCGTTTTCCATACCTCCGGGGTATTTCATCGAGACCCGCCGCCCTTCTGCTTTTAGTTTATTTAGACTACGTGGAGTTCTTCTGTTGTAAAATCCCCCAGTTTTATGTCTAGTTGTCTATCTATGATACAAGGACACACAAGCAATGGTGCGCTCACCCGATGGCGACACAGATTTCTTCGACATCGGAACTGGAGTCCTACAAGGAGATACACTAGCACCATATATATTTATCATATGCTTAGACTATGCACTTCGAACATCATTAGATACCATAAAAGAAGAAGGCTTCACACTAAAAAAGGCAAGAAGCAGGCGATATCCCGCACAGAAAGTCACAGATGCGGACTACGCTGATGACCTTGCACTCCTTGCGGATACACCACCACAGGCCGAGTCACTACTGCATAGCCTAGAGAAGGCAGCAAATAATATTGGCCTTCATGTAAACTCCGATAAAACAGAGTACATATGTTTCAAAAGGAAAGGAGACATAACCACACTCAACGGTAAGCCACTTAAGCCAGTAGAACAATTCACATACCTAGGTAGTAATATCTTATCCACAGAAAGCGATGTAAATACACGAATAGGAAAAGCGTGGTCGGCCACAAACAAATTATCAATAATATGGAAATCCGATCTCGCTGACAAGCTAAAGCGACATTTCTTCCAGGCGGTGGTTGTATCAGTGTTGCTGTACGGATGCACCACTTGGACCTAACGAGGCGCCTTGAGAATAAGCTGGACGGGAGCTGCACAAGAATGCTGCGTGCAGTCCTGAATAAATCGTGGAAGCAGCACCCCACGAGGAAACAGCTATATGGCCACCTGCCCCCCCATCTCACAAACCATACAAGTGAGACGGACAAGACATGCCGGGCACTGCTGGAGAAGCAAGGATGAGCTCATAAGTGACGTTCTTCTGTGGAAGCCAACACACGGACATGCTAGTGTGGGCCGTCCATCAAGGACCTACATTGACCAAACTAAGCAAAGATGCAGGTTGCTGCGCAGAGGGACCTCCCTGGGAAAATGAATGATAGGGAAAGGTTGGCGAGAGATTGTCATGGATATCCGTGCTAATAGCGCGACATGATGATGATGACATATATATATATATATATATATATATATATATATATGTGTGTGTGTGTGTGTGTGTGTGTGTGTTGCTGGGAAGCAAGTACGAACTCATAAGCGACGTCCTCCTGTGGAAGCTAGCACATGGGCAGGCCGGTATGGGCCGACCAGCAAAGACGTATATTGATCAGCTCTGCGCGGATACAGGATGCTGCATAGAGGACCTCCCGAGAATGATGAACGATAGGGACGGATGGAGAGAGACTGTCATGGATATCCGTGCTAACAGCGCGACATGATGATGATGATGATGATATATATATATATATATATATATATATATATATATTATACTAGCAAAAGTACCCGGTCCATGACCGGACTTAATTCTTTTTAAGAACACCAGGGAGTTAGTGGGTAAGAGAGAGAATAAGAGGAAATAATTTATAGAATAAAAAAATGTAATCCTTTATTTTTGA
>CM042158.1:54252366-54267366 GCA_023376005.1 Doryteuthis pealeii
AGTGAGTATTAAAAATGTGTTTAAAAACTGAGTTTGATAACAAATTTGAATACACAAAAGAATGAATAAAACAAAATGGCTTCGGCATCGAATAACCCAACATAGCTTGTCATGCCGTAAAATCCAATCAAAACCAACATTATTATTATTATTATTATTATTATTATTATTATTATTATTATTATTCATAAGAGTTTTTCACACACCCCTAAGCTGGTGGTTCACTGGAGGCTGAGCGACAGCAAGTCTCCTCAGGTCTCCAAGACCTTTCTGATCTCCATTCTGAGCTGATCTTAACATTGCTGTTGTTTGGAAGTTCTTGAGTCTTCCTCGGATTTCTAATTCCTCCAGATTCTTTCCCGATCTCTTTGGGACCCTTTCCAGCCCCCCCCCCCCCATTTCTTCATGTACCACTCTCTTTTCATCCCTGTGGCCAGGTCCAAGTATCTTTTCGTTTTTCTTCATTCTTTTTAAAGATTTTTTTGAGTAATGTGCTCCGATTTGTTTTTCTCACAAGGGGCCTTCTAATTATTTTATCTAGTCTTAGTCTTGGAGTCGCCAATTCCCCCAGTCTACTTTCCAAGCCCTTGGCGATCTTTCAAGCGAAACAACTACAAAATTGTTCTTCTCCTAGACTGAACGACTCTGAATTCAAACCTGTTAAACACTGCATAAAAAATTGACCATGTATCATATCCTGCTCAAGTGGAGGGATCAGTGTATATATATATATATATATATATATATATATATATATATATATATATATATCACTAGTACATTTATGTCCAGAAGCATTTTTTTAGTTCTCTGGCAAGGTCAAAGTATTTGTTTATCCTTTCGTTTGATTACATTTTCATAGTAGACTTTGTTGACGCGTTAGGTAAAAAAAATATAATAAAAAAATAAACAAACAAATTAACAGACATCTTGAATGGATGACTTAACACTTGTGATTTTAATTCCTTGTAAATTGCCAAGAACAAAAAATATATGAATACTTAGCGGGACATGCCAATCACCTCTGGGAAATATAAAAGTAACTGCCAGGAAAGATATCTTGTTTCGCTTTTCTTTATTAAAGGAAATAATTATATGGGTGCACTGTCCGAGAATTGATTGATATTGTTGGGGGGGGGGGAAATACAGCATGAAAAAATAATACTGAACAATTAGACGAAAATCATTACTGAAAACAGTGAGTGCCAAAAGCACAACACGGCCAATAAATATCAGGAAAAAAGGCCGTAAAACGGTAAGAGGGCTAAAATCAATCGCTAAATACAGTAATTGCAGCTACAATCAGTACAAATAAACGTTGGTAATCTAAACATTAGCTACATAAATGACAGTAACCTCCCCTTGTTTGTTTCACTTGGAGGAAGCCTTATGTTTTGGTCGGCCATTTTCATATCATTGTAAATCCATACTGAAAATACGAATTTTTTCGAATCAATACAACTGCATGTTTTAACCCGAAAATATCATAAAATGAGTTTTTAATAGCAATTAAGTTCATTTCAAATAATGCGATAGCACAATTAAGAAAACGTTTTATAAAATCCCGTCGGTATTCTCCCTCGGGGTGGGGCACCTCAGGCGCTGGGCAATAAACCTAGCCCTGCCCCTTTAAATCAAGGGGGCAGGTATTGCCTGGGGGGATAGCCCCCTGGGATCGATGCTATAAATTTACTTTACCGGTCCAGTGGCCAAAGCACACTGGACCTCCGGCCGAGACCGGGCATAAGGGAAGTATCTTATCAGTAAGTCTATTCTCTATAAAATATAATAAATTGCCTCAATCCTATAATCAACTGCGCTCGCTATGTAGATGTTGTTATGTGCTCTCTATGACCTCTCTACACATGTTGTGAGTTTTTTTTTCATTTCTGGAATCATTTCAAGCCGGACAGCAACAAGGAACTGCAATATGGGAACCTATGAAAAAAAGAAAAAAAAAGAAAGAAAAAGAAAATAAATTTAAGAAAAATGAATAAAGCAAATGAAAATAAACATCTTACAATTATGGTGACATCATATCTATCAAAAGACAAAACAAAAATATACACCCAATGTGCACAAGTAATTAAGTTTTAATATACTAAAATATTACATCTATCAATACATATATAAAGTGCAGTTGTGTGTATATGTATGTCCGAAGAAAACTTCGAAAATAACACCATTAATGACTAAGTAAATGTATATACACATTAAATATCACCAAGACTTGGTTTTTGAGCAAAAAGAATGAAGATTTGAGTCATATTTGGGAGGATATTTAAAAATTCAAATTTGAAAAATAATAGAATGGAAAGTCATTTGCATGTTATTTTGTTTATCTTTTTTTAAAAATTATAAATCATTGAATGGACATTTCTTACTACATTGTTATATATTTCCCTGGAGATTTTTATGGGGCAACCAGCGAGGATCTCACTAGCGATAAGTAATAAATAAGTATATATAAAAAGATATGAAAACACCACAAAATACTGTTAAAGTGAAAACAATTTATAACTTAGCTGATATTGAACAATATTTCGATTTTATGAAAATCGTCATCAGAGCTCGTTTATAATCCGTGTTGTTAAGAGCGGAGACAAAAGACATATGAGTTCAAAACAAAAACCTTGACGTTGCAAAAAAGAAAGAAGTTATACAATAGTTTCGAATGTGAGCACTTCCGCCGCTTGTCTTCGCTCTTAACAACACGGAGTATAAACAAGCTCTGATGACGATTTTCATAAAATCGAAATATTGTTTAATATCAGCTAAGTTATAAAATGTTTTCACTTTAACAGCATTTTGAGGTGTTTTCATATCTTTTTATATATACTCATACCATCGAATTCATTTCCTTTCTTTAACTTATATATATATATATATATATATATATATATATATATATATATATATATATATTATACCAACCCCTCTGCTGTTGATGTTACTTATTTCTTAAGTGTGCGTGTGTGTGTGTGTTTGTGTGTTTGTGTGAAGAGAGAAATGGAAATGAATCCGACAGTATGAAAATAAATTTATCACAGAGAATAAGGAGACTGTGATATTTTCTGTGATAAATTTATTTTTCCTCAAATAAACAAAAGCCTTGATGAAGATCTACTAAAACAGATTGAAACACTGCAGCGTTGGCGAAATAAACATCACTCATTTTATGAACCTGTGTTTTTTCCAAATTTTTCACTATATTATATATATATATACATATATATATATATATATGTGTGTGTGTGTGTGTGTGTGTGTGAGTGTGTGAGTGAGTGTGCTTCTGTGTGTGTGTGTGTGTGTGTGTGTGTGTGCGTGTAATTAAACTATTACTATTACTATTAATATCAATATTACAAAATGTCTTCGTAATTTTCCCTTTCAGACTGATTATAATCATCTCTCTCATTAACTAGTTGATTTAGTCACGTGAACTTTAATGAATTATACCTTTTCCACCTGATTCATCTTTGATTTAACCTTTAAGAAGTGCAAAAGATCAACGAACTCTCTTAATTTCTAAAGAATTAAAATTTATTTTTACTTTGGTTTTCCTAGAATAGACGAATGAGCACAAGGGGTGGGAATAAAAGCAAATTCATACAATATTTCAAATTGAAAAAAAAGAAATGTGAAGAATAAAAAAGAAAAATGCCAAATCAATTAAGTTAAATAATCGGCTTTTGTGAATAACGATGAATGGAATAAAAAAGGATTTATTTTATATATTTTTTTTTAGTTGAGTGATTTTGTTACTCGACTGTATAATTAAAACAAAAAGAGTCTTATCTATTGTCTCGAAACTTCCATTTAATCTATAGATTAATTAGTAAATTTGCCAAAATAATATTTTATAATTGCTTAAGAATAAATCTAAATATCAGGAAATAAGGACATTAAAATACCGTTAAATGCAATATATATATAATTATATATATATATATATATATATATATATATGTGTGTGTGTGTGTGTGTGTGTGTGTGTGGAGTGTGTGTGTGTGTGTGTGTGTGTGTGTATATATATATACACACATGTGTGTGTACAATGTATGTATAAGTTATGTTTTATTTGGTTCAAGTATAGAGAAAAAAAGATTATATATATATATATATATATATATATATATATATATATATAGAGAGAGAGAGAGAGAGATAGATAGATAGATAGATGGATCGATATATATATATATATATAGTTAAAAGGGTATGAAAGACAATGTTGTTAAAAGGATATTTTTATATCATTTTCATTGCCAATATTGATAATATTTCGATTTATAAAAAATCATCGTCATACCATAATGATAATTAGGTCCGTTTTGAGATGTATATATATATATATATATATATATATATATATATATATTATATATATATATATGTGTGTGTGTGTGTGTGTGTGTGTGTGTATACATGTGTGTGTACAATGTATGTATAAGTTATGTTTTATTTGGTTCAAGTATAGAAAAAAAGAAGATTATATATATATATATATATATATATATAGATAGATAGATAGATAGATAGATAAAAGGTTATGAAAACACACAATGTTGTTAAAATTAATATATTTTTATATCATTTTCATTGCTGATATTGCTAATATTTCGATTTATAAAAAAATCATCATCAGAGCATAATGATAATTAGGTCCGTTTTTAGATGTAAATGTTTTTAAGCCGGACTCATCTCGGGAGAGAGAAGCAGAAAGTGATTTAAATTCAAAACGAAAACATTGTTTTTCCTAAAAAGCGTGTAATAAGCCATGTGATCGCTTCGTCTTTGTTCATATATATATATATATATATATATATATATATATATATATATATATATATGTGTGTGTGTGTGTGTGTGTGTGTGTGTGTGTGTGTGTATTCTTAAGAGTTTATAAAAAGAACTTACTGAAAAAATAATTATTTCTAAGAAAAAAACTGTTAAAGATAAATTTGTGTGGAACAAAATTATTTTTACTGGACTCTTTCGAAGCATGAAATAAATATATGTAAAAATATCAAGATATTGAAAATTGAAAAATCAAGACAAACTCAGATTAACGGACTTCTTACTTACCAATTTAAAATTCTTTCTAGAACAAATGCTGTAACAGATTCTGTCTGTTGAATTTTCTGTTTAGATGTAATTTATGTTATATTTAAATTAGCGATGATAAAAGTAAACGGAAAATTAAAAAAAAAAATAGTATTAAAATAAAAGAAACTATTATTACATTACACACACACATATATAATATATATATATATATATATATATATATATATAGAGAGAGAGAGAGAGAGAGAGAGAGAGAGAGAGAGAAAAGAGAGAGAGGGAAGAGAGAGAAACAGACAGACAGTCAGACAGACAGAGAAATTACCCAGTCTTTTTTGCCTTCTACCTACATATTCCGGACCATATTACCTTTAGGCACCCCTTTCTGATCTCGATTAAGAAAGGACATGTTTTTCATTTACACCGTCAATATCCGGTTGATTGTTAGGGGTTAGGTTTAAGGGTTAGGATTAGGGGTTAGGGATAGGGGTTAGTTTTATAATTTTAAAAAATTAGGTTTAGGGGTTGGGGTTAGGGTTAGGGGTTAGGGTTAGGGGTTAGTTTTATAATTTCATAATTTTAAAAAAATTTATAATTTAAAAAAATCTAAAAATGGTCTGTTAAAACAACCGGATATTGACGGTGTAAATGAAAAACATGTCCTTTCTTAATCGAGATCAAAAAGTGGTGCCTAACGGTCATATGGTCCCTTATTCCATTACCTTATTAGCATTTACAAAAGAATCTATCATCCTTCTTCTCTCGATCATCAGTCACTGTACATACAAAAGCGTGATATGTGTTAAATGAATCTC
Source organism: Doryteuthis pealeii (assembly GCA_023376005.1). Lineage (NCBI taxonomy): Eukaryota > Metazoa > Mollusca > Cephalopoda > Myopsida > Loliginidae > Doryteuthis > Doryteuthis pealeii. The sequence continues at coordinate 54,258,249 of CM042158.1, forward strand.
ACTCACTAATTGGTACATTGCTCCCTCACCAAGTCATTTTTAATTGGCTAAATATTCTAATGTGACAAGAATTGATCAATAATCTTATCTCCGACCCAATTCAAAATGTTCACGCCAACGATCTTTATTTGTTTCATTTTACGGCATATCAACTTCGGTGGGTAATTTCATGCTGAAAAAGTTTTGAAAGAAATTCATTCTTAATGGATTCTCAATTTTTTTATAAAAAAAATTTGGACCATATGACTTTTCGGCACCCTATTTTGATCTCGATTCAGAAGGACATGTTTTTCATTTACACCGTCAATATCCGGTTATTTGTTAACAGACGATTTTTAGAGTTTTTGTTTATTTATTATGAAACTAACCCCTAACCCTAACCTCTAACAAACAACCGGATATTGACGGTGTAAATGAAAAACATGGCCTTCTGAATCGAGAACAAAAAGAGGTGCCTAAAGATCATATGGTCCCAAAGTTTTATATTTAACCAATTAATCATTATCTATTAATGGGTTTATTTGGTTGTTTTGTTTTACGGCATATCAATCTCGGTGGGTTATTTCATGCCGATAAAGTTTTGAAATAAATTTATTCTTAATGTATATTCATTTTTTTAATAAACACATTTTTCAATTTAACCCATTAATTTGTTTATTTGTTTGCCTGTTGGTTTTACGGCATACCAACCACGTAGGGGTCATTTAATGCCGTTAATATTTTGAAAAATTCATAGCGATATTTTTTAAGAATAATTTTTAACGCATTTTTTTGTAAACAAATTTTCTATTTAACCCATAGATGGAACCATAACAGGTACTAACATTCCAGTTCACAGTGGACCTTGGAACAATGGTGATGAAGGGATGCTGTACATGCCCAGGCATACGGACCAGGAACCTCACCATCAGATAGAGTTTAACGTTATTCCCAGGACTGAAGACCCTCTACCACCTCCTTCTAGCACATATATGATAAAAAAATGTTCAGTGATGCCATAAGGAATCAATAGTTGGAACAATCATATAGATGCTACGGCTTGACATGACCAGCAGATTGATCAGAGGAGGCCTCTCCGACTGACCAGCTAGCCTAAGCAAGGGAAAAAGTTGGGTGTTGCAAGTCATGGACTGCTCATCCACAAGGATTCCATCCTTAAGCATCAGAGATCGCAAGAGGTAGTGTTGGTGTAATCTAAAGCCGCAACCATGAAATGCTGTTCTCACAATGTAAACAAGACAATGGCCGCGTACACCACTGAAATAATTGATAAGACGTTTATCGACCATATGGCATTTAGGCACCCCTTTTTGATCTCGATTAAGAAAGGATATGTTTTTCCTTTACACCGTCCATGTCCGGTTGTTTTAACAGACGATTTAAATTATAAAAATAACCCCTAAATAAATAAAGATTAAAGAAAAAACATAAACAACCGGATATTGACGGTGTAAATGCAAAACATGTCCTTTCTTAATCGAGATCAAAAAGAGGTGCCTAAAGGTAATATGGTCCGGGGTTTTTTCTTCTCCCTAGGGATCTTCTAAGTATTTTATCTAGTCTTACCAGTTCTCTGGTCTGGGAGGTGTCAGTTCTTCTCCGGGTCGCCAATTCCTCCAATCAACTTTCAAGCGAAACATCTACAATTGGTATCACTAGTACATTAATGACCAAAGGCATGTTTAGTTCTCTGGCAAGGTCCTAGTATTTGTGTATCCTTTGTTTGATTTTATTTTCATTTTAGACTTTGTCCTTTCTTAATCGAGATAAAAAAGGGGTGCCTAAAGGTAATATGGTCCATGTTTATTCGTAAGCTGTTTGATGGGTAATAGTAAGACTATAGAGTCAACAGGAAAAAAATCCCGCCTCTGCAGAAATTTTCTGATAAATTTGGCACTTGGTCAGACCTAGGTTGCCCAAGCCCTTGATATGCCAAACACTTTGTTTGAGGACGTATTAAAGACTTGAATAATAATAACCTTAGTATGACTCATCGAGACAAAGACGAAAAGTCTAGACATAATCACTTCAATATAAGTTGCATCAAATGTGTACAAGTCTTATTAAATCAAAGCTTTGATCTTGATAATTTCATCACCCTGAGTTTATATATATATATATATATATATATATATATATATATATATATGTGTGTGTGTGTGTGTGTGTGTGTGTGTGTGTGTGTGTGTGTGTATAAATATATATACAGGTATATATCTATATTTATATGTATATATATATATATATATTATATACAGATTCATATATATATACATACATACATTTATATATATATATGTATACAAATATACAAATATATATATATACATACATAAGTATTTATATATATATGCATATATACATATATATTTGCATTTATATACATACATATATACATCTATATACATATATACATAAACACATCCATCCATATATATAAACATATGTATACATATAAACATATATACACATACATATATATATACATATACATATTTATACATATATACGCACATATATACATTCATATATACATATATATCCACAGGTATATATACATATATTTAAATATATCCATATGTATGCATAAATATTCATGCATATATATATATATATATATATATATATATATATATATATATATATATATATATACTCACATATATACATATATCTAGATATATGCATATATATATATATACATAAATAATAATATATACATAAGCAAATACACGCAGATATATATATATATATATATATATATATATATATATATATATATATATATATATATATGTATGTAGTATAGTGAGAAATTTGAAAAGACACAGGTTGAAATAAATTTGAAAAAACAGGTTTGAATAAAATGAGTGTAAAGTTTATATATATTTATATTTAAACCTGTGTTTTTTTTTCAAATTTATCAAGTTTTAGTTGTTCTTTTTTTCGATTATACCCCCCTCTGTTTCAAATCTTTTTATCTGCATTCTTATTTAGTTTGATCAGCCTTTCTCATTTAATATGATATTCTATTACATTAAAACTTAAATACTTGCACCCAGAGGCTGTATATGTTTGCTAATAATATATAATAAACAATTCACTTGGAAATAAATGGCGCTTAAAAATTAAGGAGAGTTTTGAGTTATTTCTACAAATGCTCTTAAAACTTTATATCATTTGAGACGTACAGGGAGTTTCAGAAAAATCAATATAATTTCCAAATCTAATAACTTGAGCAATTCCTATTTACATGAGCTCAAATATTAAAAGTATGTGTAGACACAAATCTAAATTATTTGTTTACTGTTTAAACAACTTTTCTTTTAAATTAAATGGCATTTCTATATCTGAAAAGAAAAAAATGAAACATTATATCCAGTTGTTTCTAAACATGATATTGAACATTTGAAATATTTATGGTGTTTTAGAAAAATTAAGATAATTACGCCCAGAGTGTGCATATTCTTGCTTTCACGATAAAGATGAGGACAATAGTACGAAATATCAAAATAATACATATCAACTAACAATTTTGCTAATGATGCCAGTAAAGTTAACACGTAGTTAGCATGATAATTATGAACTTTTGTTTAGTACATTAGGGTGTCCAGGGAGAATGAAAGAGCTGACTCTGCAGCTAAATCGGCTCTAGATTTAATCCCTGGCAAGTTCCAGATACCATATACTGACTTGAAACCTAAAATTAATAAATTTCTTCATACAAAATGGCAGCAACACTGGAATAACTGTATCCACAATAAACTCTTCCTAATCAAACCGACTTTGGGAGGCTGCAGACCAACTTTAAGGAAGTCTAGAAAGGAACAAGTCATTATGTCCCGATTATGCATTGGTCATACAAAACTAACACACTCTTATATACTCAAACAAGAACAACAACCACAATGTGAAACATGTCAAACACCCCTGACAGTTAAACACTTATTGATGGAATGCAGATTTTTTCCTCCCATCAGAAAAACATTATTTTAAAGCAAACAATATGAAGGATCTATTTGAAAATGTTAACATTGGGGATATTTTCTCCTTTTTAAGGGAAATAAAATTATACCATAAAATATAGACATGAAACTAATCCATACCATACAATATAATTCCCAATAATGCTAACACATTGTTAAAACCAATTACTAAAAGTATATATATGAATACACAATATGTAAACCCCCAACCGCTAGGCATGATATAACCCTGGACGGGTTGATATGCCGTTAAAATCAATAAACCAACCAACCAACCAACCAGAAAAAAAACAGAACCCACAATTTTTTAAATAAAACTGTTAATTTTAACTAGGGGGATTTAGGGATAGGGTTGGGGTTTAGGGTTAGTTTAATGGGAAAATCAATAAATAATTTGGGTTACCCAAACCCTAACCCTAAACCCCCCTAGTTAAAATTAACAGTTTTATTACAAAATTTGTGGGTTCTGTTTTTTCTGGGACACCCTAATTTACTAAACAAAAGTTCATAATTACCGTTAGCGTCTACTAAGCTTTATTTTGTCAGGCAAACATCAGGCCTCGGGTTGCTTGCGGTTACCTGTTGGTTACTACATGGTTGCCCATCTAAATGCTGGACAGACTAATCATTGCTTAACTTTGGGGAACTAGCAACAACTGGTGCTTTGAGCATGTCTTTGACTGTTGGAAATCTTAGAATAATAAATCTATAAAATCTATATATATATATATATATATATATATATATATATATATATATATATATATATATATATATATATATATATTCCCAGTTTTTCTAAACATGATATTGAACATTTGAAATATTTAGGGTGTTTTAGAAAAATTAAGATAATTATTTAGCTATTAACTTGACCAGTTCTCATTCAAATGATCTATAAATTTGACAGCATACGTAGAAACAACCCGAAATTCTGTGTTTTCTGTTTAAATACCTTTTCTTTACAACTAAATGAAATTTCTACATCTGAAACGAAGAATAAACATAAGATATGAAATATAGACTTTTAAGATGTTTCTACACAAGCTGCTAAAATTCGAGGTCCTTTGAATGAGTATTGGACAAAGGGTCGGGTTAGCTCAGTTGGTAGAGCGTTCGGCTAGAAACCTCAAGGTTCCTAGTTCGATACCGGTCCCCGCCAATTCAGCGTATGAGTAGCACTGGGATATGTGCGGTAAAGTAAGGAGCTGATGGAAGGTGTGTCGCTCCACCTCAGATGCTAAAAACAATCTCCTTGGTCTAGCGCTATTGTAAAGGGGATAGACTTCCTCGCTGACTGGCTGATATCGACTTTAGGCCGCCACGACTTTACTTACTTTATTACATAAAGAATTGATATCAATTCTTTCTAAGACACCCTGTTCTTTTTACTACTCTCTTCCTTTAGCTGGATTGTCAAGATATTTTTGGTTTGTTTTGTTTTACGGCATATCAACCTCAGTGGGTCATTTAATGCCGATAAAGTTTTGAAATAAATCAATTCTTAATGGATAATACAATTTTTTTATAAATACATTTTTCTATTTAACCGATAGATGGGACACTAACAGGTACTACCACTCCGGGTCAGAGTGGACCAGGGAGCAATGGTGATGAAGGGGTACTCCACATTCCCCAAACCTCCAAATCTGGAACCTCACCATCAGATAGAGTTTAACGTCATTCCCAGGACATGTAGACCCGCAGCCACCGCCTTCTAGCACCCATATGATAAAATAGGGGTTGGCGCTTGCCATAAGGGCAATAGGGTTGGGAAAATCATATAGGTGCTAGGGCTTGACGTGACCAGCCGATTGATCCGAGGGGGCCTCTCCGACCGCCCGTCTAGCCCAAGATAGGGCCAAAGTGGAGTATTGCATGTCATGAACTGCTCATTCACCTGGGCTCTATCCTTAAGCATTATGGGTCGCCACCCACGGCCAACAGGTGGCCCCATTGGGGGAGTTTTACCCCTCTGCAGAGGTGCAGTCGATGCATTCTAACGCCCCAGCCGACAGGGCGGTCTCTCCCTTTTGCTGGATTGCCAAGATATTGGATATCATTACTATATAACTATATTTTTAATGTTCCATTGCTTTTTTTCTTTTACTTTTTATGTATCATAAAAGTTCCTGATATTCCAAAGAATAATTATTATTAATATATTAATAAATTAATACATGAATAAATGAATAAATTTCCATACGACGAATGAAGGAATTTTTGTATCAATATCCCTTTTATATCCTGGTTTCGAAAAATACTCATACGTAATTTATAAAGTATTTATTTGCCTTTTCTCTTATATTCTTCCCCATTTACTCAATTCTGTCTTTCGGTCCTGTGCTTGGAGGCATAACAAACACTTGTTATTATGCCTGCACTTAGAAAGGACTTCTACTATTTATTTATATTGTTTATTGAATGATTTTGATCAGAAAAATTCATAATTTGCTTCTTTTTTTTTTATTCTGAGTTCAAAAAAGGAAAAGCTTCATCTAAAGCTGATGAACTTGAAAATGGGGAATTTGTTTCATGTATTTGCCTCTTAGAATTTTAATATATTTAAAAGAATTTCTTCCTGAGTTAAGATCTTTCATTCTTCTTTCTTTCTTTCTTTTTGATTTAGTTTATTTCATTCTTTCTTTCTTTCATCCTTTTTTTTCTTTCTTTCTTTCTTGCTTTTTTCCTTCTTTGTTTCTTTCTTTGTTTTTTCTCACGTTCTTTCTTTCTTTCTTTCTTTATTTCTTGCAATTTTTCTTTCTTTCTTTGTTTCTTTCTGGGTTGATATCTTTCTTTCATTTCTAACTACTTTCTTTCTTTCTTTCTTTTTGATTTAGTTTCAATCATTTATTGATTCTTTCTTTCTCCCTTTCTTTTTTCATCCCTTCTTTCTTACTTTTTCTTTCTTTCTTTTTCTTCCTGAGTTAATTTCTTTCATTCTTCTTTCTTTCTTTCTTTCTTCTTGGTTCAGTTTATTTCATTCACTCTTTCTTTCTTTCTTTCTTTTTTCTTTCTTTCATTCAATGTTTCTTTCTTTCTTCGTTTCTTTCGTTTCTTTTAATATACACATAGCTTTTTCTTGGATATTGAGAACTTCTTCAGAATACTTGTAGGGAAATAGTAATTTGACTTTTAAATTTTCCAGCATTATATATATATATATATATATATGTGTGTGTGTGTGTTTACATATGTATATATATGCATATATTTATATATATGCATATACATACATGATTGTACATATATGTATATAATTGAATATGAATATATATATATGTGTCTGTCTCTCTCTATATATATACACATATATACATATAAATATAGACATATAGACAAATATATATATATGTGCGTGCGAGCGTGCGTGTGTGTGTTTTGTGCATGCTTGTACGTGTGTGTGTGTGTGTGTGTGTGTGTGTGTGTGTATCAGTGTATGGGGGTTATCACAAATCAGTTGCCAACATTTAAATTTTAAATCAAATGTTTTTGTCTTTCTTTTAAATATCATTTTTCCGCCTGAAGCGATGAGAAAACATCGAAATATTCGCCCAGAATTTCGTGAGCTCACATATAGAATAAATATAACACACACACACACACACACACACACACACACACACACACACACACACACACACATATATATATATATATATATATATATATATATATATATATTTATGGGTACTACTATGTGAACATAGCGTAAGTAGTTAGTCCAATAGGGCTCAATATATTGTGAATGTAGAGCATTAATAGTCGTCGAAGTTATTTCCCGACCGCGGTTTCGGTGTTACTCCAACACCTTCATCAGGGGGATTGAATGGAATTTTTTTCGGTTACTTTAAATAGCTAGACTGATATCTTTTTAATTCTTCCTGAATTTAACCTTAGTAGGCTGCTAGTTTGTAGTTGGGGTTAAACTCCTCCTATTTTGACGTACGTGGGTAGTAGTGCGCTGTAACATTATACTTTTATTACCCCTTACCACTATCTTCAACTTACTCTATTGATCTTTATGGGGTCAGTTAGTCTGGAGTTTGGCTAAGTTTTTAAAAATGTATTTCTTATTTCTTCTAGTAGTTTTATATATATATATATATATATATATATATATATATATATATATATATGAAGAGAAAAACTGGAAGTGAATCCGACGGTATGTAATATAGTGAAAAATTTGAAAAAATACAGGTTCATTAAAATCAAACACACAACGTAAGAGAATGTTCTATGTCATCTTCAAAACCGTTTATCCCAGCGTCTCATAAATTTCGAACAATTCTAAAAGCGCTAATTCTTCATTCAAACATTTTTAAACAGACTGATCAACAAAAGACTCTCACAGTCTTCTTATTATCTGTGATCAATTTTATTTTTCCTTAAGTCAACAAAAGCCCAGAAGAAGATCTACTAAACAGAATGAAACACTGTAGCGTTGGCTGAATAAATATCACTAATTTTATTGAACGTGTTTTTTTTTTTTCAAAATTTTCACTATATTACACAGACACACACACACAGACACACACACACACACACATATATATATATATAACTTTTGAACGGAAATTTAGAATGGCTATCATGATCATAAAACGTAAATGGCCGAAACACGTATCAGTAAAAACAAAAAAAAAAAATCCTATTTTATCCATTTAACATTTTATTTCCATTATTTTTTCATTTCAATATATATATATATATATATATATATATATATATATATATATACACACACACACACACACACACACACATATATATATATATATATATATATATATATATATATATATATATATTTAATATACCAAACTTGTTGGTAAATCCTCACGGTGAGAAAAAACCCGGTAAATAGTTTGAATGTAAAATATACTACCAAACATCACCCGGAGAAAAAAATCTTTGGAGAAAAAGAAAAGACCAAGATAATCGCACCAACCAAAAATAATCTATTGGTACAATATTTGGCCAAAAGAAAAAAACAATTTATATGTATATATAAGATATATATTCATACAAAACCGCCAGGAAACTGAAGCTAATAAGTAGGATCTTAGCCCTGAAGAGCACTAAGCGAAACTGTTAGTAGGTTTATCTGACTTATAAGGTTTATCTTT
>CM042158.1:54269866-54277366 GCA_023376005.1 Doryteuthis pealeii
ATATAATTGCTATTAGCATGAACAGTAATAGTATTAGCCGTAGTGTTAGTCCCCAAAGATAAGGTAATAAACCTCTATCAATTTTTCTACAAAATGATACCAGAGGTTTTTTATTATTTTTCATTGGAAAATTATACAATCAAAACGAAAATTATCAGATGTAATTTATTACTAAAATTTATATCGTTAGAATTTTTTTTCTGAAAATGAAATTGAAATCGGTCTGTCAGCAAAAATATAATTGCATCAGAACACAAAATATACGTATTTTTAGTTTCTGAATTTCAATGCTGTCAGACAGAAGACATAATAACTGATAACACCCGTTTTGACTGAACTTAAATCATGGTATATTTGACTTACAAGAAAATGAATATTCTTTAATAACTGTTAGTGATATATATATATATATATATATATATATATATATATATATATATATATATATATATAAAGATAATCTAATGAGTCAGACGAACCTACTATTAGTTTCGCATAAAGCTCTTCAGGGCTAAAGTCAGATTTTAGCCCTGAAGAGCTTTATGCGAAACTAATAGTAGGCTCGTCTGACTCATTAGATTATCTTTATTATTGGCTCTACTTAGGTATCGAGCACTTTTTACATATTAGCTTTCTCCTAGCGGTTATATGAATATATATATATATATATATATATATCTTATATACATATATATACATATAAATTGTTTTTTCTTTTGGCCAAATACTGTACCAATAGATTATTTTTTGTTGGTACGAATATCTTGGTCTACCAACACGCTTGGTATATTATATATATATATATATATATATATATATATATATATGTGTGTGTGTGTGTGTGTGTGTGTGTGTGTGTGTGTGTGTGTTATACTTACTAATCTCATGTATATGTATATGTGGTGTTTTAAAATGTTATTGGCCCGACCAAAAAGGGAAAGCAACATATCATTCGAACACGTTATATAACCTTTTATTATTATAAATTTATTCGGATATAAAATTTCATTTGTATATATATATATATATATATATATATATATATATATATATATATATATATATATATATATATATATGTGTGTGTGTGTGTGTGTGTGTGTGTATATATATATAATATATATATATATATATATTTAATATTTTTAAGGCCAGTAGAATGCGTATGAAAAATAAAAACAAAAAGATGTTATTTTTGTCTTATCGATTTCGAAGCATGAGCTTCATCATCAGAGTTTATTTTCAGAACTGGACGTGCTTATGTTTTTATTTGTGTGGTTATAATTTCTCTTCTTAGTTCCTTTTCCTCTCCTTTTTTCTCTCTTTCTTCTTCTCCTACTTTATGAATGAAATGGGCGAATAACTGTAATTTCTTATTTCTCTCTATTTTTTTTTCTTTGTGGAGAACAAATATTCCTAATATCGGCTGTCATCCGGTTCAATTGCTTCAAGCAAATTACCAATTGCTTTTATATATATATATATATATATATATATATATATATATGAAATTTATATCCGGATATATATACATATATATATATATATATATATATATATATATATCAAATCCACATGTATATATATTTATATAGCGAATAACTATATATATATATATATATATATATATATATATATATATATATATATATATATTTTAGTGGTATTTTGTCTTACGATTGCGCCAACTTTCAGAGTTACCAGCTGTCACGCGGTTGATTTTTTGCTTGGTATTGTGGGCTAAATTTGCTTTAAGAGTGACCATTAGATACGCTTATGTTAATAAGTTCCCTAGAGACATTTAATTTTCAAAATATTTCTTACGCCAAAGAAAATATTATTTATGAAATAATAAACATTAAAACGTATTAATTAGGACTGCAAGCCGTGACGACGTGAGATCAAAATTACCCGAATATTTTCTGTAATTCGCAATGTCCATATTACAAATACTACAAAATATTGCATCTTTTTTTTTCAGTTCCTTTTCATTTTAACTTAGGTATTTAAAGAGAGGAATGTTTTATTTTTAAGATATGCGATTAAGCGACACCAGATAATCTGGATTTACAGTGCGTCTTGAACAATTTGGACAGTCTCATGCAGGATGATAACTAAAAGATTTAGGAAGATGGCGTACAAATATTAATATATTAATACATGGATTTCGGTCTCAATTTGTCTGTAACCGAAACTATTTCACTGCTTATGTCACATTACCCAAAATTGTTAATACCTAGAATAAAGAACAATTTTATATTACATACACTCAAAACTTGAGTATGCAAACTTACACGTTCCTTATTGTTTTGTTTTTTTAAAGAAGTGTCAATAAATACATGACCGGTATTGTATATTTGTATATAGTTAGGTTTATTTTTATATATATTTAAAGTTATCTAGCGTATAGTTTTACGAGAAAATTATTTCCAAACAAGAAATCGTAATTGTATCGGTATTAAGAGGTTAACTAAAAAGTTTACATTAATCAGTATCTATGATTTTCTGGGAAATGTATGTGTAAAATATTCAAAGAATTATTTGGAACATCTGACCTTTAGGCACCTCTTTTTGATCTCGATTATGAAAGGACATGTTTGTCATTTACACCGTCAATATCCGGTTGTTTTAACAGACGATTTTTAGATTTAAAAAATTATAAAACTAACCCCTAACATGTCCTTTCTTAATCGAGATCAAAAAGGGGTACCTAAATGTAATATGGTCCAATTATTTAATTAATAATTAATACATGTGTTACATAGCGCCTTCTTCACTGGCACTAAATAATTAAAATGTTGCATACCTCTTTCTTTAATTCTATTTCTTGGCCATCTTTAGTATTCTGATCGTCTTTGGTATTTCTTCTATCATCTTGACTTGGTCTGGCATCTTCTAAGATCTTGCGTCTGGAATTGACTTGGGGACTTCGGTCTGGTTTTCTGTTAGTGATTTCTCTCTATCAGAAGCCCTGTGTCATTGTTAGTTTTTAGATAATAAACACAAGACTTCGATTTATGTTGATGTTACTTTATTTTCAATCCCCAACCCAGACATCTGCTAACTAACATAGCGCGTGTGAGTTCCAGTTTAGACAGAGCATAAAATGGCCGACCGCTCTGACGTCCAACTGCAAACTGGGGACTCTGAAAAAAGGTCCCACGTGACTTCACATATTTTGCGGGCTTCTGTAATTTTCCACGGAAGGACCCGGCCATGATATAAAAAGGGTCATCCCCCTCAGAATTACAGGGGATTGACAATAATCTTATGCAACCGCATAGATTATGTAACACATGAACACAACATTTTATTTGAGGGGGACAGAAACTAAGTTTCCATTTCAAATTGTATTTTATTTTACTCCTTTAAACAATTTGATGGTATTACTAACTGATGATACAAACACATCTGACTTTAAACTCCCCCCCTCCATCAGGCAAAATCTTCCAAAAAAATAATTTTACACCACCTGGAGAGCTTTTTCTGTTAGTTTATATAATGTAAATTCCTTTGTTTTAAAGGTTACTCACTCTCTTTATCTTAAGTTTATTTTTGCTGAGCAAAATGTTCAAATCGTGTTTTGCGTTGTAAACATATTTAATCTTCTATGGAAAAATATATATTTCTGATAATGTTTCTATTGAAATGAATGTTCCTTTATGAAAAGCAATAACAATCTGACATTTAAAAGAGGATAATTCGAATGATTACAAGTTAGTATTCTATATATACAAAGCAATGCTATTATGTATTCAAATGTTAAAGATATTTCCTAGTACTAGCAGGACCTGTGAATATACCACAGAATGATAATTTAATTATTATTATTACAACGTTTGATATGTTTACTTAAGTTGCTATATAGTTCACTATAAACGTATGTTGAAGTCAACTAACGAACTAAACTATTGTATTATTAGCGTTATTCGGACTATTGTCCCCATCTTCATTGTAATTTGTACAACGTTTCGGCCGATATACCCTCCGGCCTTCTTCAGGTATTTCTTGTCGGACTTGGGAACCTTCTCGGACTCGGGAACCTTCTCGGACTCGGGAACCTTCTTTTCGAACTCGGGAATTTTCTTGTCGTATTCGGGAGCCATCACATAACTTTGAACCTAACCCTTTATTTATTCCACGGGGGTATCCTGTTCTCATTCCGCTAACCATAGCTGGGGTCGGAGTTGTGTTAATTAATTATTTTTCTAACTGCTTTCCTGTGGAATAAATAAAGGGTTAGGTTCAAAGTTCCGTGATGGCTCCCGAATACGACAAGAAAATTCCCTAAGTTCGAAAAGAAGGTTCCCGAGTCCGAGAAGGTTCCCGAGTCCGACAAGAAATACTTGAAGAAGGCCGGAGGGTATATCGGCCGAAACGTGGTACAAATAACAATGAAGATGGGGAAATAGTCCGAATAACACTAATGATACTAATCTTCAAGCCTCATCTCAAACATTCAGAGAAATAGTAAATTATTGTAATCGTCATGAAATTGCAGTTATACCAAAACCACTTGGTCTGATGATCGCATAGGCGAGAAACTCTCAGTAACCAGGCGCCTTTGACACCATGTCAGACGCTATCTTAACTTAAATATAAATACTCTATCTATAGTATTCAGTACTGTTTACTTATAAGTATAGCATATATATATATATATTATATATATATATATATATATATATATATATATATATATATATATATATATATATATATACTAGCAAAATTACCCGGTCCATGACCGGACGAAAAGATTTTAGGAACACCAGGGGGTTCTTAAATTTTTTTTTTTTAAATCACTGAAAATTTATGTATTACAGAGTTTATTTTAGGGATTTTTTCTTTAAACATTGAACATATTTAAAAAAATGTAATCCTGAATATTTTAGTGTTTTGAAATAATTTTATGTCATAATATTAACATTTTTTAGGTAGAATTCAGAATACGTTTTTTTTTATTATTATAAAAAAAAATCCCGTTTGGAAACTTCAAAAAATCTTTGGATATAATTATTCAGAGTATTATCTTTATTGAAAAAAAAAAATTAAAAATCGTTTTTTATCAGTTTATTTTATTTTTTCAGATTTCATAATATAAGCGGGGTGGGGGAGACCTCGTAAAAAATATTTCCCCTAACTTAAAAAGATTTTAGGGACACCAGGGGTTTCTTAAAGATAAAATTATTTAAAAAATCACTGAAAATTTATGTATTACAGTGTTTATTTTAGGGATTTTTTTTTAAACATTGAACATATTTTTAAAAATGTAATCCTGAATGTTTTAGTGTTTTGAAATAATTTTATGTCATAATATTAACATTTTTTGGTAGAATTCACAATACTTTTTTTTTTTTAATAATAAAAAAAAACCCGTTTGGAAACTTCAAAAAATCTTTTGATATAATTATTCAGACTATTATCTTTATTGAAAAAAAAATTAAAAATCGATTTTTATCAGTTTATTTTATTTGTTCAGACTTCATAATATAAGCGGGGTGGGGGAGACCTCGTAAAAATTATTTCCCCTAACTTATTTTATGAAAAAAAACCTATTTCAGACATATTTTCATTTGGCTGAACTTGCACAATGGTCGGAAAATTAAAACGGAAAGTTTGTTGGTGGTCCCCATGATAGTTTAACTACAGTCTATGAATGAACTTTTTGTGAATTGGGTTACGGTCTAGGGGATTAAGGTTTTTAATTACATACTGCTTAAAAAAACAACAAAAAAAACAAATTACTATACATTTAATGTTAATTTGTTTTTTGCTGATTATTTTTTAAGAAATACGTAATTAAAAACAACCTTAATCCCCTAAAACCGTAACCCAATTCGCAAAAACTTAATTCATAGACTGTAGTTAAACTTTCATTGGGGGACCACCAAAGATTTTCCTTTTAATTTTCCGATCGTTGTGCAAGTTCTGCTTTTCATTTTAAAATTTCAGTTGATTTAATGGTACGAAAATGTAAACATTGTTTTCGTTCATAATTTTCATAATTTCCGTAAGCTAAATTTTAAAAAAATCATCAGGTTTTTTTTTTTTTTTTTTTCTCTTGAATGGTCCAAAAATTTTGAAGATTATTGTAAATATAATATATTGTTATTTTAATTATTGTAAATATAACCTTTCTACGAAAACCTTCACAGTTTGAAAATAATAATAGTATTTGGGGACAATTTTAAATTCAGTTTTTAATTGCTTGATGAGTTAGAAACACATTGTAATTTATTTCTTTGAATTTTTTGTTCATGCCAATTCAAATCTAGTTCTTAGGATAAAAAGAATGCAATATCTATTTTTGCTTACATTTTAAAACGTTTTCATTAGTTCTCTAAACTATTAAGACTTTTTTTAACCATTAGTATTAATTACAAAACAACTCGTTTTATTCTTTTTTTATTTCCATTTATACAACCCTATACTGGTGACTGATTTTTATTGACATTTAAAATCATATACTAAAAAAATGTAACCGTAAACTTGTGTTTTGAAACAATTTTTTTTTTTTGGCATTTTTTTGTGCATGACAACAATTTAATTTAAGTGAGTGTACATTGTACAATAAAGTTAGTCTCAAAAACATACGAAGTATGATTTTAATCGGCTCTCCAAAGCAAAATATTTTAACGTGCTGTAAAAAATAATTTAATGAATACAAATTAAATATTAGAAAGATTTAGAAAGATTATAAAATTCAAAAAAACGAATTTACTTTTACGTTAAAATTTAGTCATATTTTAAGTTTTCGCTAAACATTTTTCAATGACTAGAAGCTGATATTCTTTCTTTCCTTTCTTTCTTTCTGCTGATAGAACCAGCAGGCGAGTTCTGCTGATACACCAAGCAGCAGCAGTAGCAGCAGCTATGTTATGCTATAGCTTTCGAAAAATCGTTTGATTTTTGTTTGATTAATAATTATATCCATTAATCAGTAAAAATCAATAACCAAATTTGGAGTGTTTCTTAGAACGATATCAATGTATGGGCAGATTTTGAATCTGAGTGACCTCCCGTTTTGGAGTTATACGTCGACACTTACATACCAAAATCTCTCCTTTATATATTAGATATAAGGAATTACATCGACTTAGTTAACGTCCAGTAGGGTCCTGAGGAAATCATCTAAATTTGATTGAAACCATAGTAGACCCTTCATTTCCCCCCTAACAATAATAGTATTAGAATTATTACTGCACTATATTTTT
This sequence comes from Doryteuthis pealeii, assembly GCA_023376005.1. Taxonomy (NCBI): domain Eukaryota; kingdom Metazoa; phylum Mollusca; class Cephalopoda; order Myopsida; family Loliginidae; genus Doryteuthis; species Doryteuthis pealeii. The sequence continues at coordinate 54,277,084 of CM042158.1, forward strand.
AATGTATTGAGCACTTTTGGATAATTTACTGACGCCACTGCGACAGAAAAGTTAAAGCGGCAATCGGATACTATATATATATATATATATATATATATATATATATATATATATATATATGTTGTTAAGTGTTCCACGTATGCTTCTAGTTGATATATGTGTGTTTATGTATGTATATATTTATCCGTGTATTTGGGGTATATATATTTTTGTTTGTGTTTTAATGTGAAGCATTAAACATATTAGAAACTCTGTTTTTAAGTGTTAAATTTTTTATTTGTTA
>CM042158.1:54289866-54294866 GCA_023376005.1 Doryteuthis pealeii
TATATATATATATATATATATTTAACGTCAATTATTGTGTTATTTTGTCTATTTCCCATGTCAGAATGACATGGAAACAAAATCTTCTAATCCGTTATTTAATTCAAAGGATCGCATATCCTTTAAAATTGTTTAATCTGAAAATTCTATTCTGTCTCAATGAAGTTATCAAGATCCAATCTGTCGCGATAACAGGATTAGCAGTTTATTTATTTATTTTATTTATTTTTTTGTTTTTTGTTTTTTCTTCTATATTAAATTAATAACCGTAGATCATTATTTGATGTAGTGAAATCTCAAGCTGTTTAGCCGTTAATGAAAGCAAGTTAATTACATATTTACAATGAAAAATATCCTATCACAAGATTAGATTAAATATGTTATGTTTATAATCTGATAATTTCGCCTAAATTATTAACAATTATACGAACACGAATTTGACTACAAACAATCTCCTCCGTGTATATCGGTCTGACTGATCTTTTTTAACCATGTTTCGGCAACTACTCTATGAGAAAGAAAACTCTAAATTGAAACCTATTAAAAAATTGACTATATGTCATCCTGTTGGCACACACACACACACACACACACACACGCGCACACACACACACACATACACTTTATTAGTATTTATATGTTCTAATTATACTGTACATGACGTGAAAACAAAATGTGTCCAGAGTTTTGATGGCTGCGCCCAGGTGTGGACCTAAAATGAGCATTTTACTAAAACTAGTTTAATTGAAACAAACAAAAATTTTTGGACCATATGATATTTAGGCACCCCTTTTTCGATTTCATTTCATCAGGACATTTTTTTTATCTACACCGTCAAAATTCGGTTCTTTGTAAGGGGTTAGGGTTAGGGGTTAGGCTTAGGGGTTAGGATTTGGGTTAGGGTTAGGGTTAGGGGTTAGTTTTTATAATTTAAAAAAATCTAAAAATCATCTGTTAACAAGCGACCGGATTTTGACGGTGTAAATGAAAAAATGTCCTGATGAAACGAGATCGAAAAAGGGGTGCCTAAATGTCATATAGTCCGTTTTTTTTACTGAAAATTCCTGGTCTTATCAAGGTAAAGTTTTATTGCATTTCATGGGCAAAACACAATAAATTGTATAATAAAAATAATTAAAATAGAGAGAAACAAGAAAAAGTTTTTTTTATTACATTTAAAGAAATTGCAGATGTAATTTCTGTTTATTTAATAATCCACTCTCAATTATTTTTCTATTACGCGCGGTGCGTAATGTGTGTGTGTGTGTGTGTGTGTGGTGTGTGTGTGTGTGTGTGTGTGTGTGTATTATGTGTGTGTGTGTGTGTGTGTGTGTGAATGGTATCAAGTATTTCCGTAATAGGATAGACATAAGAGACAGAAAATAAAATGAAATAAAATTTCTGCTGGTGGCACACCAGTTTAAAAGGAATATTTTATATTGGTTTGTTGGTTGGCTTTGAAGGCTATCACAATGCAAGTGTAAAGAAAAAAGAAGGTAGCTATGGTGTTGTTTGTTAACCTGTCATTTATTCTTTTATATATTTCTTTTATATTTTCATATTTTATATGCCTTGAATGTAGAAAACAATTTTGCATGACCATTTTTTACTTTTGTTTTCTACGTTTTATCATCCTCGAATGTTGCCCGAATTTTGACATAGTAATACATTTTCCAATCATGCCACTACGACAAAAATACTAGTTTTCTACATTAATTTCATTATGAGGTACTAGAAACGGCCACCCGGCATCACCTGTTAAAATTTTAGTCCCGCAGCTCCAACATTGCTTATCGCGAGTTTGATCCTCGCTGGATGCCCCATAAAAAAAAAATCCTCGTTAAAATCAACCTGGTAAGACGCTAGAATTTTTTCGTCTCTATAAGGGGAATGACATCACATATGAAAATATAATTAGAAATCTTAATTCAATAATTTACAATTTTTAAAAATAGAATATAAATGAGGCGATTAATTCAATCAATTAATATTATATTTTAAAGTGAAAAACAAAAACGCAAAAAATACAAGAATAGATAAATAACGCGTTAATGACTTTCCTTCTGTTATAATACACATTTTAATTTTTAGATATCTTACCAAATATAACTAAAATCTTTATTATTTTTACTCAAAAACCAAGCTCTGGTGATATTTAATGTGTATATATATATATATTTACTTTGTCGTTAATTATTTCATTTTCGTAGTTTCATCCGGACATACATACACACAACTCCCCTTTATATATGTATAGATAGATTGTCAAACATTAATATTACATTTTCAATTTATTTAATAACTCATTGTATTCATTGTAAACTGAGTATCAACTAAAACTAAGGGAGACAACTATGTTATGAATGATTTTGTTTTTACGGATTGTTGCCTCCAACTGCATTGTGGTATGTTTAAACATAACGTTTTGGCTGCTGTATCCTCCAAAAAATCAAAATGATCTACATCAAGCCACATCTCAAAAATAAAAACAATGTTATGGCTTCGTTGGGACTGTTAAATTATAAAGTCGTCGGGGCGGCCTAAAGTCAGTATCAGCCAGTCTGCGATGGAGTCTATCCATTTTTCAATAGCGCTAGACCAAGGAGATTGTTTTGGCGTCTAAGGTGGAGCGCCACACCTACCATCAGCTCCTTACTTTACCGCACATATCCCTGTGCTACTCATACGCTGAGTTGGCGGGGACCGGTATCGAACTAGGAACCTTGTGGTTTCTAACCGAACGCTCTACCGACTGAGCTAACCCGGCCCCTTAAATTATATTAACTAGTAAATATCTTAACTAAACTTATCGTGTACCAGCTTAAATGCCGACCTGTAAGGCGGCATTTAATCTAGTTCCTGCGGAAGGTTCTTGATTTGTCTTTCCTTCCAACAATGAAACTTCATGTATTGAGTAATTAAGTCTTATTTTAATCTTACATTTTAAAAGTGCAACGAGGATTCTTCTGCTTCCTCTTAATTCAAAGACAATAGAATATACGTGGGTCCTTACTTTCCGTAAAAACAATAATTTCTCTTTCCCAAGGAACTTTTGCCGAATTTCGTAATTAATTTCACTCATTTAAAAATATATTTCAGTGTTATGAAATTTATTATTCATAAAAAACAAATATTAAAAAAATCTTCACAAAAAGTCAAGTAAAAACTGCCGAAACCAATCAAAGCAATTACAACATGCACATCCGTAATTTCAGGGTTGCGGGTCCGGATTCGGCCCGGGAAAGACTGAGAAATGATTATAAAGCTTGAAATTGAGATACGGAAATGGATTCAGAGTCTACACAACATTACCAAAAAAAAAAAAAAAAAACAAATTCAAAATAGGACCAAAAAAAAAAAAAAAAAAAAGGAAAAATCAAAACATCTTACACTGGAGATTGTGTGTTTGTCTGTGTGTGACCAAAACTATATCACTACTCAAGCCATAATTCCGTTTTTTATTTACATCACACTCTCCATGATTTTATTTTTTGCTTATCGCGAGTTTGATCCTCGCTGGATGCCCCATAAAAAAATCCTCGTTAAAAATAACCTGGTAAGACGCTAGAATTTTTTCCCAAAACTATATCACTACTCAAGCCACAATTCCGTTTGTTATTTACATCACACTCTTCATGATTTTATTTTTTATTTAAACCTCAGTTGTTTTATATTATTAATACAGTTAGCCATATTTGCATACTAATAACATGCAACTGTATTTATATATATATATAACAAAATAGCTGAAACCGGAGAAACCTAATTTGTATATTGATATAAAGAAACCGGGGAAACCTAATTTGTATATTGATATAAAAAAAATTGATTTTAATAAATGTGCTTAGTATTATTGATTTCTAATTGTTTCGTTAAATCTTATTGAATATTATCAAAATTCTTAAAAGAAATCCATTAACAAGAAGAAACAACTAATTTTATTCTTTAATTCCCATTTTAACTAAATAGTTAAATTAGGAAAATTTAGCAATGAAAGACGGGAGTGATGGAAAAATAAGTTTCAGATATTCTATTTTTCGACTATACTCCCCCTCTTTTTCAAATCTTTTATCTGCATTCTTATCTAGTTTCATTAACCTTTCTAATTTAATATATTTTATTACGGAGTCAACCTGATTCCGAAATAGTATGATATGTAGGGCTACGTCTACTAGGAGTAAGGTTGAAAAAATATTACACACTGACTTACTGACTTTCGCATTTATTATTGGTGTTATGTTTTAATGCGCTTTGTATTGTGAGTAAGGAACACGCATTAACTTTTTATTAAAGTTTAAAATGATTATTCGTATTAAAAACAAAGAACATTTTATTTGTTTTTATCTCCGGGAACTAATTACAAGCTTCCGGGTAGAATTCGGACTTTGTGTAAACTGACAAGAAGAATATATATATATATATATATATATATATATATATATATATATATATATATATATATATATATATATTTCATTTTATTCTGTTCATTCAATTCATTTTTTATTATATTTATTAATTCCTTTTTAACTGTGATTCTTAACTATATATATATATATATATATATATATATATATATATATATATACATATATATATATATATATATATATATATATATATATATATATATATATATATATATATATATATAGGTATATATATATATATATATATATATATATATATATATATATATATATATTATATATATATATATATATATATATATATATATATATATATATATATATATATATATATATATATATATATATATATATATTATATAGAATATACAATTTATATAATGTATTTATTTATTGTACACACACACAGACACACACACACACACACACACAGACACACAGACACACATATATATATAATTTTTTATCACCAGTTGATGGGTATAGGATTTCCCGATATATATATATATATATATATATATATATATATATATATATATATATATATATATATATATATCATATCCTCAT
>CM042158.1:54309866-54312366 GCA_023376005.1 Doryteuthis pealeii
GATTCGCTTCCGGTTTTTGTCTGTAACAAAAACTCCGGCACTGCTTACTTCACATTACCCAAAATCGTCATAAAAGAATGAATTCACTCAAAATTTGAGCATGCAATGTTAGACAATCCTCATTGGTTTTTTAAACAAGTTTTAATAAATACCTACCTGGTATTATCTATCTATATATCATTTGTTTTATTTTGATATATTTTTTAAGTTATCAGAACTAAGTTTCCATTTCATTTTTTAAATTTTTTTACTCCTTTAATGAATTTATTTTATTTTTTACTCCTTTAATAAATTTATTTTGTTTTTTACTCCTTTAATAAATTTGATGATTTTACTTTACTTATGATACAAACTCTCTGATGTTAAATTTTCAACACCCATCCCCTCAGGCAATATTTATTTTACGTTGCCCAGAGGGCGTTTTTATTTTGCTAGTAAAATTAATTACCCCCATTAAAATAAAGTGAAATGCCATTAATCCGTTCCAGCACAAAAGATAAACACCCTATTTTTGTTACCTGTTAAGAAAAATAAACCTGTATTTTATAAAAAACATGATAAAATAGAATGTAATTAATAATGTGCTGTAATATGTTTTTGTGTAAATTTATTTATGAGAAATATGTTTCTTAGGAGTAATATATTTGGAAAGAGATATATGTTTAGTAAACTTAATAATATAAGCGTATCTGAAGCTCAATCTTACTCTTATAGAGTGGTACCTTGTCTTAGGAGTTTAATTTGTTCCACTTATAACTCAATGTTTGCGTATATCAAATCAATTTTCCTATTAAAATAAAAATGAAATGCCATTAATCCGTTCCAGCACCCCTAACCCCCTAATTTTTTGTTACGTATTTTACATTTGTCTTCATAATAAAAATAGCACAGCATTGTATAAAAACATAAAAGAATAGAATGTAATGAATTGTATGTGATATTTTTTAATAATATTTTTCTTTGGCGTCATAAATTTGGAAAGTTAAATGTTTTTTTGAACTTATCAACATAAGCGTGTTTGAATCTTGCTTCTAGCTCCAATTTTAGCTCACAATACAAAGCAAAAAATTGACCAAGCTGACAGTTCGTAACTCAAAAATCTCGTAAGTTGAGGCTTAGTAATTCAATGTGCCATTGTACTATATTAGTGGTGTTTTGTTTTTGTTTTTGTTTTGTTATTTTTTACTGTGCGTCTGTCTGTCACGATGATGCAATTGAAGACAATAGAATGTAATTAATTATGTGCTGTAATATGCTTGAATGTTCATTTATTTATGTTTTTTTTTTTTTTATAATAATAATGAAATTTATTGTGTACAGTGCTCAGGTGCACCACAACTCATCAAAGTCTCATGTCAAGTACACAAAATAATGTATTAGTGCCAGGAACATGAACAGTTTACAGTAGTAATATGCATGTATGTGTGCGCGTGTGTGCATATGTATGTGGAGAGTGGCATCAGGTATAGCGTCGACGGACTACAGGAAGCATGGAGGCTTTGAAAGATTCAGTGCTTCGGCAGCCTACAACAGACGCGGGCAGTTTATTCCCTGTCTCCACAATTCTGAGCGTGAAAAAATGTTTGGCGTAATAAATTTGGAAACAGAAATATTTTTATTGAACTTATTAACATCTGAAGTATCTGAAGTTGAACCGTACCCTTATACAATGATATCTTGTCTTACGAGTTCAGTTCATTCCGTTTATAACTTAATTTTTGCGTATATCAAATCAATTTTCCTCGTTAAAATAAAAATGAAATACCATTAATACGTAATAAATAGTACCGTAATCTATAAAAACATATTAAAATACAATGTAATGAATTATGTGTTGTAATTGGTTTTAATCTTTTTTTCTTTATAAATAATATTTTCTTTGACGTCATAAACTTGGAAAGGGTTATATCCTAGTTAAGTAACATGAGTGACCCAGAAAAAACAGAACCCAAATTATTTATATATTTCCCATTAAACTAACCCTAATCCCCAACCCTAACCCTAACCCTAAACCCTAACCATAACCCTAAACCCAAGCCCTAACCCTTGTAGGACTTAAACTTAAAAAAAAAGATTAAAATTAACAGTTTTATTACAAAATTTGTGGGTTCTGTTTTCTCTGGGTCAGCCTGTAATATTATGTTACTCAACTAGGGGGTTAAGGTAAGGGTTAGGGTTTAGGGTTAGGGTTTAGGGTTAGTTTAATTGGAAAATAAATAATGTGGGTTCTGTTTTTTCTGGGTCACTCTGTAATATCATGTTACTCAACTAGGAAATAAACCTAGGAAAGTTTAATGTTTTAGTGAACATATTAACATAAGTGTATCTGATGCTCACCTCAAGCTTCAATTTTAGCTCATAATACAAAGCAAAAAAGTGACAGCTAATAACTCGGAAAATTCAGCACACTTATCGGAAGACTGGACTATCATGTGGATACGTAATTTACCAAACCCCTAAAAAATTACTGTGTATGACTAGTACGAAAAATTAAAATATT
>CM042158.1:54317366-54319597 GCA_023376005.1 Doryteuthis pealeii
GTCTGAGACCTGTCGGCAGTTCCTTATAAATATTTATTTTAAATCAACAGAATATTTAATGTCATTCCACAGATTATCCAACTTTGCCTTGAAGGAGTTTAGAGATGGGGCATTCACTATTGATGAAGGTAGTTTATTCCATATGTTCACCACTCTGTTGCTAAAATAATTTTGTATTGCGTTTCCTTTACAATATTTTGTAAGGAGTTTTAATTTATGTCCCCTTGTATAGGTAGTTTGAGCAATGTTTAGTAGGTCAGAGTTCGTTGAATAAAAACCATGCGTGTATTTGTAGGCTTCGATCATATCCCCTCTTATACGTCGAATGAATGAATCCTACTCTCCCACCAGCTATGGATAAATATTAGGGCAGACTGGGCTCTTTAACCTTGGTTAGACAACCAATCTAGGAGAAGGGAAACTGAATTCAAACGTGTTGAACTCCGCTAAAGAAATTGACCTTGTGTCGCATCCAACTCGTGTGGAGGGGTTGATATATATATATATATAATATATATATATATATATATATATATAATATATATATATATATAGGCAAATATTCATTCATATTGATTATATTTATTAATTCATTTTTTCCCATGCTTTTAATATATACAAAAAAATTTTCTACCATCCATATCTTTCTACCATTTTAATCTTAAAAGAGGCATACGTAGAATTCATAAAACACCATATATGTATATATATATATATAATGTGTGTGTGAGTGTGTGTGTGTGTGTGTTGTGTGTGTGTGTGTGTGTGTGTAATGGTAAAATAATCCAATTGACTGATAAGTAGGGGATGATTCTATTTGGGATCAGGAAAATCTCTTTGTACGTCCACAATGTATGCTCATGTAGGTGCAATATTATAGATTTATACAAGGATTTTAAAAACTTTCTGGAGAGCTCAATGTTCAATGACTAATGAATTAATTATATACAGAGCAATATCTAACATTCAAAGAAAAAACAAACTTAACAGACCATTATTTGGCTATAAATATATATATATATATATATAATATATATATATATATATATATATATATATATGCGATAATTTTGGTAATGTATCCGTTTGTGGGGGTACTTATATCATGTTTGGGCATTTGTATGAAGCATTAAAAAATAATATCAGAAACTCGGTTGTATTTTTTAGTTTCGTTTAATAGGTAGTAATAAATTTTTCGGATTTTTATACTCCCTTCTTCAGACTGTGTAAGGACAGTAGTGTTGCTGGCTTGTGGCTATATATATATATATATATATATATATATATATATATTATATATATATATATATATGATAAGTTGTAAACACGGTTTGTTTTAAATGGCTTTTTGCCGAATTTTTGGGAGAATAAGTGCTTAATTGAAAATTAATTAATTAATAATGAATTAGCGGGAATACCTATTATTTTTTCTCGATTTGTTTAGCCATACATTTAATAGGTATTCCCGCCTAATTCATTATTAATTAATTAATTTTCAAAATTAGGTACGACTCCAATTAAGCACTTATATATATATATATATATATATATATATATATATATATATATATATCGTCCACCTTTCCAGCGTTCTTTCTTCAAACTTCAAATTTTGAACAGATTGATAAACAAGGACTATCACAGTTTTTCTCGTTATGCTGTGATAATTTTTTTTATTACCTTTCCTTATATCAACAAATGCCCTGAAGAAGATCTAATTAATAGATCGAAACACTGCAGCGTCGGCTAATAAACTTACCACTCAATTTTTTTAAACCTGTGATTTTTAACTTTTCTTAATATACTACATACCGTCGGATCACTTCCATCTTCATATATATAATATATATAATATATATATATTATATATTAATATATTATATATATAATATATATATGCTGAGCTATCTGAGGGTATGACCATTTCATGGATGCAGTTGATAAGAAAATGTTTTCTGTTACTTATCGCGCTCACTCTTTTCCGTAACAGAAAACATTTTCTTATCAACTGGATCCATGATATGGTCATACCACCAGCCATAGCTAATATCGCTAAAACCTCCGACCACAATCTTTCCTGAATATATAAAATCATATCTTGAAACAGCACTTAACAGTGTCTGAAGATGGTACAATATACCGAAATGCTCTAAGTATTGACACAGTAAAAATTGTTTCCCCCAAATCATACATCCTGTGTTTGTTAATTTTTAAAATATTTTCTTCCATAT
>CM042158.1:54319697-54327197 GCA_023376005.1 Doryteuthis pealeii
TATATATAATATATATATATATAGATATATTATACCACTGGATTCCTCGTAAAATTAACCTGAAATGTTTTGTTTAAACTTCGTACAGGGCTGTGTTTTCAATTGTATCATCGGGATAGAGAGATGCATAGCAACAAAAAACAAAACACACAACTAATATAGTACGAAGGTATGTTGAATTACTAAACCTCGACGTACGAGGTTTCTAGTTACGGACTATCAATCAGTCAATTTGCTTTGTATTGTGAGCTAAAATTGAAGCAAGACGCAAGTTTCAAAACACGCTTTATGTTAATAAGTTCCCAACTTTTTAACTTTCCAAATTGATGACACCAAAGAAAAATAATCATTTAAAAAAAAGAAAAAAAAAACATTAAAATATATCAGAAAATATAATTCATTACATTCTATTCTTTTATGTTTTTATACAATGCTGTGTTATTTTTATTATGAAGACAAACGTAAAAAAAATAACGAAAAATAAGGGGGTTTCGGGGTGCTGGAACGGATTTCATTTTTATTGCAACGGGGAAAATTGATTTGATATACGCAAAAATTGAGTTATAAGCGGACAAGGTACCTCTATATAAGTGTACGGTTAAGCTTCAGATACGCTTATATTATTAAGTTTACTAGACATATTTCTCTTTCCAAATGTATTACTCCTAAGAAAAATATTTTTTATGAATCAATTTACACTAAAACATATTACAGCATATAATTAATTACATTCTATTTTATTATGTTTTCATGAAATACAGGCCAACTTTTCTTAATTAAAAAAAAATGACGTAACAAAAAAGGGGGGTATTTTTTGTGCTGGAAAGGATTGATGGCAATTCACTTTAATTCAATGCGGTAAATTGATTTGATATACGTGGAAATTGACTCCTAAGAAGAATGATTTAAATTCGTATGACAATGTCCGAAACGTGCGACTAGGAACCTCAAATAGAAAGCGGATAACTATGGCACAGTCTAACAGTCAATTATATATATATATATATATATATATATATATATATATATATATATATATATAGTGAGAGAACACCTTCCAAAACATCTCATATAACAAATCTTCTATACAATACGCTAAGGCTAAAGCCCTCAAAATTCATACTAAAAAACAATCCCAAAACACCATCCAAACAAACCCTTATAAATCTAAACCCCCAAATACCTAACAATAATACCTACAACACCATATATGATGGCGACATCGGCTTTCATCTATAAACACCAAGTAAATAACGGTAAATAACCTTTTATCACACATTCAACATACACTAAACATATTTCATCTTTTAGTCATACAAATTTTCAATGTCCTGAGGAAAGTTTTTTTTTTTTTTAAACCCAAATACTTAAGTATCGACATAAAGAGTTTCCATCGTTCATGACATTCTGGGTTTGTTTTCTTAAAGATTTTCTCCACATACTGTCGGATTAATTTCCTCATCTTACTTATATATATATATATATATATATATATATATATATATATATATATATATATATATATATATATATATATAATCATTTCTGAATAGAATCTCAAAGAGATAGCTGAGAAATCCCGTTAATCTTAGTTTATTTCAATGATCAATTTTAATTTTTTTTAAAATATTTTACATGTATTTATTCCATGCTTCGTAAAAGTCCAAAAAAACTTATTAATTAAAAATTAAAAAATTAATTAAAAAAAACAATTCTTGACCAACTATATATATATATATATAATATATATATATATATATATATATATATATATATATATAATCAAACGAATTTTTTAAAAAATAACGGAGAAAAATTCATTCAATTTTTCAAAGTATTTTAATGTCATCATCGTGAAAGGAGTTAATAAATTTTCTGAAAGAGTTTTCATTTGCAATCCAAGTACATGTTGTTATTTGTTATTATTATCTTTCGGAAAATGTTTAACCCCTTTTTTTAATTCTTAGAAAAATTTAAGGAAAAATCTTTAAAAATTCCAAAACACTAAGGATGCCGTTATTTTAACAACATATTTTGAAGGGAAATATACTGCCTATATATATATATATATATATATATATATATATATATATATATATATATATATATATATAATGTACATGACGTTAGCGAAACGCAGCTCATAAACAAAGACAAAGCGATTGCATGGCTTACACCCTTTTGGAAAAAACAATGATTCGCTCTCGATGAGTCCAGATTATGAACATTTACATCTACAAATGGATCTAATTATCATTAAGCTCTGATGATGATTATTTATAAATCAAAATATTGTCAATATTAAAAATGAAAATGATATAACAATATGTTCATTTTAACAAATGTGTGTGTTTTCAAACCCTTTCATCTATCTATCTATCTATCTATCTATATATATATAATATATATATATATATATATATAGATAGATAGATAGATAGATAGATAGATAGATAGAAGTAATAAACATCATTAACGCTTTGCCTACTTTAAATGCTCACAGCGCCTCTCCCACTACTGCAAACCCGCCGCAAACGGCTGCCAGAGGCTCTCGAAAGTGTCACTTGTTTACATGTAAAAAAATCCCAACGTTAACACCGCTGCCATCTTTTGTTTTTGTCTTGAGACTAGTACTTTATCCTTTTGCAACAGGTAAAAAAAAAATACCATGACAATTTGGCAGGGGAATTTACTAGGCAAAGTGTTAATAAATAACGCACTAACACCGCATACAAGAAACCCGGTAATTATGAAAGTTTGTTTACTAAATTAGGGTGTCCCAGAATAAACAGAACCCACAAATTTTGTAATAAAACTGTTAATTTTAACTAGGGGTTAGGGTTAAGGTTAGGGTTGGAGTTTAGGGTTGGTGTTTAGGGTTAGAGTTGGGGTTTAAGGTTTAGGGTTAGTTTAATGGGAAAATTAATAAATAATTTGGGTCCGTTTTTTTCTGGGTCACCCTGTACAGAGTGACCCAGAAAAAACATAACCCTAACCCTAACCCTAACTCCAACCCTAAACCCTTAACCTAACACTGTACAGGGTGACCCAGAAAAAACAGTACCCAAATCCTAACCATAACCCAACACCAAACCCCAGCCCTAACACCAAACCCAACCCCAACCCTAAACCCTAAACATAACCTTAAAACCACCCTAGTTAAAATTAACAGTTTATTACCCTAATTTACTAAACAAAAGTTTATAATTACCGAAACCCTCCCAATTGAATGAAACTGCAACCCAATACAAAACAACACAAATTTACGTCAAAGTATTTATCTATCTATTTAAGGCTAATTATGCCGATCTATCTATTTACGTGTAATTATTCCTATTCATGAATTTACGTCTAATTATTTCGATCTATCTATCTATCTATCTATTTACATTTAATTTGTAAAGTGGGAAGCTGATGGTAGGTGCAATGCTACAACTTAAGTGCAAAAATAATTCCTCTGGTATAACGCTAGTGGAACGGGGATAGACTCTATCAGTGTCCTGCTGATACCGAGAATACCAACTTAAATATGTGTAGTTCTCTATTTAACACTAATTATTTATTTGAATCAAATAGATTTTATCTATTTACGTCGAATTATTTCTATCTATCTATCTATCTATCTATCTATTTTATGTTTTGTATCGGTTACCTCTTTCTATATTACAAGGTTCAACACAAGGGGTATTTTTTTTAAATTAAGAACGCTTGATTTTAAGTTAAAGATCTTGAAAATAGGTTTTTTTAATGACTAGTATCCCAACACACACACACACACACACACATATATATATTATATATATATATATATATATATATATATATATATATAATATGTTAAAAAAAGGAAATGAATCCGACGGTATGATTATAGATAAAAGGATATGAAAACACCACAAAATGCTGTTAAAGTGAAAACATTTTATAACATATTCATAGCTGATATTGAAACTATATTTCGATTTTATAAAAATCATCTAAACAAGCTCTGAAGATGATGTGTTTCATATCCTTATCTATACTCATGTTTGGGTGTTTTCATATCCTTTTATCTATACTTATATTATATATATATATATATATATATATAATATATACTATATATATATATATATATATATATATATAATATATATATATACGTGTCCTTAATTGTTGTTATCTTGGTACACCTCTGCTATTTTCCCCGAAAATAAACAAGGCTTATATTAATTTTTACTCCTAAATATAACACTAGAGCTTATTTTCGGGCGATGGTATCATCGTGAAGAATTCTTATTTCTTTCATCTGGCTGCAGCCCTCAATTAGGGCTTTTTTTAAGGGAAGGGCTTATATCAAAATCATTCTGATTAATCATTCTAGGTCTTATTTTGCAGGTAAGTCTTATTTTCGGGGAAACACGGTATTACAGCTCTATTTTGTCAACAACACTTGCATTTATTAGAACTATTTATTTGCATACACCGTATCCGGTTAGAATGCATAGGATTTTCGTTCCAGTGTCTCAATAATACCTCTTCGCTTCTCGTAATTTTTAAGACCATTGTTTTTTTAAATAGATAGATTTAGATAAGATAGATAGTATAGACCATGAACAGCTGAAATAGATAGATAATATAACAGCTGAAATAGATAGATTAGATAGATATATAGATAGATAGATAGATAGATATGAAAACAGGCTGAAATAGATAGATAGATAAATAAATAGATATGAACAGGGCTGAATATAAGATAGATAGATAAATAAATAGATATGAACAGCTGAAATATATATATATAATATATATATATATATATAATATATAAATATATATATATATATTAATATATATATATATATATATATAGATAGATAGATAGATAGATAAATAGATATAAACAGGCTTAAATAGATAGATAGATAGATAGATAAACAAAAATATATGAACAGGCTAAAATAGATAGATAGATACATAAACAAATAGATAGATATGAACTGATGAAATAGATTGATAGATAAATATACAAATAATATATATATATATATATAATATATATATAATATATATTATATATATATATAGAAGGGATATATATTATAGATTGATAAATATGGACATACGTATGAGGTATTATGACGTATTATGACGTAAACAATACTACATTAGCAATATCATTACGTGGCGCGTTCAAAACATGTTCGGGACTGAAGCACTTTGCCGTAGACAGAAATAAATAATGAACTTCGTTAAAAACAGAACTCATTTTGGTATTAAAACCTTCATCAGGACATTAGGATGAAAACCGTGTTGTTTAAACAGCGATAAATATTGTCAAAACGAAAAGAGATGAGAAAGTATTAGATAAACTATTGCTATTTCCATTAGCAATGTTCTTTTCCGTAAGGATTTAAGTATCTATATTAAACTTTACTGTTTTATTACATCTCCACGTAATTATTACCATGTACAGCATCGGTCATATATAAGTACCTCATACCAATATTTACTTAATAACGAGAAACTTTTGCATGCATTATTTGGCGGTAAAAAGCAAATTTACAACAATTAATGATAGCATATATAAATAATTAAAAAAATGAGTAAATTCTAAACTCTACATAAATAGATAAGTAAAATATTCTGAGAAAAATAAAATATTAATAACTGTGTTATTTTAAGTGAAAATATGTAAATAGTGTGGGTGCTTCTGTTGAAATCATACCAGAAATTGTATTATTCCGGAAGTTGATACGGTGTAATAGAAAAAAGTGTCCTATGAAAATGTGAACAGGGAGGATAAAATATTAACCTATTTTTAATGTTTCCCCTTAAATAGGTGTTCACAATTAGACGAATAAATAAAATATTTTAAATATTAAGGTATATTATCGTATATATTTCTTTATATAGAATATAATAGAACACCAATATCCTATGTATATTAATGTTATATCATAGACATTATAATTCATTCGTATAAGAATATTTCATATTATTTCTAATATTAACGAAAACTGAAGTAGTATATATACATATATATATATATATATATATATATATATATATATATATATATATATATATATATATATATATATATGCTATTTTTTGTGACCACTTTTAATACTAAAATATCATTTGTTCCAATTATCTTGATAAGTCATTTGGAGAAACCTATGTAGATAGCTTCTGACTCCTTAGGTCCATATATAATATATATATATATATATATATATATATATAATATATTATATATATATATATATGTGTGTGGTGTGTGTGTGTGTGTGTGTGTGTGTGTGTGTGTATGTGTGTGGTATGTATGTGTGTATTTTATAAAAAAGAAGGTCCGCAAAATGTATTTTGTTCTCAGAAAATATTTTTTTAATTATTTTTGTTTTACATATGCAACACGTGTTTCAGATCTTCTGGTATATTCTTCAGGCTTTGATTGAAAATCATATTATCAATCAAAGCCTGAAGAAGATACCAGAAGATCTGAAACACGTGTTGCATATGTAAAACAAAAAGAATTAAACAATTTTTTTCTGAGAACAAAATACATTTTGCCGACCTTCTTTTTTTTAATAAAATATTGAATTTTCTCCCGTTGGAACCAGAACTACATTTTTTATATATGTATATATATAAACTTGATTTAACTTGTAGATTTCCTGACAATTAATCGGACATAAAGAAATGCCTAAAAATGTGTATCATTTCTTGTTATTACATTTTAATTATTATCAAAAAGCAAAGTTATTAATTTCTTCTGGAAATAATTGAAATATTGCAGGTCAATATGATATGAGAAAATATTAAATATTAGCTCATAAAAATATAGATTATTAAAATCTCTCATTCCCTTTATATATATATATATATATATATATATATATATATATATGGTGTGTGTGTGTGTGTGTGTGTGTGTGTGTGTGTGTGTATGTATATATATATATATATATATATATATATATATATATAATATATATATATATATAAGATAAGTGTTAGGAAATGAATCCGACGGTATAAGTATATATAAAAGGATATGAAACACACACAATGCTGTTAAAATGAAAATATTTTATATCATATTCATAGCTAATATTGAATCTTTATAAATCGAAATATTGTTCAATATTAGCTATGGATATGATATAAAATATTTTCCTTTTAACAGCATTGTGTGTTTTCATATCCTTTTATCTATACTTATATATATACATATATAGACACACACACACACACACACATATATATATATATGTATGTATTATATATATATATATATATATATATATATATATATATATATATATATATATATATATATATATATATATATATATATATAATTTTATCCTCGACGACGACGATATATAAGTACATATATATGTGTCTATATATATATTAATTCTGATAGAATATATATATATATATATATATATATATATATATATATATATATATATATATATATATATATATATATATATATTGGGGGGTAGG
>CM042158.1:54334697-54337197 GCA_023376005.1 Doryteuthis pealeii
TAAATATATATATATATACACATTAAATATCACCAGAGCTTGGTTTTGAGTAAAAATAATAAAGATTTTTAGTTATATTGAGAAGATATCTAAAAATTAAAATGTGTATTATAACAGAAGGAAAGTCATTAACGCGTTATTTATCTATTCTTGTATTTTTTGCATTTTATTGTTTTTGTGTTTCACTTTAAAAATATAATATTAATTGATTGAATTAATCGCCTCATTTATATTTATTTTTTAAAATTGTAAATTATTGAATTAAGATTTCTAATTATATTTTCATTATGTGATGTCATTCCCCTTATGAGACGAAAAATTCTAGCGTCTTACCAGGTTGATTTTTAACGAGGATTTTTTTATGGGACATCCAGCGAGGATCAAACGCGTGATAAGCAATGTTGGAGCTGCGGGACTAAAATTTTAACAGGTGATGCCGGGTGGCCGTTCTAGTACCTCATAATGAAATTAATGTAGAAAACTAGTATTTTTGTCCCGCAGCTCCAACATTGCTTATCACCGCGTTTGATCCTCGCTGGAATGTCCCATAAAAAATCCTCGTTAAAATCAACCTGGTAAGACGCTAGAATTTTTTCGTCTCTATAAGGGGAATGACATCACATATGAAAATATAATTAGAAATCTTAATTCAATAATTTACAATTTTAAAAAATAAATATAAATGAGGCGATTAATTCAATCAATTAATATTATATTTTAAAGTGAAACACAAAAACAATAAAATGCAAAAAATACAAGAATAGATAAATAACGCGTTAATGACTTTCCCTTCTGTTATAATACACATTTTAATT
The DNA here is from genome assembly GCA_023376005.1 of Doryteuthis pealeii. Classification (NCBI taxonomy): domain Eukaryota; kingdom Metazoa; phylum Mollusca; class Cephalopoda; order Myopsida; family Loliginidae; genus Doryteuthis; species Doryteuthis pealeii. Next base: position 54,335,513 of record CM042158.1, read on the forward strand.
TTTAGATATCTTCTCAAATATAACTAAAATCTTTATTATTTTTACTCAAAAACCAAGCTCTGGTGATATTTAATGTGTATATATATATATATTTACTTTGCCGTTAATTATTTCAATTTCGCAGTTTCATCCGGACATACATTCACACAACTCCCTTTTATACATGTATAGATAGATTGTCAAACATTAATATTACATTTTCAATTTATTTAATAACTCATTGTATTCATTGTAAACTGAGTATCAACTAAAACTAAGGGAGACAACTATGTTATGAATGATTGCATTGTGGTATGTATAAACACAATGTTTTGGCTGCTGTATCCTCCGAAAAATCAAAATGATCTACATCAAGCCACATCTCAAAAATAAAAACAATGTTATGGCTTCGTTGGGACTGTTAAATTATAAAGTCGTCGGGGCGGCCTAAAGTCGGTATCAGCCAGTCTGCGATGGAGTCTATCCCCTTTTCAATAGCTAACCCGACCCCTTAAATTATTAACTAGTAAATATCCTAACTAAAATTATTGTGTACCAGCTTAAATGCCGACCTACAAAGTAAAGTCGTTGGGGCGGCCTAAAGTCGGTATCAGCCAGTCAGCGATGGAGTCTCAATAGCGCTAGACCAAGGAGATTGTTTTGGTGTCTGCGGTGGAGCGCCACACCTACTATCAGCTCCTTACTTTACCGCACATATCCCTGTGCTACTCATACGCTGAGTTGGCGGGGACTGGTATCGAACTAGGAACCTTGTGGTTTCTAGCCGAACGCTCTACCGACTGAGCTAACCCGACCCCTTAAATTATATTAACTAGTAAATATCCTAACTAAAATTATTGTGTACCAGCTTAAATGCCGACATATAAAGTAAAGTAAAGTGGTCGGGGCGGCCTAAAGTCGGTATCAACCAGTCAGTGAGGGAGTCTATCCCCTTTTCAATCAGCTCCTTACTTTACCACACAGATCCCTGTGTTACTCATACGCTGAATTGGCGAGGACCGGTATCGAACTAGGAACCTTGTGGTTTCTAGCCGAACGCTCTACCGACTGGCATTTAATCTAGTTCCTGCGGAAGGTTCTTGATTTGTCTTTCCTTCCAACAATGAAACTTCATGTATTGAGTAATTAAGCCTTATTTTAATCTTACATTTTAAAATTACAACGAAGAATCTTCTGCTTCCTTTTAATTTAAAGACAATAGAATATACGTGGGTCCTTACTTTCCGTAAAAACAATAATTTCTCTTTCCAAAGGAACTTTTGCTGAATTTCGTAATTAATTCCAATTATTCAAAAATATATTTCAATGTTATGAAATTTATTATTCATAAAAAATTTAAAAAAAAAAATCTTCGCAAAAAGTCAAGTAAAAACTGCCGAAACCAATCAAAGCAATTACAACATGCACATCCATAATTTCAGGGTTGCCGGTCTGGATTCAGCCCGGGAAAGACTGAGAAATGTTTATAAAGCTTGAAATTGAGATACGGAAATGGATTCAGAGTCTACACAACATTACCAAAAAAAAAAAAAAACAAATTCAAAATAGGACCAAAAAAAAAAAAAAAAAAGGGAAAATCAAAACATCTACACTGGAGATTGTGTGTTTGTCTGTGTGTGACCAAAACTATATCACTACTCAAGCCATAATTCCGTTTTTTATTTACATCACACTCTCCATGATTT
>CM042158.1:54342064-54349564 GCA_023376005.1 Doryteuthis pealeii
CCTATACTGCTGTGGCCTTTGGACCGTAATGTTGCATGAATTTTCTGTGTGAAATTTTCTTTGGGTTAATCACTTTTATTATCTTGTAATGTCCGATCCTGTAAAGAGCAGAACTGACTCTTAAGAATTTTAGTAATTCTTCTAAAAAAAGTTTTAAAAAGCTTTTCGAGTTTCTGGTCCGAAATAAATATATTACAGCTCAATGACAGTTTTTAAGTTTTGTCTTTCTTTTTGAAGTCTAATCTCATGAGCCCCCAGCACTACGGTCGGACACGTGTCATCACTAACGCTCGCTCTCCTGTTCTGTGGCTAGGCCACGCGCGTCCATCCGCCGCCGCCCGTGGTCCGGACTTTCTGTACGTGAGAATGCCGCTACTCGTACGGGCGTATACGCCTCTGTGAGCATGCTGCGGGTATGACAACCTCACCCCTCTATATATATATATATATATACGTATATATATATATATATTAATATTTAAAATATAGCGAGTGTTCATATATATTATATATATATATATATATATATATATATATATATATATATATATATATATATATATATATATATATTCAACGTTCTTTTTTTTCAGACTTCAAATTTTAAACAAACAGATATACAAGGACTATTACACGCTTTTCTCGACATTCTTTGATAAACATTTTTTATAACCTTCCATATACCAACAAATGCCCTGAAGATAACCTAAATAATAGATCGAAACACCGCAGCGTCGGCCAATAAACTTGCTACTCAACTCATTTAAACCTGTGTTTTTTCAATTTTTCTTGATATACTACATACCGTCGGATTCACTTCCTTTTCTTCATATATATATATATATATATATATATATATATATATATATATATATATATATATATATATATATATATATATATATTATTGGGAATAAAAGGCCTTAAATACCATGGTATCGTGGTTATGGACCATTTCCACTCGCGAGTATGTTCACGAGCTTCTTCAGACCACTGATATATTTTATTATTATATTTTATATATAACGTAAAAAAGTATGAACGGCTGTAAGGTTTTATTTTCATTTTTTGGAAAATGTGAAAAATTTAGAATTTGTTCGGAAGTATATAACGAAAAATGTCATGTGAAGGGGATTTTATGGTTTCTGACTACGATTGTCGCTAAATAATATATATCAGTGGTCTGAAGAAGCTCGTGAACATACTCGCGAGTGGAAATGGTCCATAACCACGATACCCATGGTATTTAAGGCCTTTTTATTCCCAAATAAATTTGCTCTGTTTACAATAATTAAACATTGAGCTCTCATACGGAACCTGAACTCTACAACAAACTACGGGTAGAGAAATAGGACCCACCTTGAATCACCTTGTACCAAGAAACTTGGTACCGCACCAAAGTATATATATATATATATATATATATATATATATATATATATATATATGGATTTGTGGTAGGTGTTATAGAAATGATGAAAATCAATTATATATCCCAAACATACTTTGAAAGAATGTAAGTATTCGTATTTGTATGTGTCTTGATATCAATTATTTCTTTGTATATTAACTCAATCGCCACTTTGAATGAATAATTTTATTTGTTTTAACAAGTTCCGCCATTTTCATTAAACAAAGAAAACATTTTATTGGATAAAGATGGAAATAATTAACTATATTTTATCATTCATTTCCATTTTACTTTTAATAAATTGTTTCCTTCGTTTCTTTGTTTTATGTAATTTTACCTTTCAGAAGTGATTGCTATCAAAATAGACCTTCTCGCGAACGAGAAACGTAAGACTCTAATCTATTTCTTAATTTTTGAGTTCGTTAATTATACGACTGTTATCAACTTGCAACTCCCTCTGGTTGAAAATGAGACCTTTCAAATCGTCTAAGATGAAATACGAAAATCTAGATCCTGATTATTTCGTCTTGCTTATCCGCCGAATTCTTATTTCTTATGATTGTTAGCAGAAGTGCTTGTTATCAAAATAAAAATTCTCACGAACAAGAAACGTTAGACTCAAATCTATTTCTTAATATTTGTGTTCGTTAATTCTATTGCAACTCCTTTAGTTGAAAATGAGACCTTCCAAATTTTCCAAGATGAAATGCAAAAATGTAGATCTTGATTATCTCGTCTTGCTCATCCGCCGAATTCTTATTTCTTATGATTGTTGTAACCTCAGCTAAATAAAGCACCATTGCGTTTTTATCAGGAAGAAAGAAAGGTAAGAAAAAGGACATGCTACACAGACAAATGGAAAAGAATGAAAGATATGAAAAAAAGAATGAATGAGAGTAGGGGAAAGACAGGAAAAGGGGTGAACGAGTGGTAGCGATAACGCTAATCTGTTTCAATGTAGCATAAGGAAAATATGAAGAGAAGGAAATAAATCTCTAAGAAATCAAGTTAAATCAAGGTTATTATACTTTTTATATGTTATTATACTTTATAATTCATTTACGACTAGGTAGCATATAAGTTTATTATACTTTATAAGGTTATTATATAATGTTATTATACTTTATAAGGTTATCATATAAGTTTATTATATTTTATAAGGTTAGTATATAAGTATATTATACTTTATAAGGTTAGCATATAAGGTTATAATACTTTATAAGGTTAGCATATAAGGTTATTATTCTTTATAAGGTTGATATATAATGTTATTATACTTTATAAGGTAGCATATACTGTTATACTTTATAAGGTAGCATAATATCATTATACTTTATACGGTTAGCATATAAGGTTATTATACTCTATTAGGTAGCATATAATGTTATTATATTTTATAAGGTTAGCATATAAGGTTATTATACTTTATAAGGTTAGCATATAAGGTTATTATATTTTATAAGGTTAGCATATAAGGTTATTATACTTTATAAGGTTAGCATATAAGATTATTATAATTTATAAGTTTGGCATATACGTTTATCATACTTTATAAGGTAGCATATAAGGTTATTATTCTTCATAAGTTTAGCATATAAGATTATTATACTTTATAAGGTAGCATATAAGTTTATTATACTTTATAAAGTTAGCATATAAGGTTATTATACTTTTTACATGTTGAATAATTTTTGTAATGGGTCTTAAATAAACGTATCAAACGTTGTATTAATAAGATTATCATAGTGGTATATCCACAGGTCCTAGTAGAGATAAATATATTGACTTTCGAAAGGGTACAAATTATTGAATACAATATTTAATATTTCTATTCAATTTTATTGTCATTTTCATGTTGTCATTCATAGTAGATTACTGCTTAGCAATCTAGTCTCGTTGATACATTACTATTCCTGGCTGGGTGTTCCATACTTGCAAATTTGTATAAAATCCCACCCGTGGCAAACGGGCTGAGTAAATACTCACTTGGTGCAATGATTTTGTCAACTAGATGTTTATTTATATCTCTATCAATTTCCGTTCTAAATCCTCTAGATTAGCTCACTCGGTAGAGTGTCCCACTGGTAACCTCGAGGTTCCTGGTTCGATTCCGCTCCTCGCCAATGAGTATGAGGGGTCCATGCATATGTGCGGTAAAGTGAGGAGATGATGGTAGAAATCGCGCGCCGTCTCAGACGCCAAAACAATCTCCTTTATCTAGTGCTCGTGAAAAGGGGATAGACTCCCTCGCTGTCTGGCTGATACCGACTTTAGGCCACTCCGTCGACTTTACTTACTTACTTAGGCTGGTGTTTAAAATATTAATTTTATCATCTGGGCTCCGGTTAATCTCACAGACCGCAACATAAGCTTCATTGTTTGTTTGTTTTTTTTCTTTCTTTTTTTGTTTTTTTTCTAAATCTCCAACTAAAGGTTGAAACTGCAACCTCAGCTTAGTTTTTCGTGTCCACTGAAAAAATAAATAGATTGAAATCGCCAACGATTTCCCTCGGAATGTTTTTAATATATATATGTATATATATATATATATATATATATATATATATATATATATATATATATATATATATATATATATATATATATATATATATATGCTGTTTTCTTCTTTTTTTTTGCTTGCTACCGTCAAATTCTTAGTCTTGATTAAACCGAGAGCGTGCACCCACTTAACCTACAATATATTTACAGTCATTATTTCATAACACTTATAATAATAATAATAATAATAATAATAATAATAATAATAAATAATAATGATAATAATAATAATAATAATAATAATAATAATATATATATATATATATATATATATATATTATATTATATATAGTTTTTCTTCCCCTACACTGTTTGCCATGCCAAGGTTGATGAGGCTAGTCAGCCCTACTATTTAAAAAAAACGGCTCTACTATTACCGTTATTAATACAAAAATAATTAATGGCGACAAAAATAATATAAGATTTAAAATCTTAAAGCTTTACGCATAAAATTTGGACAACCCACAAGTAAAGTTAATAATTCTGAAACCGGTAAAAATATTCTTAATTGCTTTAAATAAACAGAACAATTTCATTCTAAATCACGTTTGACGTGCACGTTACATATATTTAAAAAATAATAATATAATACTTACAAAATACACCGCAAGCATTATTTAGCGTCACATTAGCAATAATAATAATAATAATAATAATAATAATAATAATAATAATAATAATAATAATAATAATAATAATAATATCCCAGCAAGAAGACCAGGCCTACTGTTGATTAACAAAAAAGAAAGAACTTGTCAACTGGTGGATTTTGCAGTTCCAGCAGATCACAGGGTAAAGCTAAAGGAAAATGAAAAAATGGACAAATATCTGGACCTTGCCAGAGAACTGAAAAAGTTATGGAATATGAAAGTGAAAGTTATAACAATTGTAGTTGGTGCACTTGGAACGGTCTCAAAAGGATTGGAAAAGGGTTTGGAAACTTTGGAAATCAGAGGAAGAATTGAAACCATTCCGAACACTGCACTGCTGCAATCTGACAGAATACTCAGAAGAGTCCTGGAGATCTGAGGAGACTTGCTGTCACTCAGACTCCAGTGAAAGACCATCAGCTAACACTGATGTGAAAACTCAAAATAATAATAATAATAATAATAATAATAATAATAATAATAATAATAATAATAATAATTTAGAAAAATAATAATAACCTACTTTAGCAGTCCTGATTATAGATCAGAAGAGAACAGAAAATACTTAAATTAAAACTCTTTCGGGCAGTTTATCATCTCTTTTCATTATAATAACATTTTAAAAAATATTAGAAAAAGTCCCAAACAATAAGGATTTTTGTTAAAAAAATTGTTTGGCTATCGATATATTTAAATGAGAAAAATGTAAATGAATCCGAGAAATATCTTGAAAAAGGGATTGGAAGAAAAATATATAGACTTTGGTAACGCATGGTGACACATGCTCTTTGAGAATTTTTTTGCTTAAAATTTCAAATGTTCTATTTTCTTAAAAAGTGCTGTATGAATTAATCTAATCACAAAACGGTCCCAATTTTCATAAACTATCTTCATATTAACACAACATATGCTCTGAAGAAGATTTTTAACAAATCGAAATATTGCAATATCAGCATAATACAAACTTTATTTGAACAACAACTGTATGTGTTTTAATATTATCTTACCCTTATATACTGTCGCATTCATTTCCTTAGTTTTAATTAATATACTTTGGTATGGGTGAAATTTATTGCTGTTTTTTGTAAACATTGATCCCGAGCAAATTTCGTTTGCACGCACGGAATATTCTATTTCAAATGATTTTTAAAATAAAACAAAGAATATTTATAAAATTACAAAAACAAAATATCAGTTATCCAGATTTAGATCTTCTTCAGGACAAAGTGTTTTGATTAAAAAAATACACAGTGATATTAGAAAAAAAGATTCGTAAGTGATTTCGGCCTAAACGAAATTTTTAAATCTCAAAAGCTTTTCCTGGTTTCAACAGTTGATATTTTGAAAAAATTGAAAATTAAATTGACTTTGTTTAAAACGGGGACGTTTAAAAATCATTTTGAAAAAAAAAAAAAAAGTTATGTATTTTAGTGGAAAAAAATGAGGAATTAAGTTCGATGATTTTTCAAATATTACACGTTGTTTAAAAAAAGAGCAAATTCTGTATCATGAAGAAGATCAGTTTGCATGTCTGATATTGTATTTTTATTATTTTATTTTTATTTTTATTTTATATTTGAAATAATCTTAATTACTATATCCCGTGTGTGCTAACGAAATATGATCAAAACACGTGTTGACAAAGTAACAGTGATAAATTTCAGGCATATCAAACTGTATATATTTTTCTTCCAAACATTTTTCAATATATATGAAAAGTAAATGGAAGTGAATCCGCAAGTATGAAATAAATATTTTTAGAAAAACAATATAACATCATTTTTTTAAAATATTTATTTCATATATATATATATATATATATATATATATATATATATATATATATATATATATATATATATATATATATATATAAGTATATGAAAACAAACAATGCTGTTAAAATGAAAATATTTCATATCATATTCATAGCTAATATTGAACAATATTTCGATTTATAAAAATTATCATCAGAGCTTGTTTTTAATCCGGATTCATCGAGAGAGAAGAAGAAAATAATTTAATTTCAAAACGAAAACATCGATGTTCCAAAAAGCGTGCAAGCCATGTGATCGTTTCGTCGTTAGCACATCCGCTTCGCGTTTCTGCTTCTCTCTCGATGTGCCCGGATTAAAAACAAGCTCTGATGATGATTTTTATAAATCGAAATATTGTTCAATATTAGCTATGAATATGATATAAAATATTTTCATTTTAACAGCATTGTGTGTTTTCATATCCTTTTATCTATACTTATACTGTCGGATTCATTTCCTTACTCTTAACTTATATATATATATATATATATATATATATATATATATATATATATATATATATATATATATATATATATATAAAGTAAAGAAATATCAACAGACTTAGAGATTTAGCATTATAGTCTATTTCAGGAAGCTTATTTCAGGGAGACTATAATGCTAAATCTGAAATAGATTATAACGCTAAATCTCTAAGTCTTTTGTTATTTTTTTACTTATATATTTGCTCTGTGACTCTAACATTAAGAGCACACATTGAGCTCTCAAACTGCGACAGGTTTTTAAAAATAAAACTCCTGTGTCGTAAGGAAGATTTCTTCTCTGGACTTTTGGATTATATATATATACAGTCAGGGTTCGAATCACGCACAAGGCGGTCTTCCAATCTATAGCTCTGCTGATGGGGCCTAATAGACCGAAATGTACATACAGACATTAATTTTTCTCGATTTGTTTAGCCTTACATTTGAATAGGTATGCCCGCCTAATTAATTAATTATTAATTAATTAACTTCCAAAATTAGGTACGACTTCAATTAAGCACATATTCTCCCAAAAATTGTCGGCTAAAAAAAGCCATATAAAAAACACATCGTTT
>CM042158.1:54372064-54382963 GCA_023376005.1 Doryteuthis pealeii
CGTTACGGAAATTAAGGGGGCTTAACTCCTCTCTAAAAGTAACAATATAAAACGCCTACTAACGCACTAACATGGAGGCGCATGGTCTAATGGTTAGAGTCTCATGAAATGGACTCGTCAACCCGAGTTCAATTCTTGGACGATCATATTGGCATTTCACATGACGCTAATACCCTTGGGAAAGGTATGAATCTAATTCTCCTCCAGCTATGGGTAAATAGCAGGACACATTGGACTTTTTAACCATGGCTAGGTAACAAGTTTAGGAGATGGAAAACTCTGAATTCAAACCTGTTAAACTCCGCTTAATAAATTGACCTTGTGTCGCATCCTGCTCGTACGGAGAGGTTGGGTATATAAACATGAGCACATTGTCTTGGTTGTCATATCAAAGATACCGAAACTCGTATGTCATCACCGAATAAAAATTATAGTTTTTTTGAAATGACATTTCTTCATTGCTAAAGACAGGAAGATTACAGAAATTAAGTGGACTTGCTGCCACTTTGTTTAGTGCAATGGCCGCCAAGATTCACCTAGTGTAAAGATACAAATAATAATAAAAGCATTCACTAATGGAATAGTCTTGATTAAGCCTAGTCCAAATATCAATCACTAAATTTAGACTGAGCCAGAAAAGTCATTTTGAGACGGAGAAATTGTTATTGCATCTTCTTCATCAAGTGGATTAGAAAGTTTTGGTAACTGATTTCTTGTGTTCATTTCAAAAATTGAAAGTGACAACATCAGCCGATGCGACAAAATAATTGTAAAAATTAGAAGAAGCGATTTTTGTAATTACGTAATGGGTCCCAAAAATGTGTGAGATTCAAACAAAATCTTTGTTGTAGCGCCAAGAAAATAAATTGAATGTGACAAGTAAAAAGGAAAAGCAGTAGACTGTGGAGAAGAAGAAGAAGAAGAAGAAGAAGAAGAAGAAGAAGAAGAAGAAGGGTAATAGAGGTAAGAAGAAGAGGAGGAGAAGAAGAAGAAGAAGAAGAAGAAGAAGAAGAAGTAAATAGAGGAAAGAAGAAGAAGAAGAAGAAGAAGAAGAAGAAGAAGAAGAAGAAGAAGAAGAAGAAAGAAGAAGAAGAAGAAGAAGAAAGTGATGGTGATGATAATGATGATGGTGATGAAGAAGACGGAAATATATATATCAAAAGAGGAAGTTGATGATAATGACCATGCTAATGAAGAAGAAGAAGAAGAAGAAGAAGAAGAAGAAGAGAAGAAGAAGAAGAAGAAGAATGTGATGGGATGAGGAGTAGGAGGAGGAGAAGGAGGTAAAGACGCTAAAAGAAAATCAACAGAGGAAGAAAGTAGAACAACGATGATATTAAAGAAGAAGAAGAAGAAGAAAAGAAGAAGAAGAAGAAGAAGAAGAAGAAGAAGAAGAAAGTGATGGTGATGATGTGATGAAGAAGACGAAAAATATATATAGAAAAGAGGAAGTAGATGATAATGACCATGCTAATAAAGAAGAAGAAGAAGAAGAAGAAGAAGAAGAATGTGATGGGGTGAGGAGTAGGAAGAGGAGAAGGAGGGTAAAGGCGCTAAAAGAAATCAGAGAGGAAGAAAGTAAGAATAACGATATCAAAGAAGAAGAAGAAGAAGAAGAAGAAGAAGAAGAAGAAGAAAGAAGAAGAAGAAGAAGAAGAAGAAGAAGAAAAGTGATCATGATGATGATGATGGTGATGAAGAAGACGGAAAATATGTATATCAAAAGAGGAAGTAGATGATAATGACCATGCTAATAACGAAGAAGAAGAAGAAGAAGAAGAAGAAGAAGAAGAAGAAGAAGAAGAAGAATGTGATGGGATGAGGAGTAGGAGGAGGAGAAGGAGGGTAAATACGCTAAAAGAAAATCAATAGAGGAAGAAAGTAAGAACAACGATGATATTAAAGAAGAAGAAAGAAGAAGAAGAAGAAGAAGAAGAAGAAGAAGAAGAAGAAGAAGAAGAAGAAGAAGAAAGTGATGGTGATGATGGTGATGAAGAAGACGAAAAAATATATATCAAAGAGGAAGTAGATGATAATGACCATGCTAATGAAGAAGAAGAAGAAGAAGAAGAAGAAGAAGAATGTGATGGGGTGAGAGTAGGAGGAGGAGAAGGAGGGGTAAAGGCGCTAAAAGAAAATCAAGAGAGGAAGAAAGTAAGAATAACGATATCAAAGAAGAAGAAGAAGAAGAAGAAGAAGAAGAAGAAGAAGAAGAAAAGATAAAAGGAAAAACAATAGTATGGATTGTGCTAACATGCGCATGTCTCGACATTATGGTGTTTATACAATGTAATCCAAATGATATTATTCTAAAACATAAAATAAAATCAATAGTAGAAGGCATCGTATAAACCATTCGTCTTCTTCAGAGCACAGTTATATGAATCCACTATAACTGTGCTCCGAAAAAAAAAAAAAAAAAACAAACAATAAAAAAAACAAAAAAAAAAACTAATGGATATACCTGCCCTCTATTATTGTTTTTTTCTCTTTTATTTCTAAAAGAAAAACTAAAAAAAAAAATGTCATTTAACTATGATAAATTTATTTCTACCAGAAACTCAAAATGAGTTTATTTTCATCAGAGAGATTTTTAAAAATACTATGTTAAATAAATCTGATTAGACTAGACTCAATTCAAGCTTTTGATCGAAATAAATTTATTATAGTTAAATGACGGTTTGTTATGTTTTTCTTTTTTTGAAAGAGTTCAGTATACCCTGCTATTTACTCATAGCTGGAGGGGGAATTGGATTCATATTTTTCCCAAGGGTATTAGCGCTATGTGAAATTGAAACAGCTTCGTCCAGGAATTGAACTCGGAAAATTTATATATATATATATATATATATGTGTGTGTGTGTGTGTTTGTGTGTGTGTGTGTGTGTTTGCTGCTGTCATCTCGTGCTCGAGTAAGACCATTTCCTGATCTTTTGTTTTTCATAGTTAGGTGCCAGTAGCATTTGACACTCTATCCTTGTATCCTGGAGAGACATACTCTTCCACATAAACAACAGGTTGGAACTTCCCCACTTTGAATGTTGCTGGACTGAAAATTACCCTTTCTAATAGCCCGCTTCAATTTTTGGTGTTTAATTCGGTTGGACTCAAATTCTTTCACAGACCGGTTATATATATATATATATATATATATATATATATATAATATATAAATATATAATATATAAGGGTGAACGTTCGCCCGAAATATCGGAATAAATCGAACTAGGAACATAACAATGGCTGTATATTGAAACTGTTTGTTTTTATGTTTTTTTTTTGTTCACTTGTTCATTTCCATGCTACATGATACCGAAAACAACGTTCACAAGGTCAAAGTTTATACCAATCAACTTTATAATATATATATATATAATATATATATATATATATATATATATATATATATATATATATATAATGGGGTGTTTAGGCATCATTTCTTTTTGTAGACATATATTGTTGATCATTGCAGCCATTTTCTGACGCACATTTGCAATCATTTTTTCTTTTATGCTTTCATTTTGACGGATTTTCTTCTAATGATATCTGGCGAAAATTGGTTGATGTATTTGCCATAGTTGATTGACCTAGTACTTTCCGCCCTATCGTGGGCCATATTCAGGGTATTTTGAAACTGTACAACAATGGGTTGTTCCATTACTTATTTATATAGGTTGAGTTTATTTTATTTTATCTAAACAAAATAAACTTTAAATATAGCACCACTGTTCAAAATGCCTATAATTAACGTTAACAATTTATAAATAATAATAATGATATTAAAAAAGATAATAAAAACAATAATATAACACCAATAATAACAACAACAATAAAATAATAGGGCGGAAGTACTAGGTCTATCAACTATGGCATATACATCGGCCAATTTTCGCCATATATTATTAAAACAATCCGGCAAATATGAAAGGATAAAAGAAAACAATTTGCAGACAAAAAATGGCTGCAATGTTCAACAATATATATATATATATATATATAAATATATATATATATAAATAGAATGGGTACAAGAGGTAACTACTCAAGTTTCACCAATAGGATCTTCCATAAGGATCTTCAGTTTCAACATAAGGATCTTCCATAAGGATCTTCACCATAAGGAGCTTCAGGGTTAAATGTGTTCATTGCATTAAAATGTGTTCATTGCATTAAACTGTTCGTTATAAGGAACAGTTTAATGCAAGAAACACACACGTGTAATCGACTGCGATTAATCGGTGTCTCGATTAATTCAATGGATTTAACCCTGAAGATCCTTATGGTGAAACTCGAGTAGGTTACCTCTTGTACCCATTTTATAATAAATCTGCTCTACTGACGTATTGAGCACTTTGTATTTGTTATATATATTTGTCTTACCCCCTAAATTCTGCACCACCTAACCATTGTGACCATATTCACCGGTAAGTAAGTTTTCAATTATTATATATATATATATATATATATATATATATATATATATATATATATATATATATTGAAATATATAAGGATTGAAAAAATAACGTAGCGTTCAGCCATTATTACACAGCCATTATATAGAAAAGTTGCAGAAACACACACAACCTATCAAATATCGGACATATTCTGCCAAAATAATAACTCAATGCTGAAGAAGACAACAGACCAGAAACACGTGTCGCATATGTAAGATAAATTTTTTTTTTTTCTCCCGTTGGAACCAGAACAACATTATATATATATATATATATATATAATATATATATATATATATATATATATAATATCATTGGCTGCAGCATCCGCCGCAGGTTAAATTTTGGAGTTTTCCTTCTCCTAGACACTTGCCTTGACAAGGTTGAGGAATGCATCTCTCCGGCGGTTTTGCTACGCGCCTGGATACCAATTCAAGTATTTCTACGTCCCTGCGTATGTTATTTGCTAGATGGCCGTTGAACGAAAGGCTTCATCCACCCTTGATGTTGACTTGTTTCTTTTTAGCTCAATGTGTCAGTCACTTAGAGAGTGGGATTGGTTCTGTGCAAAGCCTTTCCTCACTTAAAAAAGCTTCAGGCACAGGCATTGCTTGATTTGCAATACATGTCTTGTCCTTTATATGTTTTTGAAGCTCACCATTATATTGTTTGAACTGTTGAGCTTATTATATTATTATTATTATTATTATTTATTATTATTATTATTATTAATTTTATTATTTACTCCTTTTGAGTGTTTCACATCAGTGTTAGCTGATGGTCTTTCACTTGAGTCTGAGTGACAACAAGTCTCCTCAGGTCTCCAGGACTCTTCTGAGTATTCTGGCAGATTGTAGCAGTGTAGTGTTCTGAATGGTTTCAATCCTTCCTCTGATATCCAAACTATCCAAGCCCTTTTCTAATCCTTTTGGACTGTTCCAAGTGCATCAACTACAATTGGTATCACTTTCACTTTCATATTCCATAACTTTTTCAGTTCTCTGGCAAGGTCCAGATATTTGTCTATTTTTTCATTTCCTTTAACTTCACCCTGTCATCTGCTGGAACTGCAAAATCCACCAGTTGAGAAGTCTTTCTTTTTTGTTTATCAACACTAGGTCTGGCCTTCTTGCTGGGATAAGGTGATTCGTTTTTATCTCAAAGTCCCAGAGAATTTTGTGCGTTTCGTTCTCAAGAACAGATTCTGGTTTATGCATATACCTATTTTGTTGTGTGGTCAAAATTTAATTTTTGGCATAATTCCCAGTGGATCACCTTCCCAACCCAGTCGTGTCTAGTTTTGTATTCTCGTTGTGCTAGTTTGCTACATTCGCAGAGTATATGGTTTACAGTCTCATCTCTATTACCGTAAAGTCTACTATTTACTATTTTGTTGGGTCTTATCAATTTTTGCTTTGATGTAGTTTGTCCTTATAGCCTTATTTTGTGCAGCAATTATAAGTGATTCTGTTTCTCTTTTGAGGTTTCCTTTCTTAACCATGTCCAAGTCTTTTCATGTGCAACTCTTCTATTTGTCGTTTGAAGCGTCCGTATAATTTTTTTCTTCCATTTTTGTTTTCTAGTCTTTGTCGTTTTTCTGTTTTGTCCATCTGCCGTTTCTACTATTGTGGCGCCATAAGTAGTTTGTCTTTGCTCTTCCTTGAGTACTTCAAGTTGCTGGATTGTGGTTTCTACGCATTCCTCTATGTTGGCAAGACCTCTTCTCCTTCCTTTCTTGACACATACAATCTATCTCTATCATCTCTAGGGTGGAGAGCCTTGTGCATGGTCATTAATTTTCTCGTCTTTTGGTCTATCTGTCTGAGTTCTTCTTTTGTCCATTTTAAGAATGCTCCTAAGTATCTTATAATGGGACAGCCCAGGTATTAATTCCTTTGATCAGATTTCTGCTGTTAAGTTTCGTTTCTAGAAGTTTCTAGTTCTCCTGAGATATTCTTTTTTAACTTTTCCTTTCATTTCTGCTTGAATGATATTGTCCGCTTCTAAAATTCCCAAGTATTTGCTAGCTTTCATTTTCATCAAAAGATTTATAGTTTCCTGATTTGGTAGTTGTATTCCATTCATTAGTTTTCTTTCAACCCCTTTTTATTACAAGCATAGCACATTTTTCGATTCCAAATTCCGTCCCTATATCCTGGCTATATATTCTAGTAGTTTGTACTAGGCTCTCCAATTCTTTTTAATTTTTACAAAAATTTTAATGTCATCCATGTACATAAGGTGGTTTATCTTTTCTTGTGAATTACTAAATTTGTATCCCCCGGTACATTTTTCAGTATATGGTTTAGCGGCATCATTGCAATAATAAAGAGTAGTGGTGATAATGAGTCTCCTGGGAAGATACCTCTTTGGATTTTTATCTTCTGCCAGGGATTGTTTTCCAGCTTTTAATTGAACTTGCCAGTTTTCCATGGCTTTTTTAAATGAAGTTTTATTTTTTAACATTTGTAGGCATTCTAAAATCCAGGTATGTGGACCATGTCATAGGCTTTTCTGTAATCAATCCAGGCCATTGCATATTTTTTCTCCGTTTATTTTTGACTTTTAAGAAAGTATTGGTCTATATAGAGTAGTCGTGGGTTCCCTCTTTTCCCTTGCGACATCCTTTCTGTTTCTTCTGGGAGAAGTTTCCGCAATTGAGTGAAAAGTATACTTCTTCTCTTATAATACAGTTAGATTTCCACATCATAGGTAGACAAGTTTTGGTCTTAATTGCTGGGGACATTTCCTTTTTGTGGTCTTTCTGGATTAGTGTACTTATCCCTTTTGTCACCATTCGGGTACTTCCGTTTCTTGTAGGCATCTGTTCAGTTGCTGGGCCATTCTTTTGTGGATAGACGTAAATTTTGACCAGAATCCATGTATGCCATCATGGCTGGTGTTTTCCTTTGTACTTTCTTAAGTACTGATTTAAGCGTAATTGCATGAACACTGGCAACAGGTCCTTCCCAATTCCCCATGTTCATTTTTGATATCACTTATCCACTTTGACTGCTTATTATGTTCTTTCTCATCCTATATCACTCCAGAATTTTTCTGCCTTCTGTTGCATTTGGGGTGTTTCAATAATGTTTGTTTTGCTCCATTAATTTGTTCGTAAAATCTCTTTCTTGTTTTGGAAGGTCTATTTTTGTTTGTACTGTTTGGTCTTTTCTGATAGCCTTTGGTCTTACTTCTATAGCCGTTTTTGTTTATTTCTTCATTTATTATTATTATTATATATTATTTATATTATTATTAATATTATTATTATTATTATTATTGATTACTATTCAAGCAATGGCAATACTTTGAACGCGAGTTTTCTGCCATCATATATATATATATATATATAATATATATTATAATTATATATATCAGAAAGTATACGTGCCGCATGTGGACAGTCAGCGCGGTTTGACACCATCATATCAAGACTAATGAAAATCGAGCGTGATTATTATGATATGTTATGTAGATTTGAAAAAGCTGTGTCTCAATACACAGTCATCAGCAACAGTTATGCTGGTGTGAAAAAATAATGCGCAGTGTCTGTTGTATGTATTTTTACAACCACTTAGCTCGGGCTAATGGCGAATTTTATGACACCACCGGCGACAGTGACACGGTTACCGATATCCCTTATCCTAATAATTTCTTCTTTTTAATATTTTCTTTTTACTTGACTTTCTCGTTATCCTAGAGGTAGAAAAACTATCACTTGTCGTAGACGTATTGATTTGCCAGTATAAGGGGATTAACTGAAAGAATATTTTTCGTATCATTATATTACTGTAAGAATCTAATTATCGCTTACATACCCAGATTTATACGTACAAGCACAACACACATACACAAACATACACACAACACACACAACACACACACACACACCATTATATATATATATATATATATATATAATATATATTACAAACAATGTAAGAACACTAGTTTTCACTCAGTGTCTTTACGTGGACTTGACCAACAAAAATCTCACAATCGTCCTTATTATCAGTGATAAATTTATTTTTCCTAAACAAAAAAACCCTGAAGAAGATCTACTAAACAGATTGAAACACTGCAGCATGGCTGAATAAACGTCACTCATTTTATGAACCTGTGTTTTTTTCAATTTTTCACTATAATTCCATACTGTCGGATTCACTTCCATTTTCTCTTACATATATATATTATGTGTGGGGGGGTGCTAATATATAATATATATATAATAATATGTGTGTGTGTGTGTGTGTGTGTGTGGTGAATATATAAATATATATATCAAGGTTCCTAGTTCGATACCGACCTCGCCAACTCAGCGTACGAGTAGCACAGAGATATATGTCACAAAGTGAGTAGCTGGTCATAGGTGTCCGACCCGCTTCAGACGCCAAATAAATCTCCTTGGTCTAGTCCGTGTGAAAGGTGATAGACTTCCTCGCTGTCGGACTGATACCAACTTTAGGCTACACAGACAACTTTATTTAACTTATATATATATATAATATATATATAATATATATAATATATATATAGTATGAACAAAAAGTAATAAGACAAGCAGGAATATTTCTTATATGTTGTTCATTCATTATATATATATATATATTATATATATATATATATATATATATATATATCTGTGTGTATATGATTTTTTGGTTAGATTTTTGTCACACCCAAATTTCTTTGTCGTCCATAAAATGTAGTGCCATGAGAAATCATAATTCCCCAGCACGCAGTAAAAAAATTTTTAATCAATCGTATATTACGGTTAAATGGAACTGGGTCGGACAAGTAGGCATATATATATTTTTTTTTAAATTGACGGGAATAAAAATAATTCTATCCTGAAGAAAAAGTATGGAGAACCATTGTAATTATTACAACTATTTGGTTTGATTTACCTATTTTGATATTTTTATACGTCTCTTTTTTGGAGATCTGAGCGAATATGAAATTATCCTTAATTGGAGAATAATATTTCTCTTTTGTGTCATTGTTTCTTTAAAAAAAAAATCAGAATGCAAACGATCTGTCTAAAATTTGATGTATTTTGCTGTTAATCTTCAAAATATACTTGTTTTGTAGGTTGCTTGTTGGATTTTTTAAGCATTTTTAACTCAATTTTTTTTTCATTTTAACCGAAAAATGGGAACCTAACAATACCACCACTCCGGGTCAGAGTAGAACTGTTCCACTGCGTATTATTCATTGGGATCATGTCTTCTAGAATTGATTGGTTGGTTGGTTGGTTTTTTACGGCATGTCAATTTTTATTGGATTATTTTAATTCATTCTTGTGGTAATTCATTAACTTTCAAACAATTTTTAAAAAAAATCAAATGGAAACGATCTGTCTAAAATTGATTCTTTATCTGTAAAACTCTTCAATAAACTTGTTTTGTAAGTTGGTTTTAGTTGGTTGGTTGGTTGGTTGGTTTTGGTTGGTTGGATTTTACGGCAAGAAATCCGTGTTGGGTTCCTTTATGCTGAAGAACATTCTGGATTTATTCATTCTTGATGGCACTCAATTTTTTAAACATTTTTTTAACTAGAGTAGATCAGTTCCATTTGCGTGTAGGTCTCTAGGATTGGTCGATTGGTTGGGTTTTACAGTATGGCAACCCTGTTGGGTTTTAATGCCGAAAATATTCTGATTTGTCTCATTCTTGATGGTACTCAGTTTTAACCTTTAAACTTAATTTTCAAACATTTTTTGAACTCGTTTATTTCTATCTACCTAGAGATGATATCCTAACAAGTACTACCACTCCGGGTCAGAGTAGATCAGTTCACTGCGTGTTCTTCATTGGGATTAAGATCTCTAGATTGGTTGGTTGGTTGGCTGGGATTTTCCGGTATGGCAATTCACTGTTTGGGTTATGTTAATGCTGATACATTTTGATTTATTCATTATTGACGGGTACTCAATTTTTTTGTTTTTTTTAAGTCGATTTTTAAACATTTTTTAACTCAATTTTTTCTCCATTTTAAACCATAAATGAGAACCTAACAGATACAACCACTCCGGGACAGAGTACACACTGCGTGTTATTCATTGTGATCATGTCTCTAGAATTGATTGGTTGGTTGGTTGGATTTTACGGCATGTCAATTCTTTATTGGATTTTTTATGCCTAAGAATTTTCTTTAATTCATTCTTGATGGTATTCAATTAACTTTCAAACCACATTTTTAAAACATTTTAAAATCAGTTTTTCTTCTATTTAACGCATAGATTGTACCCTAAACAGGTACTACCCACTCCGTGTCAGAGCGGACTTTGAGTAATGGGTGAGAAGTGGTACTCGCACAATTCCCAGATCTCCAGATTTTGAACTTCACATGATAGAGTTTAACGTCATACCAAGGCCAATAAGACCCCCTGCCATCGCCTTCCTAGCATATAATAATCTATAATAATTTGGGCTAA
>CM042158.1:54382973-54387973 GCA_023376005.1 Doryteuthis pealeii
ATAATTTTCATTTCGCACCCGTTTCCAGGGCTCCCACTATTAAATATATATTTAGATAAAAAAAAATGAATACGATCACCCCTGTATTGGTATGTTGCAGCTGAGTCGGGAAAGTGGCCTTTTTTCTATGAAAGTACTTAAAGTGTGAAACGAAGACCGAGGGGAGTGAGATGGTGAGACATTGGAGTGGACCTTATCACAACCAGATGTACCACAAACACAGCAAAGACTATTAAAAAGTTGCCAGTCAAAAATTTAGAGAAGATTTTAATAATATGAAACAATTGGGGTTAAGAAAAGGCGACGATTGAAAGAAAATTGATGAATATAGAACGCGTTTTGTATAAAGTTCTAATCAAGAATGATAATTAGGAAGTTTAGACGAGGCTGGCCCCTTCTGATATGACAAGATACAGCACACACAGCACACAACACGTCTGCCTAGTTACTGGATTAAATTCACTGGCGGATTAAACATATAATATAAACAATAAAGAGTATGCAAGTTGATAATGGATAGTATTACTATTACTCTATAGTTACTAGATTATTTATGTGCGGAATGGTTAGCTCTGAGCTAGGCTGTCGACTATACTGCTCACTTTTTCACAAAATTATAATTATAATATATATATGATTAGCTATATTAGCTATATAATGTAATATAATATTATTTTAAATATTTTACCAACTAAATACAATATTTTTTAGAAAAACTCATAACAACTCATATACTATTATAATTTTTAGAAATTTACAGAGATGTAGCAAATAATTAATTGTACTCTTGAGAATGGTATCCTCGCACAGCGTTGCACATCATGGTAGGTAGGGGGGAGGATTTTTAAAAAAGTTAATCTCGCTTTAGAATACATTAGAATTACTGTTGTTTTTATCGCGAGTGGTAGAATTCACTCGGCTGGAGTTTGCCCCATAAAAATCCTCACGGAAATCTATATACAATTTATTATGTAATGATAATTTCATTTACAAATAATTTACAATTGCAGAAGTAATAAAAAAGATATATAAAGAAATGCAACTCTCAAAAATATAAATACAAATTCATCTCTTTATATTTCAAAAGACGAAAAAAAAAAACATTACAAATGTACCAAGAAAAGTAAAACAAATAAGCATGTGCAAAAGTGGATTTGCCTTCTGTTACACTTTTCAAACTTTGGAGATTATTAATATTAATACTATCATGAATATAAATCAACCGAATACAGATTTCGCATTATATTTTGCTCAAAAAAAAGGCCAGAGTCCTGGCTGATATGTTAAATTTGTCTCTATAATCCAAATATTTTACTTGGTCGTTAATGTTGATTTTTAGTATTGATTTTAAGTTTCCTATTCTGCGACATGCAAATAACACACAACTTGCTCAATTTTATTAAATATAGATATACTGTTTAGATTTAATATATTTTTGGTAACGCATATATAAGACAAAATCACTAAACTGGACTCGATTAAATTATATGTATGACTCTGCTTCTGAGTTACAATTCGGACATAAACAATGCACAGACAACTTGTGTTTATATATATGTCGTATAGATATTACTATTCGGACATTACATACATCATCGAACTGGGTCCATATTTAGGTTGATTTGTTTATTAAGTATGTGAACGAGTTTCGGATAACAAATTACACTCACACCACAACTGTCCTTTATATATCGGTATAAGTGTTAGCATTCGGTATATATATCATACAACACCAACTGCTCTTATGAGCGAGTATTATGATTTGCGCGCATCATCAACGGATGCAACTCATACTTACTCATCATACTTCGCCCATTTTAATTATACTATCACAGTGCAGATTAATTCGGGACATACATACACCACAATCTGCCCTTTATATAACGTATATGATTTTACATATCAGATTTACCCATAACTCTTAGTGAAACACTACAACTGCTCTTGTCATATAATATAGAAATATTGGTAAGAAAAGATTTGCAAATCGGGCAAAATTACATAACATACGCAGCACTTTTACGGTTACATTATTGATTTACAATCTTCGTCACTCCGCATCCGTATATATACGTATAAGGATATACATCGAGTTTTAATGTCATGTCACTATATAATCAAAACTGTACCCCTATATTATTTAGTATACGATTACATTGTACCTGGTTCGTATCTAAACATAGTCTCATTACAACACAACTTCTCGTTTATTAAATGTTATAGTAAGAGTTACTTTCTGGGTACATTACATACCAGCAACCGGTCCATTTATATATCAGTAAAAAGAATTAATTCGCAATTACGGTAAAAGTTTAGATAAAACATACTACATCAAATGCCCTTTTTATATAAGAAAATACTAGTATTACAGAGTTTCGGTTTTCTTTACTATATGCGATATCTAGCATCAACTGCGCTCATTTAATATACGTATAGATTGCATTCAGGACATACATACACCAACTGTCTTTTAATATGTGTACTAGATTACATTCTCGGAACCAATATCTAATTTTATTGCTACTTCAATATATCTCATTCAATATTATCATAATTATTTAGATCTATCTTTTTACTCACACCATTTATGAGTTTATAACACATCACGCGGGTTAGCTGATGGTCTTTCAGCACATGGGAGTCTGTGTAGTGACAGCAAGTCTTCTCAGGTCTCACGGACTCTTCCTGTAGTATTTCTGTGCAGATTGCAAACGTGAGACAGTGACGTGTATCATGAATGGCTTTTGAATGTTTCTTGCCTTCTGATAATCCCATGTAGCAGTCTTACAGACTTATCCCAAACTGTTTAGTCCCCCAATCGTTTGGGGCACTGTTCCAAGTGCACCAACTTACAGATTGGGTATTGACCTTTCAGCTTCAATTCGCGATAACTTTTCAGTTCTCCTGGCACAGGTCCAGATATTTGTCACACTTCTCTCTCTCTGATTGTTCCTTACGTTCGCACGCCTGTGATACTGCACTGCGACTAGTAGTCAGAGGCAAGATAAAATCCATTCCAGTTGACCAAGTGTCTTTTCTTGTTTATTCGGTTAATAGTCACAACAACTTTATTAGGTCTGGTTTCTTGGCAGAGGAGTTACTTAATTTCGCAGGATCAAATTATCCCAGTTATTGCACGTTTTAAATTTCAAATCAAGTTTCCCTAGAGAATATTTGTGGGCAAGTTTTCGGTTCTCAAGAACAGATTTCCCTTGGTTTATGTCATAATTACACTGATTATTGGGGTTGGTGGTGGTCAAAATTTCATTTCCTTCTCCAATCGAATTTCAGTGGAAAAATCAACCTTTTTTTCCTGTAACACAGCCCAGTCGTAAAGTGCTGTACGCGTTGCTGTTGTTGATTCATTTTTTTTTTTTTTAAGTTTCGATAGAGACTATGAGTATTTGGACTCTCAGTCTATAGTATTACGCCAGAGTATTACCTGCGCTGACAAGTCTAGATCACGTCACTTATTATAAAAAACAAACTAACAGAGTCAAAGTGTCACATAGTTCCTAAATATTATATGTTGAGGACAAGATCACTCTTAATCAATTTATATATTGGTGTCATTTTTGTTGCGATGTAGTAATATCATGATCTCTCTTTATAAGTGCATTTATTCCTTGTGAGCAGAATTTGGCCATGAGCATAATTAAATTTTTAAGTTTTATGATTTTAAACATCTTTATCATGTTAGAACTGAGTGATTCTGTTCTCTTTGGAGGTTCCCTTTCTTCAATAACAACTTGCTGCCGAAGTTTAGTCTTTGACGTCGACAGTGCAAACCTTTCTTAATCCATGATTTCTTGAGATACGTTATGTTTGAGGCATCGCGTTTAACAGCTGAAGAGATTTGAATATGGTAGATACTGATTGTGATTCTTCTTATGCAAAATTTTGTTTTTGCCTCTAGTCTTGTCTAATGGATATCTTACCAATACTTTGTTGTTGGAGTCACATAAAACTAAATTTTAACTAGGCGCGGCCCTGCCGTTTCTGCTAATTTTAGGTTGGGTGCCAGCGCGATGTGTTAGGGTTAGGTGAGGTTTGGGGTTAGTTGTCTTTAATGTGGGACCACATTTAAAGACTATAGATGGTAAATACACTTTAACTCATATGGGTGCGTTTTGTAGAGATTTGTGCGGTCCGTTCGGAATATGGGGGCAAGTCCCATCTCAATATAAAAATTTTCCACTTATTACAGGCAAAATGTGGTTAGGCACACAGACCTCTTCCGTTCTTCTCTGAAGCTAGAAATACTTAACAAATAAACAATATAAATGTAAATCATCTCTCTAGTGGAGGGGAATATTTTGTTATGTTCTAGTACGGATTCGCTCGATCATGATTGGGGTGTCGTAATTGCGTATAAATTAATCCTGCCTGTAGCAAAAAATTTTGATGAGTGGTGTATTGGGCTGGGTCTGGGTTCTTGCTATGACTTGTATGTCTCCAGGTCCACTCCTTAACTAAACAGAGAATTGGTTTCCTGTGTATAAATGCAATGTTTTATTAACAAATATCTGGGGACGAGGCCGAGTAGCTCATTAAATCCTTTGATCATGATTTCTGCTGTTGAGTTTTCGTTTCTAGAAGTTTCTAGCTCTCCTGAAGATATTCTTTTTACTTTCCTTTCATTTTCTGCTTGCATGATATTGTTCCACTTCCTAAAATTCCTAAGTATTTGTAGCTTTCCCATTTTCATCAAGAGAATTTTTATAGTTTCCTGATTTGGTAGTTGTATTCCATTCATTAGTTTTCTTTCACCCTCTTTTTTATTACCAAGCATAAGCACATCTTTTTTCGATTCCAATTCCATCCTGATATGCCTTGGGCTATATATTCTAATAGTTTGTACTAGCGCTCCATTCTTTTTCCCCATTTTTTGCAACAAAATTTAATGGGTGCAATCCATGTACATAAGATGGTTGGATCTTTCTTGTGAATTAACTAATTTGTATCCCCTGGTACATTTTTTCAGTAATATGGTTTCACGC
>CM042158.1:54397973-54432973 GCA_023376005.1 Doryteuthis pealeii
CGTTTATCAACATCATTTTGTATGGATGCATTTGAAGATCATTGTGAAGAATTCTTCGCAAACTTCTTTCGGAAATGTGGAACGGAGTGGAGACTCTTGAACTGAAGCTCTTACCACTGCCACATTTTCTGGAGTTCTGGTGGTGCGAGGTCGGCCGGTTGATTTTCGTTTCAATGCAGATCCAGTAGCTCTGAAGTTGGTAACCCATAGCAAGATCGTGTTTCGAGCTGGTATGGGATCATGTCTACCAAGATTGAAGTGCAAACGGAACACTCTTTGTGTTGCAGTTACAGATTCGTTTGTTTTGATAAATGTTTCCACAATGAAAGCCCAATGCTCACCAGTCCAATTCATGGCAGCAACTGAAATAGAAACGAAAAACAATGGCATTATAAAGAAACAAAACAAAATGGCATTATATGATAAAAAATGGCATTATATGTACTTCTCGAAAATAAAAACACTTTTTTGTTTCTTTACTTTCTTTGCCTTTTATTTAACCTACAAATGTGTCAGATCATTGTTTCTTTACTTCATTTGCATTTTATTAAACCTACAAATGTGCCAGGTCATTTTGCCTGACCCTATATATATATATATATATATATATATATATATATATATATATATATATATACTGGATGAATTGAATTTTCATGGATCACTACGCTGGGATCAATTCAATTTTCATTGTTAATCTTTCCTGGAATATTCAATTTCAGTTATTAATTTCTTCTGGATCAATCTAACTTTTTCGTTTGATAGTTACCTATCGATTATTGCAGTTTCAATCATTCTTCTTATTTATACTATTGGAGGGATGTATGTAGAGTTTCGAATATACCAACTGTACTTCTTCAGAGGGGTAAGACCCTCACCAAATGGGGCCACCTGTTGGCTGCGGGTGGTTACCCATTATGCTTAAAGATGGAATACTGATTGCTAAGCAGTCCATGACATGCAACATACCATTTTGGTCCTTACAAAGGCAAAAAAATCGGAAAGGTCATTTCCGATCAATAGGCTGGTCACGTCAACTATATGATTGCCGCGTGGTGTAATGGTTCAAGTCATAGGAAATGGACTCGTCGCCCCGAGTTCAAATCCTGGACGTGGTAATTGCATTTCACTTATCGCTAATACCCTTGGGAAAGGTATGAATTCTAATCTCCCTCCAGCTATAGATAAATAGTAGAGCAGACTGGGCTCTTTAACCTTAGTTAGGCAACCAGTCTAGGAGAAGGAAAACTCTGAATTGAAACCTGTTAAACTCCGCTTAAGAAATTGACCTTGTGTCACATCCTGCTCGTGTGGAGGGGTCGGTAAATATATATATGATTGCCCCAACACTATTGTCCCTGTGATAACCAGTTCACTTTTTATTATATATATCCAAGAAGTCGGTGGATGAGCGTCTTGCCTTGGGGATGACGTTAAACTCTATGTGATGGTGATGTTCTAATTTTGAACCTCTGGGGAATGTAGAGTACGCCTTCATTAATCTGAATCGGAATGTTATGCTTGTTCATGTATATTTACAAAGACATATTTTCTAACATGACATTCTTCTATTAAAATCAAAACTATTTTTGTATAAAAACGTGTCTTTGGTTTGGTAAATATACATGAACACACATTTTAAAATCTTTCATTCAGTGAAATCATATAGGTGCCAGAACTTGCCGTGGCCAGCCGATTGATCAGAGGGGAGCTCTACAGCCGCCTGTTTAGCCTAACTAATGGCCTAAGTGGAGTGTTGCATAACATGGACTACCAATCCACCAGGATTCCGTCTTGAAGCATCACGGATAGCCACCCACAGCCAATAGGTGAGCCCCTCTGCAGAGGTGCAGTCGGCTTATTCAAATGCCGCAGCCGACAGGGCTGCAACCAAATGAAGCAGCTACCACTCATACAAAATGCCACTGCTACTACTGTTACGTAGTGCCTTCTTTACCGGCACTAAATATCTATATGTTATATACTGGCATCAAACTCACGGTCTTACTTCGTGTATCTGCATACGTGGTACCGTCACTAACCCTAGACGATATATGTAGAAGTCAGCTACTACCGACTACTGGACTTTAATAAACAACAGATACGTATGTACAAAGGGAGGACCCTTCTTTATTTTCTTCGATGTGTGGGTGTTGAAGGAGCAGGGCTTACAATGGTTGACGATGACTACTACTACCGTTGGGATGACTGGCGATGTTGGAGTAAAGGGGTCTGGTGACGGCTCACAGCCCATCCGCTGTGACCGTGAGTGCGGTCACTCACTTGTTCTCCGTTCGCTGTCTCGTGTCTGACTGACTAACTGACTCTGACGACTCGACCCTCTGGTTTTTGTTTTGACGACACGCCTACGCATCTTTATCTTTTGATCTGATAACGAACCTTAGTTATATATTTCTTTATCCTCTCCCTGCTTCCTTGACCGGAAACCCTCTCTTCCGTTCTTTAACTTCTTTTCGATTTTTTTGTTTAATTTAACCAGAAATTCTTATTTTCGTTTGTACAATATACAACACTATGTTTGTAGTTGGAGAGCAGTGGACCACACATTGCATAAAATGCAAGAGGGGCCACGTACCCTATGGCACTCAATGTCTAGGTTAGATTTCGTGCCAGGTTACAAATAATGAGCATCTAGTAAGGACTGAACACGTCGTTCAGTTCTTATTAATCAAGGAAACTTGCGTGCTAACAATTATATCATGAAAAGATGACCTAATCTTCATCTAAAGCGTGTATCACGGAATATCAAGTGGAGAAAATCAAATGGGAGTCTTTTGAGGAAACCTTCAAACAGTTAATTGTAAAAAAAAAAATCTAATAATGCAGTTTACTTTGTTGTTAATAAGCGAACGATATTTAAAGGAATCATTTTAAAAGATGAAAATAATTTTCAGTGTAATAGCATATACATGCAATATCTATCTATCTATCTATCTATATATACTATATATATATATATATATATATATATATATATTTGGGAGAATATGTGCAGAATAGGCTGAAATGTACATACAGAGATTGATTTTTCTCGATTTGTTTAGCCTTACATTTGAATAAGTATGCCCGCCTAATTCAATTATTATTAATTAATTAATTTTCAAAATTAGGTACTACTTCAATTAAGCACATATTCTCCCAAGAATTGTCAGCTAAAAGAAAAAAAGAAAAAAAAACAAAGCCATATCAAACACATTGTTTGTTTGTTTACTTCTCATATATATATATATATATATATATATATATATATATATATATATATATATCATCATGTCGCGCTGTTAGCACGGATATCCATGACAATCGCTCTCCACCCGTCCCTATCACTCATCATTCTCGGGAGGTCCTCTATGCAGCAGCCTGTATCCGCACTGAGCTGGTCAATGTACATATTTGCTGGTCGGCCCTCATTGGCGTGCCCATGTGCTGAGTTCCACAGGAGGACTTCAATTCGTCCTTGCTTCCCCAGCAGTGTCCTGCGTGTCTTGTCCGCCTTACTCGGATGGTTTGGGTGATATGTGGCAGGTGGCCGTACAGCTGTTTTATTCTCTAGTCGCTTCGTTAGGGTCCAGGTGATTTGATATGAAGAAACTCTAAAATTCCATTGGAGGCCCTAACTACTGGTGTTAATTTGAAATGAACATTTATATATTTTGTTAAATAATGGCAATCAATTTTTTTAAATAAAGAGTGTACATTCTTCAAATATTTTTGGATTTAAAAAATGTGTACATTAGTGGTGTTAATTTGTTATACAGAGCAACGGCATATATTCAAAAATACTTAAAAATCAAAATATACATAAAAATAGCATTGAAATTCTATTAAAAAATGTTCAGCATTTGTACATCTCAAATGTAAGCAAACTATTACACCACGATCCTCCCCTTCTACGCAGGCAATTCTGGTTAGTGTAGAATAATCATACTAAGTTCCAATTACCGTTGAATTGGTAAGACAAGGCAACAAGTAGCCGTAACTGAATACGGATCTAATCTTGTTACAATCCTACTGCAGAATGCCAGGGTATTTATGAAGCCTCATAACATTCATAGAAAATAAGCAGCCAATCAGGACTCAAGGAACGGAATCACCCAAATACATGAATGGAATATTCTTGAGTACCATAAGTACCAGCTGTCTTGGACCAAGTTCAGTTGTGCTTAGCCAGTTCCTGTTGTCAAAATCAACAGTATACTGGCTGACTGACTTTAATATGGCTCTGCGAACAGTTAGTTGCCTGCTTGTAGATTATAATGATATACCAGCAAATTTGAAGTAAGGCAATCAGAAACGAATCATTTTCATTCATTGAAATAAAAGTCTAAGGAATATGAAATTTAGCTCTAGTTTTAACTACTGAGCACTTTTTAAGCTCATGTGTAATAGAGCAAAGAAAAATAAGAGTCAGATCTTAGCCCTGAAGAGCACTAAGCGAAACTTTTAGTAGCTATATCTGACTGATTAGCTTTATATATATATATATATATATATATATATATATATATATATAAGTAAAGTAAAGTCATCGGGGTGGCCTAATGTCAGTATCAGCCAGACAGCGAGGGAGTCTATTATCTTTTCAATAACCGGTTTAGCTCAGTCGGTAGAGCGTTCGGCTAGGAATCACAAGGTTCCTGGTTCTATACCGGTCCTCGCCAACTCAGCGTTATGAGTAGCACAGGGATCTACGCGGTAAAGCGAGGAGCTGATGGTAGGTGTGGCGCTCTACCTCAGACGCTAAAAAAAACAATCTCCTTGGTCTAGCGCTATTGAAAAGGATATATATATATATATATATATATATATATATATATATATATTGATATGAGGAAACTATAAAAACCCCCTGGAAGCCCTAACTACTGGTGTTAATTTAAAATGAACATTTATTTATTTTGTTAAATAGTGGGAAAAAATCAAATTTTTCATAAAGAGTGTACATTCTTCAAATATTTTTGGATTAAAGAAATGTGTACATTAGTGGTGTTAATTTGTTATACAGAGCAACGGCGCAGTTGGCTTCTAGTAGATTATAGTGATATACCAGTAAACTTGAAGTAAGGCAATCCGAAACGAATCATTTTCATTCATTGAAATTAAAGTCTAAGGCTTATCGTTTATTCTTTTACCAAAAAACAACAACAATATATGTCTAGGTTAGATTTGTTACAACCTTAAAAATGTTAGGTATCTATTAAGGATTGAACCCCTCGTTCAGTTTTAATTAATATAGGAAACTTGCGAGCAAACAATTATATCATGAAGAGATGACCTAATCTTCATATGAAGCGTGTATCACGGAACATCAAGTGATGAAAATCAAGTGGGCGTCCTTTGGGGAAAACTTCAAACAGTTAATCGTAAAAAAAAACATAATTTAATAATGTTGTTTACTTTGGTGTGAATAAACGGACGATTTTTAAAGGAATCATTTTAATAGATTAAAATACTTTTTTCAGTGAGATTGCATATACAAGACTATCTGTCTATCTATCTATCTAACTATTGATTATATATATATATATATATATATATATATATATATATATATATATATATATATTAATTAGTGTCCATTCTTCAAATATTTTCGGATTTAAAATATGTGTAGGGATTGAACCCGTCGTTCCGTTCTAATTAATGAACGAAAATTTCTTGTAAACAATTACATCATAAAAAAGATGACCTAATATTCATTTAAAGCGTCCATCACGAACATCAAGTGGAGAAGACCAATTGTGAGTCCTTTGAGGAAATCTTCAAACAGTTAATCGTAAAAAAATTTAATTTCATAATGTTGTTGACTTTGTTGTTAATAGACAGAAGATATTTCAAAAAATCATTTTAAATAATTGAAATATTTTTCAGTGTAATAGCACATCTATATATCTATCTAACTATATAAGTATCTATCTATCTATCTATCTATCTATCTATCTATCTATCTATATTTGTTTAAATGTTTTGTTTAAAGTTGGGCATTACGAAGCATTAAAAATATATAAATGAATGAACTCGATATTATGGATTCACTTATTTTTTTATTATTATTTTTGTCATAAATTTTCAGGTTCGTTAGATACCCTTTATCAAATGATTGTTATTCCTGTTTAACGGCCTTTTTGTCTCTGTTGTTATCGACAGCGGCAGCGTCTGTGAAATATTTATAATAACGGAGAATTCCAATGTCTGCGTTCAATCCCTTCAGGTGTGTTTGTAATTTTAGAATCCATTTAGTATTGTACTATGCGGGGATTTGAGATTTATAGTGGATTTGTGGTTATTTTGTCTTAGTCTAAAGAGTGTTGATATTTCTCCCACATATCCGCTATTTCTGCATTATGTGCAGTATATATAATATATGATGTTAGCGCTATCGCATGTTAGGTGTGGCGGATGGATTGTTATGTTTGTGTAGGTATTTTTATTTCGGTTTCCGTATGTATGTGACTGCAAATTTGGCATCTAGGCTTGTTGCATCTTTTATTACCTTTCCGTACTATATATATATATATATCCAGGAAAAAGGGATGCCACGAGCCTCCAGATAAATAAATGCCACGAGATCAAATCACTGCCACCCCAAAAGAAAAGATTAATTGAAACCCGATACCACCACAAGGATCAGGGGAGAATGTATAAACGCAAGCTGAATTCATATGTAAACCATTTTCAATAAAGAACATGATCTGTCCAAACTCCTAGCGTTTTCAGATACCCATGGGTGGAAATAGACAATAATCCCTTAATACCCGATTTTTAATTTTTTTTTTCTTTACTAATTACTTTGCTCTGTTTATGAAAATTAAACATCGAGCTCTCAAAGACGAGCTGAACATTTCAACACTGTACCGTTGGAAGGAAGGACCCTCTTAGAATCACCCTAATAAGAAATTACTTGGTACCCCACCTATATATATATATATATATATATATATATATATATATATATATATATATATATATGTATATATAATTATTTGATATGAGGAAAATATGAAAAACATATTAGAATATTATATAAAAATCACATTAGAATCCCAAACTACTGGATTTAATTTGAAATGTATATTATACCTATTTTGTTAAATAAATAGAAAAAAATTTAAAAATCATGTTTACTTTGTTGTTACTAGTCAGAATATTTTTCAAGGAACTTTTGAAGGAAGCTTCTTCAGAGTTTTATTGAACATAAGTACTTGTACATTCGCTTTTAGAGGGAAAGGGTGAATGAATGAGAGTTGAGGGCAAGATGGGTGGGGTTGGTGTGTAGGGATCTTTATTTTTCTATGTGGTCAGTCTGTTGACTTAGAAGATAAATTTGATATTGGAGTGTGTGTCAAATGTGTATCAGAGGAAATTTGATAGTCGGAGTGGATCAGAGTGAGGGGAAGTAGGTCATTTGGTAGTGTGATGGGTTGGGTCATCAAGATCTTTTAAAAGACTTGTAAGCATAATAGAACTTACATGCAATCTCTCTCTCTCTCTCTCTCTCTCTCTCTCTCTCTCTCTCTATATATATATATATATATATATTATATATATATATATATATATATATATTTCGTGTTGCAAGTCAATAAAAAGTGGAATATAAATGAGTTCAAAACATACGAAGAATCTGGTAATGGCCAGCCGTGTAGTTGTCAGAATCCCCGGCTGTCAGCTTGGAAGTCGAGGTTTCGAGTCACTCACGGAGCAGTCTCCCATGTCTATACCTTGCTGATGAGACCTAATAGGTCGAAATGTACATTCAGGGATTGAAATTTTCTCGATTTGTTTAGCCTTACATTTGAACATATATGCCCGCCTAAATTCATAATTATTAACTATATATATATATATATATATATATATATATATATATTAATTTTGGTACAATGTGATAAATAGTGAGCATCTAGTAAGGATTGAACTCCTTGTCACGTTCTAATTAATGAACGGAAATTTCATTCAAAAAATTACATCATGAACAAATGAACTAATCTTCATTTAAAGGGTGTATCACGGAAGATCAAGTGGAGAACATCAAGTGTGAGTCCTTTGAGGAAAGGTTCAAACAGTCAATCGTAAAAAATCTAATTTAATAATGTTGGTTACTCTGTTGTTAATAAAGGGACGATATTTCATAAAATCATTTTAAAAGATTAAAATACTTTTTTCAGTGTAATTGCGTATACATGCAATATGTATCTATCTACGTCTATCTATCTATCTATCTATCTATCTCTCTCTATCTATCTATCTATCTATCTATATATATATATATATATATATATATATATATATATATATAATATATATAATAAAGAAATAATAAAAGACTAGAGATTTAGCATTATACTCTATTTCGAGGAGCTTAGACAAAGTGTCTAACCATCCCGAATCGTCGGGAGAGTTAGACACTTTGTCTAAGCTCCCTGAAATAGACTATAACGCTAAATCTCTAATTCTTTTGTTATTTCTTAACTTATATTTGCTCTGTGACTCTAACATGAAGAGCACACATTGAGCTCTCAAACTTCGACAGGTCTTTTAAATAAAACATTTGTGTCTTGTATTATATATATATATTATATATATATATATAATATTGTTCATAATTTCTAAACATTAATATTCATATGGAATACGTCATAATCTTTTTTAACATTTACTCGTGGACAATTCACGTTCGACATTCGACGGTTTCTGATCAGTAATTTTCGATTTCACATGCAATCATCACGTCATCAGCTTTCATCTATAAACACCATGTAAATGACGGTAAATAACCTTTTATCACACATTCAACATAAATTTTAAATGTCCTGAAGAAGGTTTTATTTTAAAAAAACCCGAAATACTTAAGTATCGACATAAAGAGTTTCCATCGTTCGTGACATCCCGTGTTTGTTTTCTTTAAAAAATTTTCTCCACATATATATATATATATTATATATATATATATATATATATGTGTGTGTGTGTGTGTGTATTGTTTGATCTGAGGAACATATAAAATGATATTGGAAGTCCTATCTACTTGAGTTTATTTGAAATGAACATTTTTTTTTATTTTGTTAAATAGTGGCAAAAAATCAAATTTTTAATAAATAGTGTCATTCTTCAAATATCTCCTTCAAATATCTACTTCAAATATCTATCCTCTTTTCACTAGCGCTAGACCAGGGAGATTGTTTTTGCGTCTGATGTGAAGCGCCACTCCTACCTTCAGTTCCCACTTTAACGCACAGATTCAAGCCGTGCTACTCATATGCAAATTTGGAGAGGGCCAGTATCGAACCTGGAACCTTGTAGTTCCTCGGCGGATGCTCTACCAATGAGCTAAACTGGCTCATTCCAGAAAGAATGGTGCAATATTCACCAGATTGATAAGCAGCGAGAGTAAATAGTAGAGCAGGCTTATTTTTCTTTAGCATGGCAACCAATCTAGGAGAAGGAAAATTCTGCATTCTGTTGTAATTTGTAAAAGATGGGTACATTAGTGGTGTTAATTTGTTATACTGAGCAACGCCGCAGTTGCCTGCCAGTAGATTATAGTGATATACCAATAAACTTGAAGAAGGCCAATCAGAAGCGAGAAATTTTCATTAATTGGACTAAAAGTCTAACATCTATCGTTTATTCTTTTACGAAAAAAATGCTTTCCGTTTGTAAAACCAATCTATGTGTAGCTTTGATTTTGTACGAGGTAACAGATATGAGACATCTAGTGAGGATTGGACTCTCCCTTCAGTTCTAATTAATATTGGAAACTTGCGTGCCGACAATTACATTATGAAGAGATGACCTAATATTAATTTGAAGCGTGTACCGCAGAAAATCAAGTGGAGAAAGCCAAGTGTGAGTCCTTTGAGGAAACCTTCAAACAGTTAAGCGTAATAAAAAATTATATAATTTGATAATGTTATTTACTTTGTTGTTAATAGACGGACGATATTTAAAGGGATCATTTTAAAAGATTAGAAGATGTGTTCAGTGTAATAACATATATATGCAATCTCTCTTTCTTTCTCTCTCTCTCTCTCTCTCTCTCTCTCTCTCTCTCTCGCTCCTCTTTCCCTCTCTAAAGCGGCCTAATGTCGGTATCAACATGATAGTGAAGGAGTCTATCCCCTTTTCACTAGCCTAGACCCATAAGATTGTTTTTAGCATCTGAGGTGGAGCATTACAGCTCCCATCAGCTTCTCACTTTACCTCACAGAGCCATGTGCTACTTATATGCTGAGTTGGCAAGGGCCGGTATCAAACAAGGAATGTATATATATATATATATATATATATATATATATATATATATATATATATATATATAGCATACACATGCAATATCTCTCTATGTATCTATCCATCTATATCTATAACTATATCTATCTATAGCTATATACATGTGTGTGTGTGTGTGTGTGTGTGTGTGTGATCTGAGTAAAATATAAAAATCACATTGGAAGCCTTAACTACTGGGGCTAATTTGAAATGAACATTATATTTATTCTTTTAAATGGTGGCAAAACGGATGCCTACAAGTAGATTATATTGATATACCGGACTAAGTTACCTTCAAGCACCCCATGGGGTTACCTGGATTCAGAGGGACATGTTTCGCTTTGCACCGTCAATATCCGGTTGTTTGTTACCGGACGATTTTTAGACGCATTTTTTTAAATTATAAAAACTAAATGCTAACCCTAACCCTAAACCCTAACCCTAACAAACAACCGGATGTTGACAGTGCAAAGCAAAACATGTCCTTCTGAATCCAGGTCGCCCCTGGGGTGCTTAAAGGTAGCTTAGTCCGATATACCAGTAAACGTAATGTCAGGCAATCAGAAACGTGTCATTGTCATTTATTGGAATAAAAGTCTAAGATCTATCATTTTATTCTTTTACGAAAAGATTGTTTCCGTTTGTAAAAACAATATATGTCTAGGTAAGATTTGGTGCAAGTTTACAAATATTGGGTATCCAGTAAGGATCAAACTCGTCGTTCAGTTTTAATTAATATAGGAAACTTACGTGCTAACAATTACATCATGAAGAGATGACCTAATCTTCATCTGAAGCGTGTATCACGGAACATCAAGTGGAGAAAGTCAAGTGTGAGTCCTTATAGGAAACCTTCAAATAATTAATCATAAAAAAATAATTTAATAATAATGTTTACTTTGTTGTTAATAGACGGACGATGTTTTAAGGAATCATTTTAAAAGATTAAACTATTTTTCAGTGTAATAACATTTACATGCAATATCTAAATAAATATAATAACAAAATAGCCCACATTTTTTTTTGTAAAATAACGTCACTTTCCTTGGTTCATAACATAATTAAAATGGCAAAATTCGAGTTGCTATCAATTTGAACAATTTAAGTGTAAAATACGTTTTTAAAAAAGATGGAAACCTAATGAATTAAATTCACTCTCTCTCTCTCTCTCTCTCTCTCTCTCTCTCTCTCTCTCTCTCTCTCTTTATATATATATTATATATATATATATATATATATATATATATATAGTAAGTAAAGTCGAGGCGGCCTAATGTCGGTATCAGCCTGATAGCATAAAGTCTATCCCCTTTTCACTAATTAAAATGGTGTAAGAAAATTAAGTAAAGCAGCCGTCTAGTAGTAGTTGGTTGGTTGGCTGGATGGATTTTACGGCATGTCAACCTTTGTTAGGTTATTTTATGCCGAAGATGTTTTGTTTTATTCATTCTTTATGGTAATAACTTTTAACTCCATCATTAAAAACATTTGTAAGCTCATTTTCTTTCAATTTAACCCATAGATTGAACCTAACCGGTACTACCCCTCCGTTTCCTAGGGGACCTGGGAGTAAGAGCTCCAGAATTGAAACCTCACCATCAGGTTGAGTTTAATGTCATACCCAAGGCACTAAGACCCCCTGACCTCTAAATTCTAGCACATATATGATAAAAAGGGAGGCGTGTGGTCTAATGGTTAGAATCGTAGGATAATGGACTCGTCAACGCGAGTTCAATTCCGGGACGAAGTTTTGGCCTTTCACATAGCGCTAATACCCTTGGGAAAGGTATGA
This sequence comes from Doryteuthis pealeii, assembly GCA_023376005.1. NCBI lineage: Eukaryota > Metazoa > Mollusca > Cephalopoda > Myopsida > Loliginidae > Doryteuthis > Doryteuthis pealeii. The sequence continues at coordinate 54,410,059 of CM042158.1, forward strand.
ATCCTACTCTCACTCCAGCTATGGATAAATAGAAGGATAGACTGGACTCTTTAACCATGGCTAGGTAACCAGTCTAGGAGAAGGAAAACTCTGAATTCAAACCTGTTGAACTCCGCTTAAGAAATTGATCCTGTGTCGCATACAGCTCGTGCGGAGGGGTTGGTTAATATATATATATATATGAGAAAAAGGGTTGGAACTTGCCATAAAGTACGAGAATCTGATGTGACCACCTGATTGATTCGAGTAGTAGTAGTAGTAGTAGTAGTAGTAGTAGTAGTAGTAGTTGTTGTTGTTGTTGTTGTAGCAGTAGCAAGTACTACTTTATATTATACAAGTAGCAGGTACGAAAGAAGACCTGACATATCTAGGAACACTCTTGTTGGGTTCAAAGTTATATTACTGTCAATTATTGTTGGTTGACAAACAACTCCGACTAAGGGTATTAAATACAACAATGGACTTTAATACAAGGACAACAAGTGGAGAAGCATTTATAACATGAAGGACACACACATGAGAATATATACAAAATGAACATATATAAGTAACACATAAAAGGGATAAGAAACAATAAGGAAGTACAACATAGATACATAAATGTACTTATAAATGATATGCAATGGAAACGCGTGGTGTAATGGTTAAATTCATGGGAAATGGACCCGTCACCACGAGTTCAAATCCTGGATGTGGTAATTGCATTTCACTTAGCGCTAATACCCTTGGGAAATGTATGAATCCTGCTCTCCCTCCAGCTATGGGTAAATAGTAGAGAAGACTGAGCTCTTTAAACTTAGTTAGGCAACTGGTCTAGGAGAAGGAAAACTCTGAATTCAAACCTGTTGAACTCCGCTTAAGAAATTGACCTTGTGTCACACCCTGCTCGTGCGGAGGGGTTGGTAAATATATATAAATGATATGCAGAGTTCATAAACCAAAGTCACTTACTGACGTAGTCTGTGTGGGGGCAAATATGTTGAAAAATAAACCTCATTTGGTAACATTCCATGGGAATATGTTGGTCAGCCTATGACATTTCAGCCAACCCTCAAACGCATATATGTATGCATGTATATATTTATGCATATATGTTGGCTGTACCAGTTTTGAGAGTGAAAGAATTGAACATGAAAACCTCATGTGTCAACTTCGAAATTGGTGAGAACACGAAGGGTTGGAAATTTAAAACATGTGGTCGGATTCTGCTTTCTAAGGCTGGATATGTCAATCATAAGAAATATCATCAGAGACAATTCATGCACACTCCAGGAACAAATAATGTGTCTTGTGCAATCTGTAACCAAGTCTGTGAGTCGGTTTCTGGTCTAAAGAGAAAAGGGTTATCTTCCCTTGCTCTCAGGCTTTGCCACTAGTGGGTGTACACGCCCTGCTTATTTAAACACAGCCAAGAAAAACTAACCCTCGTTCTCATTTGGGATCTCCAGACATACACTATTGGTGACCGTTTGGAATTGTGGCACTGTAGGAAGTAAGTGATAACTTTTCGAGGTAACTTTCATCTCTTCAAAAAATAGAATGGAAGGTTTAACTTAATAATTAATGTCGAAAGATTAACCATTATCTTTTATTAGTTCCTAAATAAAGAAACATAAACGTATTATGAAAATTGCAGGAACTACAAAATCCACCAGTTGACAAGTTATTTCTTTTTTGTTAATCAACACTAGATCTGGTCTTCTTGCTGGGATAAGGTGATCCGTTTTTATTTCAAAGTCCCAGATAATTTTATGCGTTTCGTTCTCAAGAACAGATTCTGGTTTATGCATATACCATTTTGTTGTATGGTCAAAATGTAATTTTTTGCATGATTCCTATTGGATCACCTTCCCCATTTGGGATCTCTACACATACACTATCGGTGACCCTTTGGAATTGAAGGGAAGGCCCCCAACTAAAAGTGGCTCCTGTAGGAAGTAAGTGACAACTTTTCGAGGTAACTTTCATCTCTTCGTTTAACCATGAACTCTTTCTTCTTTCTTTATACTCGATGATTGATCGTCCTCTTCATTTCAAAAAATAGCATGCAAGATTTAACTTAATAATTAATGTCGAAAAATTAACCATTATCTTTCATTAGTTCCTAAATAAAGAAACATAAACGTTATATGAAAATTCTAAAAGAGCCAACTGGCTATCCCAGTACCAGATTAGATATATATATATATATCAGACGTTCATTTGCAATCATTGACGAATGAACTTACAACCAAAGGATTCTTTACCAAGGATATCCGCTGGAAAATAATTTTAAATAAATAGATTCTGAATTTGAATCGTGAAAAACTTTAAATAAGTAATATTAAACTTCTATAATATAATTAGAATTGAATTTTAACTGATTTTACTAGCTATCATTTATAAATAGAATTAAGTTAGATTCAATACAAAATAAAAAATAAGGAATAAATAAACGAATAGAGTAAACTGCACATGGCAATTGAAAAAAAAATGAACTAACATAACGTTTCAATTGTTAGTTTTGTCGAATAAATTTATCTTGTTACATAATCTATGCGGTTGCATAAGATTATTGTCAATCCCCTTTATTTCTAAAGGGATGGCCCTTTTCATATCACGACCGGACTTTCCATGGAAGATTTCAGAAAGCCCGCGAAATACGTGAAGTCACGTGGGACCTGGTTGGGTCCTCAGTTTCAGTTTAGACGCCAGGCAGAGAAGATGTCCTGCCTTAACTGGAGCTCACTGCATACGCCCGCTATGTTAGTCAGATGTTTAGTTACACGAACTGTTTAGTTAAGTAAATAAAAGCTTAAGAAAATAACACAGTTTTGTGATTGGTGAATGTCTTGGTAACAAGACTGATCTAGAAGAAGAAATAAGTTAGGTGCGACCGACCGACCAAGAGGAAGTCCAGATGTTAGAAGAGATGATAGAAGAACTTAAGATATAAAAGACGCCAGAAGAAGAATAGAAGTAAGTAAAGAGGTATGCAACAATCTTAGTTCAATTATGTAATGACATAGAATATTTGAAGAATCAGATAGTGTCCTGATGAGATACTTTAGATCGAAACCATGGTAGAGCCATGTTCCTCTATTACTAACACACACACACACACACACACACACACATATATATATATATATATATATATATATATATATATATATAATATGTGTGTGTGTGTGTGTGGTGTGTGATCAACAGATACCGTGTTTCGATGTATCACTCTCCTCATATTTCGCGCAGGCAACTGCCAACCAGGATCGAATCCTGCCCGATTTATCATGTCAGTCTTAACTATCATCAGCACCTACAAGCGAATAAGAATTTAACTGATAAATACATACATAGTTATATATGTCAAGGTCACCAGAGAGAGCACATGCCAGTTTAAAAAGAGAGTCTTGCTTATATATATATATATATATATATATATATATATATATATATATATATATAATAAGATAGAGTGGCTTACCAGTGAATATGGCACGATGTTTGGGAGGTGCAAAATTCACGGGTTAAGTCAGCGATATATCAAATACAAAGTGCTCAATACGAATAGAGCAAATTTATTATAAAATGAATACAATAGAAACCTACTCGAGTTTCACCATAGGATCTTCAGGGTTAAATCCACTGAATTAATCGAGGCACCGATTAATTGCAGTGAACACAGACGTGTGATCCACTGCAATTTATCGGTACATCGATTAATTCAGTGGATTTAACCCTGAAGATCCTTATGGTGAAACTCGAGTAGGTTTCTATTGTATCCATTTCATAATATATATATATATATATATATATATATATATATATATAGATATAGAGAGAGAGAGAGACGTTACTTATATATATATATATATATATATATATATATATATATCCATTTAATTTTTTTAAAGGAAATTATTTTTGGGTGGAGAAATGCATTTGATAACATTATTTACCCATGATAATCTCATTCCTGTAGTTTAGTTGGTTTTCTTTTGTAAATAATAATATACAGAAAGATCGTTAGAGTGAATCTTATTTCTTACTTATTTTCCTTGCAACTCTCATATATTTTTCGCTCTTCTGAACTTTGGAGACTGTCTGTTAAAAAACAGAAACTGTAATTTAAAACCATCCGCTCTGACACTTACCACACACACACACACACACACACACACACACACACACACACATATATATATATATATATATATGTGTGTGTGTGTGGGTGTGTGTGTGTGTGCGTTTGTGTTTGTGTGTTTGTGTGTTTGTACATGTGTGACTGTCTATCTCAGCGCCTTTGTTTAGTGTCTTGTATATTTTCTATCTATGTGTAAAAGTCAGTCTGTAATTTCGTTACACTCGGGCCATGACATACACACACACGCACACACGCACATATACATATATATATGTGTGTGTGTGTGTGTGTGTGTGTGTGTGTAAGTAAAAGTAAAAGTAAAGAATATAAATATAGAACAAAATTAGCACTTTCCCTAAAAACTAATCAATCTACTCACATTAAAAAAAAAAAATTCGGAAGACACTTATGCTCCGGGGGAAGTGAAATATATATAATATATATATATATATATATATATATATATATATATATATATTGTGTTTAATTCTTATATTTTTATTTTTCCCGTCTTCGAGGGATAATTAGCACAAAAAGAAAAGCGAGAATCTCGAGTGTGGAAAATATGACATCTTTCCTTTGCCAAAACAGGTACAAGTAAATAAATAGTCCTCGTAATGAAAAGAAGATAGGTGCGGGGAAAAAGATACATAGGCCACACACATACACACACACACACACATACATATATATATATATATATATATATATATATATATATATATGTGTGTGTGTGTGTGTGTGTGTGTGTGTGTGTGTTTGTGTGTGCAAGGGTCTACTTTACCCTCGATAGAGTACCCGCCAAGGAATCGTAAGGTTACTGGTTCGATCCCGGTCAAACTCAAAGCATGAATAGCACAGGTGGTGTAATCTGATCTGTGCACTGAAGTAGGGGCTGGGGTAGGATGGCGCTCCTCCTCCACAATAAAGTTCCTTGTTCTAGCACTAGCGAAAAGGGGAGAGGATCCTTCGCTGTCCGGCTTATACCCTCTAGAGGCCACTACACCAAATTTACTTTAGCACTATTGATATATCTAGTATTCGAGAATTCAAAATAAAGTGCTCGATTACAGGTTTTAGAGCTGTATTTATTTATTGACTATAGTGTACAATACATTTAAGGTGCGATTGTTACCATTGGTTTCCAAGCAGTATGTTTGCCACTTTTCATCAAGACAACGCGTATGTTAAGAACTGCAGGGAATGTCAGTGCATTTATATATGTGTGCTTGCATGATCCGAATCATTGTATTTCTCCGCTTAATAGTGAAAGTATTGCGTGTATGTTCACACACAAAATTGTCGGAGTTATGTCGATCTTTAGCTCTCCAAATTAGTTGATAGCACATATGAATTAAACATTTTTAGGAAAAACTAATGATGTTATTAGTTTGCTGACAGAATCTGTTTCGACCTTTTGATAAAGCGGTCTTCTTCAAGAGCGAAATATTTATGAAGAAGACCGCTTTATTAAAAGGTTGAAACAGATTTTGTCAGCAAACTGATAACATCATTTGTTTTTTCTAAAAATGTTTAATTCATACAGTCGGATTCACTTCCATTTATATATAATATATATATATATATATATATATATATATATATATATATTCCCATTAATATATATATATATATATATATATATATATATTGCCATTAAATATATATATATTGCCATTAAATGCCACCCATATTTAAACTCTCGCTTGTATAGCCCAAGTGGATTTAGCCAAATGGCAATGGTACCTCCATATAGTTAAGAGTACCCTATTATTTGTTGGATCAGGCAATGCAAAACCATGTTTACGTGCATGTTTAGGATATTTCAAATTGTAGGAGATTTCTCAACAGCCTGTCTCACAGGATGGCCATTTCTGGAATTCAAGTGCTTTGAATTCTTCCTGATGGCTTCTGTCCTCGTATTTTAAATTAAAAAAACACCACAGAGAAATGCAACCGAAAATGATACGTATCACATTTAATGGTAACCCCTGCACAACATCGTCTCTTGCTACAGCCCAACTAATACCAGTATTCAAACGGACATTGTCACATTTTACTACGAGCTATGTTATCTAGTTGGACACATTCTTAAACACAACGTCTTGATCATTAGGTGAGGTGTGAATGCTAAGACGAAAATAACAAATTATCTTTGCACAACTTCAAGAACAGAAACAGAATACTTCTATCCGAGTTCACTCTCAAGAACTAGCTTATATGCCTAAACACCAAATATCATGAAAAGAAGAGTAAATTTTTGTTGCGGATGTAAGGGAGGGAAGTGGTAGTAGGATTTGTTATAATGTGTATTTTTTTTTTCTTTTTCTTTTTTTTACTAGGTATCTTCTTGTTGTCATTTTGGTATGTAACTGTTTATGATGGCTTTTCCTAGGCGGGAGGAAATATTAAGGAAGCATGGATTTACAACAACTAACATTTAGTGTGTTGCTTATAACAGTGGTCTTACAATTTTGTGTGTGTATGTTTATTATTATTATTATTATTATTATTATTATTATTATTATTATTATTATTTACTACTTTTGAGTTTTCACATCAGTGTTAGCTGATGGTCTTTCACTGGAGTCTGAGTTACAGCAAGTCTCCTCAGGTCTCCAGGACTCTTCTGAGTATTCTGGCAGATTGTAGCAGTGCAGTGTTCTAGATGGTATCAATTCTTCCTCTGATTTTCAGACTTTCCAAACCCTTTTCCAAACCTTTTGGGACCGTTCCAAGTGCACCAACTACAATTAGTATAACTTTGACTTTCATATTCCATAACATTTTTAGTTCTTTGGCAAGGTCCAAGTATTTGTTCATTTTTTAGCTTCAGCCTGTGATCTACTGGAACTGCAAAATCCACCAGTTGACAGGTTCTTTCTTTTTTGTTAATCAACACTAGGTCTGGTCTTCTTGCTGGGATAAGGGGATCCGTTTTTATTTCAAAGTCCCAGAGAATGTTATGCGTTTCGTTCTCAAGAACAGATTCTGGTTTATGCATATACCATTTTGTTGTAAGGTCAAAATTACATTTTTTGCATAATTCATAGCGGATCGCCTTCCCAACCCAGTCGTGTCTAATTTTGTACTCTCTTTGTGCTAGTTTGCTACATTCGCATAGTACATGGTTTACAGTCTCATCTCTATTACCACATAATCTACATTTACTATTTTGTTGGGTCTTTTCAATTTTTGCTTTGATATAGTTTGTCCTTATGGCATTATTCTGTGCAGCAATTATTATTGTTATTATTATTATTATTTGTTTATTTATTTATTTATTTATTTTATTATGGAAATACATTGAGTATGGACATACATATCAAACATTTACTTTATTTAAAGATCTAATTCCTTAAAAACCAAAAAACTTAAAAATGAAACATTCCAAATGGTCTTGCGTTGCTAAAATGGCTAATGTAAAATTAAAATGAATTGAAAAAAAAAGTTACATGTTTGTTTTATTTGTAATATTAAAATTGTGAATTACGAAATATATTTTTGGATTTTGGTCACATGTCGTTCCGGTCTCCGACTTTAATTCACGCTACGTTTTAGTGAGCCAGCGTCAGGCGAATTTCCGACCGAACTTAGATATTTTCCGTGTCGTGTTTTTAATCACTTTTTGTCAGCAAATTAATGTAGATATATCTAACACGTCCCCCCAGATTTTATCGGTAAATCAATGTAAACATTTTACAACGCCCCTTTTAAGAAAGAGTGAGTGAGTGAGTGAGTTAGTGAGTGTGTGTGTGTGTGTGTGTGTGTGTGTGTGTGTGTGTGTGTGTGAGAGAGAGAGAGAGAGAGAGAGAGAGAGAGAGAGAGAGAGAGAGAGAGTTTAATCAAGATTATTGTACTTATTACATATTGAACTATTTTGGAATAGCTCTTAAGTAAACATATCAAACGTTGTAATAATTAAATAATCCACATATCCTGCTAGTAATTTCTCATCCCTCATTTTATCATCAAAACCCTTAATCCATTCTTTCTTATATGGTGGAGAGGTCAGCGTTGCTACTTTGTAGTGACAACAAATTGTATTAAGAATGACGAACCACTTTGTAGAGGGTTACGAGTATATTTCTCGCATACCCCACTTGTATGCCTGGGCACAAGGCCTCGTTTTAACGTGAGCCCACCCACAAGCCGAAGCTCATGGGTGGGAAAGAACAAAAATTGCGTCGATCCCTTCGGCATTCCACCACAAGAGGGGCGTCTCAGGCGCTGGGCAATAAACCCAACCCTGCCCTTTTAAGTCAAGGGGGCAGATATTGCCTGGGGGGATAACCCCTGGGATCGACGCTATTATGAAACTCTCGACGAGTCCAGCGGCCGAAGCTCGCTGGACCCCCGGCGTTAACCGGAAAACCGAGTGTGCAAAAAAGATATAACATTGTAGAGGGTTAGGAGACGTGTTCAATCATATAAGAAATGCCAATAATTAAATACGATTGGATAATTAAACAATAAAAGGTCAAAGTGAAAAGAACAACAATTGAACAGCAGCACACCATCTCTAGTCGAAATAGTTTGTTTTTTTTTCAAACATTGGCCTTAACTAACACAAAAGGCGTTACGCTAGAATGTAATTTCAGGGTACGAGAAATGTATGGCTTTACGAGACTGCGATGCCGATGATATCTATGATAATAAATCGTATGAAAATCATAAAGTAACCCCAGATTAGTTGACATGGCGTTAAAATCTATCAATCAAGCAATAAAGCAATAATTTCATAGGTTATGGCCAATGTTCTCTGAAAATGAGAAAAAAAGTAATTTTTCATTTTATTAATGTTCTCCCTTCTTAATAAATATGAAAAAAATGTTTTATGAAGAATTTATTTAATAAAAGTTACTGCTATTTTCAGAAACGACTATATATATATATATATATTATATATATATATATATATATATATATATATATATATTATATATATATATGACGTATATGGTCTATGCCATGTATATATATATATATATATATATATATATATATATATATATATATATATATATATATATATATATATATATATATATATGACATGGCATAGACCACAAACACATATGTACATATATATATATATATATAATTTTCTCATCCGTATCTATACATTTATATATATATATATATATATATATATATATATATATATATTATGTATTTATTTGTCCTATTTTTTTTACATATAATTTATAATGTGACTAAAATGAGTCATATGACTAAATTGTATAAATTATATTAAATTTAATTCGATTAAAAAGAATTTCCGATGAAATTGTGACGTTCCGGCATTGATTTGAGTCTCTTTATCGAATAAAATGGAAATAACTTCCCACCTTCATATTAAAGAATTATTTATAAATCTTATTTTTGTATGTACAGATGGTAGACAGGCTGTTATTAAAACGATTTCGACATATTTTGAGTGAGGTACATCAGATTAGGTAGATATTAGCGTTTAACAAAGATCTGTGCGGTAAAGCGAGGAGCTGATGGTAGGTGTAGCGCTCCAACTCAGATGCTAAAACCATCTCCTTGGTCTAGCACTAGTAAGAAGGGGATATACTCCCACGCTCTCCGGTTTATACCGACTTTTGGCCACCTCACAGGCTTTGCTTACTTTACGTTAAGGTAGCATGTACACGAATTCAACGTTTCTTGTTACTAAGATTTTCTCGCCTAAAACTGTCAGTAATCAAGTGCCACTGATTTCATGTGCACATTACCCTAACTTTATATATATATATATATATATATATATATATATATAATATATATATATATATAGAGAGAGAGAGAGAGAGAGAGAGATAAAGGTGGCTTACCGGTGAATATGGGCACGATCGTTGGAGGTGCACAGAATCCAGGGGTTAAGTCCGCGATAAATAAATACAAAGTGCTCATTCAAAGTAGAGCAAATTTTTACATAGAATACTCGAGTTTCACCATACTGTAACGTAACATCTTATTCAATGAACACACGTGTAATCGGCTGCAATTAATCGGTAATTCAGTGGATTTAACTCTGAAGATCCTAATGGTGAAACTCGAGTAGATTTCTATTGTATCCATTTCTTTAATATATATATATATATATATATATATATATATATATATATATATATATAGAGAGAGAGATAGAGAGTAAGGAAAAGAGAGTAAGGGAAATATACAGAGGAGTTGAGCGTGCAGAAGCGTTAACGCAAATCTGTTTCAATCGAGCATAATGAAAAGATTAAAAGACGGAAAGATATAAAGAGTTAGTGAGAGTTAAATAAAGATTATTATACTTTTTACCTATTGGACTATTTGCAACAGCTCTTAAGTAAACATATCAAACGTTGTAATGATTAAATTATCATACTGTGTTATATGCACAGATCCCGCTAGTAAATAAATGATATATCTATAATAATATATCGAATAGAATGAAAAGAAAAACAAAGTAAAAAGAGTGAAAGAGAGTTAAATCAAATTGAGTGAACTATTTCGCAATAGCTCTTAAGTAAACATATCAAAATATATAATAATTAAATTATCAAACTGTGATATATCCCTAGATCGGCTAGTAGAGATAATTTCACATCTTCATATTAAAGAATTATTCATAATTTTTGTTTTTGTATGTAGAGATGATAGACAGGCTGTTATTTGAACGACTTCGACATATTCTGAGTGACGAACATCGGATTACAAAAGGGAAGATAATGGCGGTTCCCGCCTCCCGTTGTCAGTTCTCGCGTTGAAACGAACACATACAATCTGGCTGCCTAGGATAGCGGGAATCCAACGACTAGACCATTGTTTTTCTTTTTTTATTCTTTTTTGTTTAGATAACTCTTAATATATGCATCTGCCGAAGAAGAACACGGGGAGGGGCTGAAGATATGGACATTGTATTATTGGCTCGATATTTCTTGTCGAGACGGTACAGACAAATGTTTACACAGTTTCTCTGGATAGGAATGATCGATATTGAAATGGGATTGAACCAAGTAGGGGGGAAACTATGGCCTGAAGGCCGTATGCGGCCTTCTCAACTATCAAGCGAGCACTTCACGAACTTCTGCAAAGCCTAATTAAAATTTCACACCTATATTTTTGAACTTTTCTTGCAAAAAGCAATCTCATAACGACATTAAATGGTTAGTACGTATTTACCCAATAGATAGATAGATAGATGGATAGATAGATAAGTAGATAGATATTAACAAATTGCAACACACAGATGTGGATATACATAGATAGATAGATTGATAGATAGTTTGATTGATAGACCCATAGAAATATATATGTTTATATATATATATATATATATATATATAATATATATATATATATATATATATATATATATATATATAAATAAGTGTATTTTGGCAGCATTTTTTTTTTATACAAGTTTTGTTAAACTGTACGGACAATTCTTGTCGGACAAGTTTTTGGTTGATCCTTTCTAATTTTCGGGCCATCTTTTCGGTGTCGGGGTGTAACTGGTGTAACAGTCCACCAAAGGTTTCAAAACGATCGCTTTCGGCAATACAGTTTGCCATCATCAGGTAAGAAACGATAGTATGGTTTCATATCTCGTTTTTAAGGAGAACGAGTAGTAGCAAGGAATTAGAAGTGGGAGGTACTAACAATTGGTAGTGGGAGGTTGTAGGAATGGTAGTGATTCGAGCGAACGATGCAGTAGTGATTTCTTTGTACATATATATATATATATATATATATATATATATATATATATATATATATATATATATAGAGAGAGAGAGAGAGAGAGAGAGAGAGAGAGAGAGAGTAAACTGCTAAATCATATTGGAAACAGGGAATATATTACTCGTCTTTTGTAAAATCAGAATATTGGGGTAGAATATGATCGTATTTATCCAACCCCTTTTAACGAGTAGGATGCGACACGGAATCAATTTTAAATGGAGTTTAACAGATTGCCATACCAAGCCTGTCTTTATAGGTTATTACCTATTTAGCCAAGGACGGATGGAGATAATTGGATTCATACCTTTCCTAAGTGCAGTAATACCATGAGAAATGTAAACAGCCATGTCCAGGATTTGAACTCGGGTCGCCGTGCCCATTTTATTTTAGAAAAACAAGAAAAGAAAACAAAACCCCAGAGAGAATAAACCAGGATACCCAGATTGAAGATAGATTACCAAATCAGCGTAGAAGAGGCCACATACCCATTACACAGCGACACATTCTTTTACTTGTTTCTGTGTAGTGGCACAGTCAACATATTGTATAACATAATGGGGTGGGGTCGAGCTATGAGGGTAACTTGATATGTAAATTAGCACAGAAAAGTTTTTAGCAAGAATTATGTGTTAGATGGGAATTGAAAAGTTTACGGGTGAATCATCATAGCCACATGGCATTGTTCTATTGGACGAGTGATGGGACGTTTCGAAATGTGAGAGAGAAAGAGTAAGAGGTAAGAGTGTGAATTGAGTTTGGAATGATGAGTTGAAAGGACCAGACGTGCGTTCGGCCGGTGTAACTTGGAGGAAATAGAAATCTCATGAGAAAAAAAACTCTCACTGTGTTATAACTAAAAAATCTAAATGACAAAAGACAATATATTTTTCAGCACTCCAGGTTGGTTTCCAGACTCCAAACATTAAGGAATTGTCAGGCGACTCCAGTATCAACTCAACAACCAAGATTCGAGCCTCTCCGATGTAGTAACGGCCCAGAGAGATAAGTGTACAACTATAATACTTTCTGTATGTTACGTTTTCATGGGCCATTTTTCAGACTACTGAAAAAATTTTAAAAAGTAAAAATAATTCATAGAAATTTATTTAGTTAAGATTTGATATTGTAATTTTAATGATATTCTAGTGACCGGTTCCATATTGATTAAATTCTATACTAGATATCTAAAAAAAAAAATCTTATCAGGGTATTAAGGAATTATCGCAAATTTTTCGTGTGGGCGTAGGAAACAAGTATCAATTACCGTTGTGTATACGTTTGATTTTCGTAAGACATTCCATTAAAAAAATGGGTGTTATATTCTGATCCATTAAGTCTTATCATAAGCAACACACCAAATGTTAGTTGCAGACCCATGCTTCCTTAATATTTCTTCCCGCCTAAGAAAAGCCATCATAAACTCTTACAGACCAAAATGACAACAAGAAGATAGTTAGTAAAAATAAAAAAAAACATAAAAATAAATAAATAAATAAATAAATAATAATAATAATAATAATAATAATAATAATAATAAACATTCACACACACATTATAACACATCCTATTACCAGTTCCCTCCCTTACATCCCCAACAAAAGTTTAAGACCAATATTCTAAGCCAGTGTTATAAGCAACACACCAAATGTTAGTTGTTGTAGATCCATGGTTCTTTAATATTTCCTTCCGCCTAGGAAAAGCCATCATAAAAAGTTACAGACTAGAAGGACAAGAAGCAGATACTGAGTATATAAAGAATAATAAAATAAAATAAAAAAACATATATACACAAACACACTTATAACAATTCCTACTTCCATTTACCATTGGTATATGACTCACTAAAACCAGAGCATATAACCCACTTAGGACCCCTTCCAACACAAAACACCTCTGGCATTATTAACAGGACTCTACTAGCAACATTCTATTTTTTCTGATGGGGTATCAGAAAAAATAGAAATTCTACTACCAACTAACTCACATCAACAATTGACTACCCCTTCTCTATTCACGACCTCCTAACTCTCAGTATGAAAATGTTCACCGTTGAAGCAAAAACTCAATCCCGCGTCCTGAAGATAGTCTAACAGACCGAAACGTTATAATGACGACATCACCACCTACAATAAACATCCATTTTGTACAACATACCGTGTTTGTCTACCTTTTCCCAATACCGTCGGATTAATTTCCTCTTATTTCTCCAATATATATATATATATATATATATATATATACACACACATATATATATATATACATACATATATATATATATATATAATATATATTAAATGTTTGTCTACGTGTATATATATGTGTATATGTGTATATGTGTGTTAAGCATTTTATCAATTAACATTTTCGCATTTCTACATATTAATATTCATATGAAATGCGTTATAACCTTTTTTTAACATTTACTCGTGGGCAATTCACGTTCGACATGCGACGGTTTCTGATCATTAATTTTCGCTTTCACATGCAATGATTGCGTCATCGGCTTTCATCTATAAACGCCTAGTAAATAACGGTAAATAACCTTTTATCACACATTCAACATACACTGAACATCTTTCATCTTTTACTCATACAAATTTTCAATGTCCTGAGGAAGGTTTTATTTAAAGAAACTGTTAGGGAGAGTTATCTCCCCCTAACGATTCGAACCGGACTCTCTAAAGAGGAGGGAAAAACAGACTGCACAGCAGATCAGAACCGAGCAGGTCATACACTCTCATCCTCATTAAGCTAGAACTCTAATCTAAACCCATCCACTGTATTCCCTGTCAGTGAAGCATAAATAAAACAAGTATTGTTATTGTTAACAATTTCCCTGTTTTTATTATTATTTCTGTTATCCCTTCATCTCGGATATAACAGATTTTGTGGCGACGAGGATTGTTTTGAAGATTCTACACACGTGGATGTAATAAAAAAAAATGGCGATTTCACAGGAAGCCTTAACACAAATTTTAAGCCAGCAACAAGAGTTGTTCGCAAACAGCAACAAGAGTTCATGGCTATGATGACTCAACAATTCAATCAGCAATTTAATCACAGGTTGATATTCTACAGGGAAAACAGAATTTGAACAAAAATTCAGCCGAGGAAATGGCAAAAACTATCACAGAATTCACCTATGATTATAAGAACGGAAAAACTTTTGCTTCGTGGTACAAGCGATGGATAGACCTTTTCCAAAACGAATTCTCACACAAACGAAGAATGGAAAATTCGTCTATTAATTCGGAAGCTGGGTACCCAGGAACATGAAAGATTTACAAATTATATCATTCCCAAGGAAGCTACGGATTTTCCTTCGCTGAAACAGTAAACTTGCTTAAAGAAATATTCGGAAATAAGCAGTCACTATTCAAACACCGGTTCAATTTCCTGAAGTTGGAAAAAAAAATGTGACGAAGACTTTGTAACATTCACTGGTATTGTAAATCGTGAATGCGAAAAATTTAAACTGAGTTCTCTCACAGAAGAACAGTCTAAATGTCTAATCTTTATCAAGGGACTTACCTCCGAAGCACACAGTGATATTCGGGCGAGGTTACTCAGTAAATTAGAAAAACGATAAAGATGTGACAATTCATGCGCTCACAATATATGCAACGACATGGTAAAATTAAAAGTGATACCATTTTAGTACAAAAACAAAGTACCACACCGTCAACTTTTAACGTTCAGGCCAAAAAGGTAACCAAACCTTCCGAGGCATGCTGGTTTTGCGGAGAAATGCATTATTCAAAGTTTTGCCCGTTTAAAAAACATAAATGTAATGTTTGCAAAAAATTGGTCACAGGAAAACTTTTGTGAGCCCAGACAAAAAATGGGCCGAAATTCCAACCAGAAAAAAAATCCGTAATAAAAAACAGTGGAACAGACAAACGGCACAAACAAAACTCAGTGTTTGCTACCTTCAAAACGGACTACAAAAGCAGCCGGAAATATTTAGTTGTTTCAGTAAACGATAAACAAGTTCGTTTTCAATTCGACACAGCGTCAGATATTACACTGATATCTCAAGAGACATGGAATACCTAGGAAAACCTAGATATTCTGAATCGCAACACATGGCAAAAAGCGCTTCTGGTGACCTATTTCAGCTTACCGGTGAGTTACATTTAATGTGACATTTTCGAAATATTGCTTTCTCGGGTTTATGTTATCTTGCTGAGAATTCAGAACTAAATTTACTCGGTCTCGACTGGATCGAAAAATTAAAACTTTTCGACATTCCTCTCAGGTCTGTTTTTAACACATTCAGCATAACGTCTGTTACGGAAATTGAACGTTATTTTACTAGTGAACTTAAAAATAAGTTCAGCAATGTTTTTCAGGAGGGCCTTGGTTGTTGCACAAAAATTAAAGTATCTTTAAAATTAAATAAGGATGCTAAGCCTATTTTTAGGCCGAAACGACCAGTACCTTATGCCGCACTGGATGTGGTGGAAAATGAACTGCTACGTCTTCAGAAACAAGGAGTAATAGAGCCTACAAATTACTCCAAATGGGCTGCTCCCATCGTGGTTGTAAAGAAAGCAAATGGAAAGGTCCGGATATGCGCGGATTATTCGACTGGACTGAACAATTCTCTGGAATCACATCAATATCCTCTACCAATTCCAGAGGATTTGTTTACAAAATTAAATGGCGGAATTTTTCTTTGCAAAAATCGATTTTTTCCGATGCCTTTCTCCAACTCGAAGTTGAAGAGGAGTCCAAGGAGCTCCTTACAATAAACACCCACAAGGGTTTATTTAGATTTAACCGGCTTAGTTTTGGGGTTAAACCTGCACCAGTCATATTTCAGCAAACTATGGACGCCATGTTAACGGGACTGACAGGAGTTGCAGCATTCATTGATGGAGGAACAATTTAACCAACATCATGGCGCAGTGAAACGCACATATGTACCAGGACAATCTGTACTTGCAAAAGAACTACCGCAATGGCAAGGAAAAATGGATTCAAGGTCGCATTATACGTCGTTCTGGAAACGTCATATATGATGTTGATATAGAATCTACAGTTTGGGTTCGACATGCAAACCAATTACGGTTTTCTCACCTTCCAGAGACTATATCAAATTTTACCTTACCACTGGATATTTTATTAGACACTTTTGAACTGCCTCCACAACGTCCCCAAGACATACCAAAGGAAAATCCTAAGACACCAAATAAATGTGTGCTTAGAAGATCCTATAGATTTCGGAGAAAACCCTATCAACTACACATAGATTCCCGAAACAAAACATATGAGCTAAAAGCTAAATAGGGGAGGTGTTAGGGAGAGTTATCTCCCCCTAACGATTCGAACCGGACTCTCTAAAGAGGAGGGAAAAACAGACTGCACAGCAGATCAGAACCGAGCAGGTCATACACTCTCATCCTCATTAAGCTAGAACTCTAATCTAAACCCATCCACTGTATTCCCTGTCAGTGAAGCATAAATAAAACAAGTATTGTTATTGTTAACAATTTCCCTGTTTTTATTATTATTTCTGTTATCCCTTCATCTCGGATATAACAGAAACAAAAACAAACGAAATACTTAAGTATCGACATAAAGAGTTTCCATCGTTCTTGACATCCTGTGTTTGTTTTCTTTAAATGTTTTCTCACATACTGTCGGATTAATTTCCTCATCTTACTCCAAATTTGTCATATATATATATATATATATATATATATATATATATTATATATATATATATATATAAGTAAAGAAATAACAAAAGACTCAGAGATTTAGCATTATAGTCTGTTTCAGGGAGCTTAGGGAGAGTTAGACAATTTGTCTAAGCTCTCTGAAATAGACTATAAAGCTAAATCTCTAAGTCTTTTGTTATTTATTTACTTATATATTTGCTCTGTGACTCTAACATTAAGAGCACACATTGAGCTCTCAAACTGTGACAGGTATTTTAAATAAAATTCTTGTGTCGTAAGGAAGATTTCTTCTCTGGACTTTTGGATTATATATTATATATATATATAATATATATATAGAGAGAGAGAGAGAGAGAGAGAGAAAAGAGAGACAGACAGACAGACAGACAGAGTGTGTGCGTAAATGAACGAAAACGTATGTATGTTACCTTTGTCTTACTACCTTTTTTGTTTTCAGTTGCGAGCATGGTATTTAAAAATTGATAAGAATAATAAGACTCATGTTTGGCATCTTTATTTATTTTTTCTTAATTGGTGAAAATGTAGTTCTGAAATTTTCAACCCTGAGCAGTTATCGATTTTCTTAGCCAAACGGCATCACCAGTCTTTAAAGAAATAGTTTCAAAAACAAACGTATGGTGCGCGCCTGTCCAAGCTATGTTCGTATCTGATTGTATATGATAAAAGAAAATTATAAGACAGCTAGGTGTATCTCTTACCACATGCCTAAGTTCACTTGCACCACACATCTGACAGTTCAACATGAGATAAGTATTCCTCTCCTTTCTTGTATATATATATATATATATATATATATATATATATATATATATATATATATATATTAGATTTTGCGTATCCGTATGCATCTGGTGCGTATATATATTTGATGTATTTTTGTGTCTGTATCCGTTGTTGGAAATACATATACCAGGTTTGGGCATAGGTGTGAAGCATTAACGTACTATATTATGCTAACTAGCTAATATATGCACCCTCCGGGTGCAAGTATTAATGTCATAAAATATCATATTAAATTAGAAAGTCTAAATAAACTAAATAAGAATGCAGATAAAATGATTTGAAACAGAGAGGGGTATAGTCGAAAAAATATAACAGCTGAAGCCTCCTTTTCCATCACCCCCGTCTTTCCTTGCTAAACTTTCCTAATCTAACTATTTAGTTAAATTAGGAAGTAAAGAATAAAATTACAGTTAATTCTTTTTGTTAATTGATTTCTTTTAAGATTTATCTTCGAGATCTTTGCTCATATTCATTAAGATAAAATCAAATAATTAGAAATCAACAATACCAAGCACATATTTATTAAAATCAAATTTTAAATATCAATATGCAAATTAGCCTTCCCGTTCACACAGTAAACCACTTTTAGTTGTACATATAAATACAATTGTATGTTATTAGTATGTAGATACGGCCAACAGTATTAATAATGAAAAACAATTTTATTAATAATTGAGGCTTAAATAAAAATGATTCATGGAGAATGTGACATATAATAACTAAATGGATAGTGACTTGAGTAGTGATATAGTTTCGGTTACAAACAAACAAACACATAATCTCCATTATAATAAGATGTTGTTACCATAATATGTTAGTTAAGGAATAAATATCAGAAAAAACTGTAGTTTATTTTTAGTTTCTTTTATTTCACTGACCGTGAATTGACAATTGACGGTCTGGAAGAAGGGACGTGACTGTCCTGAAAATTCACCACTCGTCTAAAAAAAAAGAAACAAACAAAAAAAAAACTACAGAGTTTTCTGATATTTATTCCTTAACTAACATATTATGGTAACAACAGTAGCATAATATAGTACGTTAATGCTTCACACCTATGCCCAAACATGGTATATGTATTTCCAACAACGGATACAAATACTAAAATACATTTCAATTATATATATATATATATATATATATATATATATATATATATATTGGGGGAGTAAAATATGGAAATAAATCCGACAAATGTAGAAAATAGGAAAACAAAATATTTAAAAAAAATTAATTTATTTCTGATAGAGAATTTGGACCATATGCCTTTAGGCACCCCTTTTTGATCTCGATTAAGAAAGGACATGTTTTTCATTTACACCGTCAATATCCGGTTGTTTTAACGGATGATTTTTAAAATTTATTATACTAAACTAACCTCTAACCCTAACCCCTAACCCTAACCCCTAACTAACAACCGGATATTGATGGTGTAAATGAAAAACATGTCCTTTCTTAATCGAGATCAAAAAGAGGTGCCTAAAGTTAGTATGGTCCGAGAATTTATATCTAAGTTAGGGTAGCGTAGACATAGAGTTAATCGCGCTTGTTTACTGACAGTTTCTCGCATATATGACTATACATACGAAAACATAAAACACAATTATGTTTCAATATCGAATACTGGTGATAAAAATATTAAACAAACGTTAAATATAGAATAACCTTATTGGCCACCTTGTATCAATATTTAATTATGTAACCTTTATTCGGTAATTGTGGACTTTTGTTTAGTAAATTAGGGTGTCCCAGAAAAAACAGAACCCCCAAATTTTGTGATAAAACTTAATTTTAACTAGGGGTCTTTAGGGTTAGGGTTAAGGGTTAGGGTTGGGGTTGGGGCTACGGTTAGGGTCAGGGTTAGGGTTGGTATGAGGGTTAGGGTTTGGGTTTGGGTTTGCGTTCTGTTTTTTCTGGGTCACCCTGTATTGTTTATTTTTCCCATTGAACTAACCCTAAACCCCAACCCTAACCCTAACCCTACCCCCTAGTTAAAATTAACAGTTTTATTACAAAATTTGTGGGTTCTGTTTTTTCTGGGACATCCTAATTTACTAAACAAATGTTCATAATTACCCTTTTTTCTCTATAACCACCTTCAAACGTTTTTGATACTTCCTAAGAAGATCATAGCATTTACTAACGGGTGGTTCATTCTTGTCAAGCAATTGCTTCTATTTCCTCCAAATTCAATTTATATTCTTACTGGAATTAACCGTTTTCTGCCAGTTCTTATCTTATTCTCAACACAATGAGTCTCGTAATTCTTATTGATAATGCTCCGAATGGTCGAACTAAGAACATTAAAACGGCTGCCGTATGTGCGGTATGACCATAAACTATTTTCGTTCGAAGCTCCTTGTCAAGTG
The DNA here is from genome assembly GCA_023376005.1 of Doryteuthis pealeii. Classification (NCBI taxonomy): domain Eukaryota; kingdom Metazoa; phylum Mollusca; class Cephalopoda; order Myopsida; family Loliginidae; genus Doryteuthis; species Doryteuthis pealeii. The sequence continues at coordinate 54,430,785 of CM042158.1, forward strand.
CAACAGTCTTTCCCATAGTTGCAGAACGAATGAGATATCATGGTACGTGGTACTTACATATTGTGGTATGGTTTTTCTTGTTTAATGGCATATATATATATATATATTTTACCAACCCCTCCGCACGAGCAGGATGCGACACAAGGTCAATTTCTTAAGCGGAGTTCAGCAGGTTTGAATTCAAAGTTTTCCTTCTCCTAGACTGGTTGCCTCACCAAGGTTAAATAGCCCAGTCTGCCCTACTATTTACCCATAGCTGGAGGGAGAGTAGGATTCATACCTTTCCCAGGGATATTAGCGCTAAGTGAAATGCAATTACCACGTCCAGGATTTGAACTCGGGTCGACGAGTCCATTTCCCATGACTTTAACCATTACACCACGCGCTTCCTAATGGCATATAAACCGCCATGGACTATTTACTTCCAAAACCATCATTTATAAGAATAGTAGTGGTGCTATTTAAAACAAATCTGTAGGGTGAGTTGTTCGGGGTATTTTCTGTTGGTGGAATCTTCTTGGGTGGAACTTTCATTGTGTATCGTTTGGTAAATTCATGATTTTGTAGATTTTAAAGATCTCCTACCACTGCAATCCTACCTTTTAACCCATAGATGGGACCCTAACAGGTACTACCACTCTGGGTCGGGATGGACCTGGAAGTAATGGCAATGAAGAGGTACTCCACACTCCCCAAAGCTCCAAAATTGGAACTTCACCATTAGATGCAGTTTAACGTTATATCCAGGAGACTAAAGACCCTCAGCCACTGCCTTCTAGCAGATATATGATAAGAGGTGTTGGAGGTTTGCCATAAGAGCAATAGGGTCAGGACAATTATATAGGTGCTAATTGATGTGACTAATCAACTGATTAGAGGGGGTCTCCAACCGTCCATCTACCCTAAGTAAAGGTCAAAGTAGAGTGTTGCATGTCATGGACTGCTCATCCACGAGGATTTTGAAGATTTTAGGTACTGAGGAAATCTTTGATAAATAAAGACGAAATATTCATTGAAACATTTTATCGGTTAATTAACTTTTCGATTTATATTTTTCACACACCCACCCACACACACACACACACACACACACACACACACACACACGCACGCACACGCACACGAATACATGCTCACACGCACACATTCACACACACATATATATATATATATATCGTACACGAACACATACTCACAAACACATACTCTCTCACACACACGCACACACACAAACAAACACACACACACAGGTGCTAGACCAGATGAGGTAGAGTGCCAAACATCAGCTCCTTACTTTACCGCACAGTTCCGTGTGCTACTCATACGCTGAGTTGGCGAGGCCCGCTATCGAACTAGGAACCTTGTGGTTTCTAGCCGACCGCTCTACCGACTGAGCTAACCCGGCCCTTTATTAATAAGTAAAGCGTGCCTAATAAAATTTATAGAGTATAATTATAAAAGTCACATTATCGGAAACATGAAATCAACGACGTTTGGTGACTGACATTTTATCGCTGATGTGATTTTCAAACCAAGTGTGAAACTTAGTTGGAAAATCGTATAGACGAGAAACTGTCAGTTACCAAGCGCCGTAGATTTCCTGACCCGTCGTCCTTGATTATATATTCTACCAAATATATGCCCCCTCCGGTTACAAGTATTTAAGTTTTAAAATAATAAAATATTATATCAAATTAGAAAGAATATCAAATTATCAAATTAATGAAACTAAATAAGAATGCAGATAAAAAGAATTTAAACAGAGGGGTGTATAATCGAAAATTAGAAAACTTAAAATTAACTCTTCTATCAATCCAGTCTATCATTGCTAAATTTTCCTAATTTAATTATTCAGTTAAAATAGGAAGTAAAGAATAAAATGACAGGTATTTTTTTTTTCTTGTTGATGGATTTCTTTTAAGATTTATTGAAGAGATTTTTGATCATATTCATTAGGATGAAACCAAACAATTAAAAATCCCAATCACTCTGTAAACCGCTATTTTCTTGTATATATAAATACAATTGCATATATATAGAGATAAAGCCAACAGTATTAATAACGTAAAACAATCTTCTAAATATTTGAGGTTTAAATCGAAATAGAATCATAGAGAATGTGACGTAAATAATCAAGGGAATTGTGAATATAATTTCGGTTACAGACAATTATAATATATATATATATA
>CM042158.1:54440473-54442973 GCA_023376005.1 Doryteuthis pealeii
TGGTAGTATATTTTTACAATCAAACTATTTGCCGGGTGTTTTTCTTACCGCAAGGGTTTACCAACAAGTTTGGTATATATATATATATATATATATATATATATATATATAGTATATACGCCGTTGCTAATATATGTACAGTTCAATAACTACGTACTTCAACGTGTTGTCCAGTACTTGCAGTCTCTCGCTTAGATGTTGTTTTATCATGCATCCGTGATGAATTTTATCAGTAAAAATAGCCACTTTCGTGTAGCATAATATATAGGCGCCAGAAACGTTATCATGTTTCAATGATTTTTTAAAATATATATATATATATATAATATATATATTATATGTGTGTGTGTGTGTGTGTGTGTGTGTGTGTGTATAAATCATATATATATACATTATATATATTTATATAAGTTTATATATATATGTAAGTTTATATATTGGATATATAAAAACTGAAATATATATAGATAAATATGTGTGTGTGTGTGTGAGAGAGAGAGAGAGAGAGTGTGTGTGTGTCTGTGTGTTGTATGTGTATGTTTATAGATTTTTCGGTTATTTTACTCATTTCCTTGACTCTTCTAATAACAAACAAAAATCGCTTTCCCATACATTATATATATATATATATATATATATATATATATATATATATATATATATATAGAGAGAGAGAGAGAGAGAGAGAGAGAGAGAGAGAGGGAGTGGGAGATATAGATAGATAGATAGTTAGATAGATATGCATATATAAAGATAGACAGATATGATATATACACTTAAAAATAGGCTCAACAGATATAACATCTTATATATATATATATATATATATATATATATAACAACTAATTATATATATATATATATATATATATGTATATATATATATATATATATATATATATATAAATAGATAGATAGATAGATATACATATATAAAGATAGGCTCAACAGATATACCAAAACAATATGTATATAAATTCATATATATATATATATATATATATATATATATACTCATTAGTTTTAAAAATTGAATAAATCCTATAGTCTATCAATAATTGTTCTTTCTTTATTGTTTATTTCCTTTTCTTCTCGATGGTGTGGAACAATCGACACAGGTCTGGCAATTCGACACATCTGTCTAGACGCTTATACGAATTTAATCAAATTGCAGGACTTTGCGTTCTACAATCAGTGAATAGCCTCTTTTGATTGGCCTACCGCGGGCACTTGTGATTACACCCACACGCCCAGAGATTATTTTTTATGGTATTAGTTACGGTTTGCTTCCGGTTGTTTTCGTCCTCTTTCAAAAATGATCTCGATCACAAAAAAAATAAGAAATAAAAAAAAATAGGAAGAACAAAAATATGAAAAGAAAATTGATGAGATTCAAGAATTTGAACCGACAGGCACTAACAAAATAACGGGTTCTAATCTAACTAACAGTTTTCCTGAAGTAGAGTAAAGAAAAATGTATTTTTAAACCAGCGTAAATATCCAATTAAACTAAGACATGATATATGTAAGTACACACACACGGATATATATATATATATATATATATATATATATATATATATATATATATATATATATATATATATATATAGTTAAGAATTAATGGCAGAATGAATGAATGAATGAATGAAATCAATGAATGAGATGAGGGAATAAATTTAAAAAATCCTTTCCCGAGGATCTCACTCAAATATTAAAAAAAATATCTTTTTTAAATTAATAAAAAAAAATGATAATTTTTTTTTTTTAAATTTGAGAGAGAAATACCTTATGAAAAGTTTTCCTCATCTATTATTGGATTCTTTTGAAGCATTACATCTTATTATAATGGAGATTGTGTGTTTGTCTGTCTGTAACCGAAACTATATCACTACTCAAGTCACGATTCCCTTAGGTATTGACGTCACATTCACCATGAATTTATTTTTATTTAAACCTCAATTGATTGATAAAATTGTTATACCTTATTAATACTGTTGGATTAATCTACTTACTAATGACATGCAAGTATATTTATATATCTAAAGAATAGCGGTTTACAGTGTGAACGAGAAGGCTAATTTGCATATTGATATTAAGAATTGGATTTTAATAAATATATGCTTAGTGTTATTGATTTCTAATTGTATGGTTTTCTCTTAACGAGTCTGAGCAAAAATCTCTGGGATAAATCTTAAAAGAAATCCATAAACAAGACGAAAGAATTTTAATTTTATTAGATACTTCATAATCTAACTAAATAGATAAATTAGGAAAAATGAAAGATGGGAGTGATGGAAAATGATGGAAGAGTTAGATTTAAAGCTGTTCTATTTCTCGATTATACCCCCTCAGTTTATCATTTTCTAAATAGTTTCTAATTTGATACAATATTTTATTACATCAAAACCTAAATACTTGCACCCGAAGGGTGCATATATTTGCTAGTGTATATAATTATTGTATAATCTACTGGAGAAGATAAAATCCGTCTCTTACT
>CM042158.1:54445473-54467396 GCA_023376005.1 Doryteuthis pealeii
TGTCGAATATATATATATATATATATATATATATATATATATATATACATATATATATATATATATATATATATATATATATATTGCATGATTACTTAATGTATGGTTCACCTAAGCCAATTTCTCATTATAATCTTGTGTTTTGGCGACAGCATTTGGTTATAAAAACAAACAGACGGAGGTTTTTTTTTTTTTTCTACGAAGCTGAAATATCTGATCTGTCTAGCCAATGTTCTTCTTTGTCGTTAATTAACCAATTCCTATGTTTAATATTTTATATCTATGTGTCAAGAAAAAGAAATTCACACAAAAGTTGAAAAGTTGGTTCTGTAATTCTAACACCGTATTTGATCATATTTAGACTTTTTACACCTATGTACACATAAAAGTAAAGTAATGTTGGCGGAGAGGCCTATTGTCGGTATCAACCGGATAGCGATGGTGTCTATACCATTTTTTCTAGGGGTAGACTAGGAAGATCTTTTTTTTTTTCATTTCTATTTTTTTTTTTTTTTTTGCTGAGGAGAAACTCTACGCCTACCGTCAAGCTCAACACTCTCCCACCCAGCTCAGATTACCAAATCTGTGCTACTCATGTGGTGAGTTGGCGGGAACTTTGTTTCGAACCAGGAATCTAGTGATTCCTTTATTCTCATTACCCTAGAATACCCGCCAATAACCGATACCCCTTCCTCTCCCTCCCCCATCTATAATTACCTTTTCATTATACAAACAGAATGTACAAGCACTTAGATAAATAAACTTCCGAGGCAAACTATCAATATATATATATATATATATATATATATATATGTGTGTGTGTGTGTGTGTGTGTGTGTGTGTGTGGTTTAGAGTAGAGGAAAATGTGGATATAACAACACAAACGACTATGTACAATAGTCGCATTAAGCAACACGTCCCCACTAAGATTAGAAATGGAATCGTCGGTCCGAACGATGTACAGAGGAACACTTATCATTTCTCTCTAGGCGAGCACCTCATAAATAACCCTAATTGTGCCAACTCATTCAGTGTTGACTGGTTCTCAGTTGAGAGCAAGTCACACTCTTTTTATCACTTCAAAATTTTGGAGACATTGTATATTCTTACCAGTAAGCCTGCTCTTTGTAAACAAAGAGAGGGATTACTTGGTTTAAATATCATCAATATTTAGAACTTTTCCCCCCTTTGTTTGAGGTATAGAAAAGAAATTGTTTTTTTCTTCTTGTTATTTTTTATTTTTTTACTCGTCTAATTTACTGGTTATTCTATTTTCCTCGATATTTAGCTCTGTTGAGCGAGGAACGAAACATGTAAGCTAACAACTCGTTTTTAATTTCCCTTGACCCCCCTTCTATTGTATAAAAAAATGAATCTTTTACGAGGTCTGTTTAAAGCATTAATAAAATTATGTCCCCCCCAAAAAAAAAAATATATATATATAATATATATATATATATATATATACATTTTTGGGCGGTACAAAAAATATATATATATATATATAACATTTTAAACTTTGGGTCTAAACAGTATTTATTTGGAGGAAAAAAATTCCAAACAACTTAGCTCTCCTGGACTCTTCTAAGTAACCTTAGCGACCCAGGAGTGCAGTTGTCTGGCCTGGCTCAATTCTTCCTTTTAGTTTCCCCATTTTCTAGTTGAGTGATTGATGGAAGGAACTTAATGGCATATCAGATTATCCGGGGCTATTTTGTTTCTTAAGGTTAGGGAATAACATACGCTACACGGTTATATTTAAATAGTATATATTTAATTTGTCGAGGACTAAATCATTTCCACTTACCCCAATTGTTGTTCGAAAAATTAAGGTGAAGATTGAGTTGGAGGTGCGTGGTCTAATGGTTAAATTCGCAGGAAATGGACTCTTCGACCCGAGTTCAAATCCCGGTCGAAGCTAAGTTCACATAGCACAAATACTCTTGGGAAATGTATGAATCTAACTACGCTCCCTCTAACTAGGGGTAAATAGCAGGACAGGATGGGCTATTTAACCATGGTTAGGCAACCAGTCTAGGAGAAGGAAAACTCTGAATTTAAATCTGTTAAACTACGCTTGGGGTGGCAATACTAGAATAGGCTCAGGCCTAATTAGTGATCTAATTCACTAATTAAGTATGGAGGCGCGTGGGCTAGGCTAATGGCTAGAATCGTTGGAACTGGACTCGTCGACCCGAGTTCAATTCCTCGACGAAGCTGTTTGCATTTCACATGGTGCTAATATATGAATCCAAATTTCCCGTCAGCTATGGGTAAATAGCAGGGCAGATTGGGCTCTTTAATCATGGCCAGGTAACCGGTCCAGGGTAGTATACACTCTTATTCTTATTATTCTTATCATTCTTATGTTCTTCTTTTAGTATCTGGACGTCGTCTTGGGGACTTCATGTCTGGTCTTCCATTGTCTATCAGAAGCTCTTGGTCATTGGTAGTTTTTGGATAAATAACCGTTCGACTTCGATTTTCTTTAGATCATATTTTATTCCGAAATCCCCACCAGACTATTGCGCAGATTGAATCGGCAGCGCGCTTAACGCGACTTACTACCTTCGTGGTTCGGCCGATACTGACTAAAATAACTCTTTCTAATCTAAACCGGGAGACATCTTCTTTCTCATTTCCACCGATTCTCACGGTATCCACCGGAAAAGGGATCAAGTTGAGATCAAGACGTGTCACTCAATCCCCATGACATCGTACTCCAGGCCCCTGGCTATAACTCATTCAGCAATTTTGGATTATACACTAATTGTACATAAGTGTTAGGGTACTAACAATTATGTAACACTAGGAGAAGGAAAACTCTGAATTCAAACCTGTTAAACTCCGCTTAAGAAATTGACATTGTGTCGCATCCTGCTCGTACGGAGGGGTTGGTAAATATATATTTCACTAATTAATTTAAGAGATAATTTAATCAAGATAAGAGTTCAGTAACCAGATGGTTCAAGAAACTTGGGCTGCAAGAATTTTGATCAGTCAAAGAGAGTTCTGAAACTCTTAAAAATGATATTCAGGTTCGGTAACCAGTTTTGCATCTCCGGTAAATTACCGTACGGTTCAGCGGTCCTTTTGATTAAATTCAATTGCACTTTTCCCAGGATGATTATGAAATCTTAAGTGCGTCAAGAGTACGTATCATATTCAGCCATTATTTCCACCAAAATAAATTAAAATTATCACTTTTCAGTAAACAAATCGTAAAGTGTATCAGGTATCTTTATCAATTTTAGACCTTTTAATAGTGTCTGCTATATTCGTATACTTTTATATTTTGAAACATCAATCTATCAAAATACCAATCACTCCCTCTCCCTCTCCCTCTCTCTGTATCCTTGTCTCTGTCTCGCTTAATATATATATATATATATATATATATATATACACACACATATACACACACACACACAAACAGTCGGTTGAGCGTTTGGCTAGAAACCACAAGGTTCCTAGTTCGATATCGGTCCTCGCCGACTCATCGTATGAGTAGCACAAGGATATGTGCTGTAAAGTAAGGAGCTGATGGTAGGTGTGGCGCTCCACCTCAGATGCTAAAATAATCTCCTTGGTCTAGCGCTAGTGAAAAGGGGATAGACTCCCTCGCTGCATGGCTGATACCGACATTAGGCTGCCCCACGACTTTACTTACTTACATAGAAAACTAGCTATTTTACCCTCTGTCTCTGTTTCTGTGTGTGTGTCTCTCTCTTTCTATCTCTCTCTTTCTCTCTCTCCCCCCTCTCTCTCTCTCTCCCTAACGCACAGGCACACACATACACACATATATTTATACGTGTGAGTATATGAGTATATGAGTATGTGAGTATGTGTGTACCTTCTTTGTACGTATGAAACAATGGATGAATGTATGTATGTGTGTTTCTATATAAAACGTCGTTTTATATTCATACTGGTAATTTTCAGATCTGAATACATATATATATATATATATTATATATATATATATATATATATATATATTGCTGGCTCATTGTATCTATCTATCCGTATATCCCCCATTTTTACCCATTATGTATAAACTAAACCTACCCTGTTGTAATCTTTATCCTAGAAATATATATATATATATATATAATATATATATATATATATATATATATATATATGTTTCTCCACCAGACAAGAGGAAGTACATAAAAAAGATCCAGGAGAAAGCTCTAACCGCATCAGCGTGAATATGGCAATCCTACATTGTGGCATCAAACCGACAAAGTCTGGTATAATTAATGAAGATTTTATTCATATTTGGTAAGATATCTAAAAATTAAAAATTGTATAATAACAAAAAGGAAATTCATCAGCACATTATTTTTTTAATTTTTTGGCATGTTTGTTTTGTTTTTTTGTTTTTTTTTCGTTTTGAAATATGATAGTTGAATTAATCGACTCATTTATAACCTTAAAAAATTGTAAAATATTGAATTCAAATGTATTACTATATTTTTTATGTGTGATGTAATTCCCTTTAGCCTGGCGACAAAATTCGTGACATATCACCAGGTCTTTTTTACGTTGGGAATTTTATGGGGAATCCAGCGAGGATCAATGACGCCTGGTTCCAGCTTCTAGTACACACACACACACACACACTCTCTCTCTCTCTCTCTCTCTCTCTCTCACACACACACACACACACACACACAACACCCACACACAAACACACACATAGATACACACAAATACATATATATATATATATATATATATGTATTTGTATGTGCGTGTATGTGTGTGTGTGTGTATCGAATGGGTATAGTCATAAATGCAAATGGCATTTCGGCCTTTAAAACCCAAACACATGCTGCGTCCATTCTCTAAATTTTTTTGTATACATCCACTTGTTATAATCAGTTTGAATTTAAGTTATCCTGAAGATATTTCCGGTGAAACCTAGGTAGATATATTCTTCTATAATCTGTTTTCTAAACCAGCTCTTTAGACCTTACTTGAGAAATCCGCTTTGATCAACCGACTAGTCATGTCAATGTCTTGCACCAATTGCTATTATGTCAAATCCCCAACCCTTCTATCATATATGAGTTAGAAAACTTGGCTGAAGGTCTTAGTATCCGGGTTATGACGTTAAACTGCATCCAAGCTTGCGGTTACAATTCTCTGGATGATGGTGTATCTCTATATTATCATTACTACCAGATACAATGTCATCCGGACTGGTAGTTCCAGTTCCGGTACCATTTTGGGGTTGAATAGAAAAGAAAAAAAAAACGAGGTAATTTTCACCTTTAGTTGTTAAAATTCCTAGCATAAAATTGTGCAGGCGTATTATCTGAAATTAACTTAATTGTTATTAAGAACACTTTTTATGATATTTTTGTGTTAAAGCATAAAGTTGTATTGTTTTCGAAACGATTTTAAGATTTGTATATTTCGCACGGACACAATAAAAATGGATACCGTCTTGTTTCAAAGTGAAAGTCAGTTGGCTAAATTCCTAGCATAAAATTATCTGAAATGAACTTAATTGTTATTAAGAACACATTTTATGATATTTTTGTGTTAAAGCATGCAGTTATATTGTTTTCGAAAAAGTTTTTAAGATTTGTTTATTTCGCACGGACACTTTCAAAATAGCTACCGGCTTAGTTCAAACTGAAAGTCAAGGGAGGTTACTCTAATTGTCTTATTTGCTCGGAATTTTAACAACTAAAGGTGAAAATTACCAAAAGCGAGATTTAAAAAGTGTTTAAATTGAGTTTTAGAAAAATTAAATATCCATTAAGAATGAATAAAATTAACGACTACAATGTAAAATTACACAATGATTGACATGCCGTAAAATTCTACAAACTGAAGAACATCTCAACGAGCTCTAGTTATGTATTGAGCTCTTTTTATATTCATTTATTATTACGACATATTCAGGTAGTTAACTATTTATTTATTTATTTGACAGCAACAATTGTAACTCACTCAATTTTTTGTCTTCTCTGTAAGTCATCTTCTCTTCAAAACTTAAAGACACACACACGCGCACGCGCAGACACAGACACAGACACACACAGACACACACACACACACACACACACAGACACACAACACACACACACACACACACACACACACACACACACACACACACACACACACACACACACATATATATATATATATATATATTATATATATATATATATATCTTATCTCTCGATGAGTCCGGATTAAAAACATTTACATCTAAAAAGGACCTAATTATCATTAGGCTCTGATGATGATTTTTTATAAATCGAAATATTGTCTATATTAGCAATGAAAATGTTATAAAAATATATTCATTTTAACAACATTGTGTGTTTTCATACCCTTTTATCCATACACACACCACACACACACACACACACACACACACACACACACACACACACACAAATACACACATACACATACGCGCGCGCACACGCATGGACACAGACACAGACTCACACACGCACACACACACATACGTGAACACAGATTCACAGACATACACATAGACGGACACCGACACACCCACACATATATAAATATATAGATATATATTGGATTGTTGTGTGCAAACACACACACACATAGACACACGTACACCGACACACACGCGAACAAAAACACACTGAGACACACACACACACACACACACACATATATACACACACACATATATATAATATATGTATGTGTGTATGTGTATGTATGTATGTATATATATATATATATATATATATATATATATATATATATATATATATGGGTTGTTGTGTGTAAGCAGGAACTATTGATCTCTATATCCTGGCAGAAAGTGAATGAAGGGGCGAAAGGGCCGATGTCAAAGATCGTCCTAAAATGTTGTTGATTGACAAGCACAGAATTAAGTTAACATTCTTCCTCTCATCGTCTCTCTATCTACTCTACCTTCGCAATTTATGCCAGTGATTTCTGTCAGCAAGATATCCATCAATATATTGATATTTACGTAGATATCAACCTGTATCAAAAGTATTTTCGTTTTATAATCAACACGTATTCGATGCAACAAATCCCCAGAGCTAAAGTGTGTGTTTTTAAGCTTATGGCTTCGTTTGGTTTGTTTGTCACTCAAAAGAATTGTAAAAACCTAAGCTTCAACAACAGAAGATATGCAAACAGTGTTGTATTGTCCTCCGCCGGAAAACGAAGCTTCCGGCAAAAAGACAAAGAGAAATACAAAAATATATATTTAAAAAAAGGGGAAAACGGAGGCGAGGTTTTCCGGTCAAGGAAGCAGGGAGAAGATAAAGAAATATATAACAAATGTCCGTTATCAGGTCAAAAGATAAAAATGCGTAGGCATGTTAGCGGATGTGAAGACCAGATCAGAAGATAAAGAATTCGTAGGTGTATCTATGAATATAAAGGCCTGAGGGTTTGAGCCGAAAGGGCAGTCAGACAGAACTCCCGGGACAGAGCACAAGTGAGCGACCGTCGCTACGGTCCATCACTGCCAACGGGCAGTGAGGTTCGTCCACCCCTTCCACCTCGCCATCGCCAGTCATCGTCGATCCTCGTCATTTCTATTGTCAACGCTCACCCCCCCCCCACTTACACACCCACAACCGGGGCATTGAGGAAATAAAGTCAAAGTTTTACGATATGCATGTGTTGTGATTTCTTTAAGTAACTACTACATACTTCGCAACGTGACCATATATACCCGACTACTAACGTACACCGTTTAGCAGCATGAATTTGAAGCCACTATACAACAACAGTACCACCTTATCTAAACAACTATGGCACATAGAAGCCACACTGAGCAAAACACCAATGATAAAAATAGGAAATTATCAAAAAGACCCGGGCATATAAGGGTGGTCTTTGCACCGAAGAAAAATTGGGTATTCTCCAAAATACGAATGTAAATCTACTGAACTAGAGAAGCGAGAATGTAGACATTTAAATAAATTTCTATTATGTCTTTTGCCACCCGACCCTAATTAATCCCTTCTTTTTCGCCCTCTATTAACCTAAAAAAATAATTCAATTAAATAAATTTGCATATCAACCCTTTTTGGATCATTTAATGCTGAAAAAAAAGACATTTTGATAAAAGTTTCTGTGTTTCAACAGCTCAATAACTTCAAATCTTATTATAATCAATAGTGTCTTTCTGTCTATAACCGAAACTACGTCACTGTTTACGTTACAGTATCCTCAGGGATATGGGTAAATTTATCAATGCGTATTTAAATACATAGAATAAATCTTATCTACTAATGATGTCTCTTTGAAGAAAAACAGCCATTGTTATTTGTGCTTTTAAAATCCTGCATTAAAGGTCATCATGATATATGGTGTTTGTTAATTTGCAAAGTAGTTTTAACAAAATCGGGTTTAATAAACAATTACTTGGTGTTTTTGATCTTTAATAGTATTCTTCTATACTTCAACGTATTAAAATCTATCTTATGAATGATTTTTTTATATATAGAAACCAAATAAAATATAATTAGAATAAGTGTAATGTTTTTATATGCGTTCTTGTTTAATTTCATTAGTCTTTCTTATTTAATATATTTCATGACATTAAAACTTAAACACTTATGCATGGAAAACGCATATTCATGCAAGTTGGTATAAATAAGTTTCATTAACCTCCTTTAGTTTTGTTTGGTTCGGTTTGGTTTGTTTAATGGTATAATAACTATGTGGGTTATTTAATGCCAAAAATGTTGAGTGTGAGATAAAAGTTGGTACTCAAGTTTCCTTTACAGGTTTATTTTAGTAGATAGTTATGTCGATGTATTTTATATCTGATCAATAAATGTTGGTATATTCTTATTTGTCTCAGGAAGGATAAAATGTCAAACAGATCTCTCTTATTATTTGCGTTGATTGGAGTGAGAATTCCCGACTCCATAAAGAAATGTTAGACTGTGTAGAAAGTGTGTCATGTCCCGCACCGTAGTTGATCGTCCTACTTGAGCATGAAAGAGTGTGTAAATCTTGTATAGTCAGTATTACTTCTTCCTCGCTGGGTTTTCTATATTCCGGCTTCATTCTCCTACTGTTGGCTTAATTGATAATAATTTGTTTGCAGTAGTACTATTCCAACGTTTCTCTGAATGTTTGAGATGAAGCTTGATGATTAGTATTATCTGCGTTATTCGGACTATTGTCCCCATCTTTTTTGTTATTTGTACAACGTTTCGGCCGATATGCCCTCCGGTCTTCTTCAGGTATTTCTTGTCGGACTCGGGAAACTTCTCTCACTCGGGAACCTTCTTTTTGGACACGGGAACCTTCTTTTCGAACTCAGGAACTTTCGTGTGGTAGTCGGAAACCTTCTTGTCGTAATCGGGAGCCATCACGGAACTTCGAACGTAACCGCTTATAATATTTATTCAGTCAACCGGGGTATCGTATCCTGTTCTCATTCCACTAACAATAGCTGGGGTAGAAGAAGGTTCCCGAGTCCGAGAAGGTTCCCGAGTCTGACAAGAAATACCTGAAGAAGGCCGGAGGGCATATAGGCCGAAACGTTGTACAAATAACAATAAGGATGGGGACATCCGAATAACGCAGATAATACTATTCCAAGGTTGTTTAGATAAAGTATATTTCCAGGATTTTAGTTATTCAAATAATATCCGAGTGGCTATATTCTGGTTCTTACCTTTGAAGTTAACATAATCAAAATTAAAAAGTTTCTTGATACACCAGTCTTAAGTAACACGTTCCTTACGATTGCTCAAATAGCAGTTTCTTCTCACTGACGTTGCTACATTTTTTTGCATCAGTTTTTAAAGTATTGCTGGTACACGTAGTGGTCCACGCTTCCCCGGTATAACATAATACCAACAGGTCTATGGCAATTGTAAATTGACAGGGTTACATGTTGGTACACAACTGGTGCACGATTTATATGTGAGTTATTATTTATCTGTATCTAGTTCATACAATATCGTATTATAGCAATATATAATGTATAAATGAGAAAGGTATGAATCCAGTAATTCTCCCTCTAGCTATGGGTAAATAGTAGGGCAGACTGGACTCTTTAACCTTGGCTAGGTAACCAGTCTAGTATTAGGAAAACTCTAAACTCAAACCTGTTAAACTCAGCTTGAGAAATTGACCTTGTGTCACACCCTGCTCGTGCGGAAGGGTTGGTAAATATGTTTAATATACAAATGATTTGTAAAAGGTTAGAAATAAAAACGTATTCAGAATAAAGTAACCCAACAAGGTTTGACATGCCGTTAAATCTAACTAAATAATTAACCAACTCACTAACCAAAGCAAAAGATGTACCCAGTGACATCTTGTAATTAAAAGAATCTCGTAAGTTGGGGCACTCATAAATTGACCTACCACGGTATATTTGTGGTCCTTGCATTGTAAATCTTGGGCCACATCCTACCCGTGTGAAGGGGTTGGTAAACATATGTATACTATACAAATGATTTGTAAAAGATTTGAAATAGAAACGTCTTCGGTATAAAGTAACCCAACAAGGTTTGACATGCCGTTAAATCGAACTAAATAATTAACCAACTCACCAACCAAAATAAAAGAAGTACACAGGGACAGCTTGTAACTCAAAAATCCCGAGAGGAAATTGGGGCACTAATAAGTTGACCTACCACCGTATATTTGTGGTCCTCGCTTTGTAAATCTTTGGCCACCTCCCACGAGTGTGAAGGGGTTGATAAATATGTATAATATACAAATGATTTGGTTAGAAGTAAAAACGTCTTCGGCATAATGTGTACCAGAACGATATATATTGCATACGCCAACTCAAGTTGAAACAGCACACACAGGTTATATAGTCACAGGGGGTGTTTATATCTTTCACGCTCGTGGGTTCTTTTTCAGAAAGAAAGAAAAATAGAGAGAAAGAGAGAGAGAGAGGGGGTACGGTCAAATTACGCTATCCTAAATCATGTCCAGTACCACTATATCAAACCTATCCGGGAACCAGGAGCCACGTCTGACTCCCACCAGAACCAAAGCAAAAAGGGCAGATCTGTGTCCTCTCCCGTTTCACGTCCCGACGTCACATCCGTTTTCGGTTAAAACCGGAACTTCCGTTTTTATTTTTAAATCTATTCCCAGGGTCATTCTTCGGTTATTGAGTTCAAACTTTAACGTCCCTTTGTTTTTATTTCTTTTTCTTCTCTTTCTCTAGAAATCCGAATACCGTTTTATCTTTAATCCCGAATTCCCGGTAGACCATATTAATTACGCTAGAAATGTAACCCAACATGGTTTGAAATGCTGTAAAATCCAGCTAACCAATTAACCAACTAAGCAACCAAACCAAAAGAAGTACCGAGTGACAGCTTGTAACTCGAAAAACTCTTAAGTTGGGACACTTGTAAGTCGAGGTAACACTATATATTTGTCGTCTTTGCTATGTAAATCAGCCTCTATTCAATAAAGAAAACCGCAACATCAGTAATGTCCGTTGTGGAAATAGTTTTTCGGCCGAGTTCTTACAACATTAGATTATCCGGTTTTAAACGACGAAATTGAACGGAAATTAATACAAATAAATTATTGCACTTATCGTCATCGCACATAATGGAGTTGGTTTTGTGTTTATTTAATAACCATTGCTAAAGTCTCGCGCTTTTCAATCGACGCCATATTCTTTTTTTCAGCGGGAAACCGTCCTTGCAAAATTGTATTCTACAGGGTGTAGCAGAAATAATTACAACGTTTTAAACTGCCACCTGTGTATTGCAAGTGAATTATGGCAAATGGTAATAGTAGCTAGATCTAGATAAGGTTTTACCATTTTTTTCAAACACGATCAGTTCTCACGTTTTTTAATCGACGCCATATTTTTTTCAACGGGAAACCGTCCTAGCAAAATTGTATCCAACAGGGTGTAGCAGAAATATTTACAGCATTTTAAACTACCACCTGTGTATTGCAAGTGAATACAGGCAAATGGTAATAGTAGCTAGATCTAGATAATGTTTTACCATTTTTTTTAAAACACGATCAGTTCCGATCATTGCTGGGGCTGCTGTACGATGTGCGTTTGCTGATGAAGCGTTGTTGTTGTTGTTGTTGTTTTATAGCCGGAGCTTACAGAGATAGAACACGCAACCTCCAGATTTTGAGTGGTGATGAGTGCTAAGCCTCCTGTCACCCCTGTTGGTTGTGGTATTTCTGTATATTGAATTTAATTCTATTTTATTTGTTTAGAGAGCCGGACTAGGAACCGCAAGGTTCTGGGTTCGATACCCGCCTTCGCCCACTCAGCGTATCAGTTGCACAGAGATCTGTGTGGTAAAGTGAGAAGCCGATGTTAGGTGTGGCGCTCCACATCAGACGCCGAAACAATATCCTTTGGTCTAGGGCTAGTGAAAATGGCATAGACTCCCTCGCTTTCTGGCTGATACCGACTTTAGTCCACCCTGACGCCTTTTTAAATTTTTTTTACCTATATTGTATTTATAAGTATATTGGTATTTAAACAAACAATTTACAAACAATGAAAATGCATTCCAACCAGGGTTTTTTTCAAAATATTTTCTCAAAAAATTTATTTCTATCCCTTATAGTTATACTGAACTAAAAGATGAATATATGAAATTGTGTAGGTAATTATTATGGTCTATTGAGGAATTCAAGGATTGAAATTAAAACGGTATTCAGATTTCTGGAGAAAGAGAGGAAAAGAAATAAGAACAAAAATAGGTTAAAGCTTGGAACTCAACTGACTGACGAATGACCCCGAAATTAGATTTAAAAATAAAAAATAAATATGTTTCACCTATAATTCACTTATACTAAAAGTGATTGTTTTGCGACCCTTAATTACCTCCGCTCCTTTATTATGTTATACGTGGCAGTATTAACAGCAACACTCGTGTGATAAAACCAGAATAATGTTTTAATGAATTGTACGCAACCATCTTTTAGCTGGTGACTTGCTGCACAAAGCGTTTTTTGCACTCATTTCATGTTACGACGGAATGGTGCTGTTACGGATAGAATTTTCAACCCATAGCACAATCAATTTTCTTTGAGGTGCACATAAACTTAGGCAAATGGTTATGGCAGTTCCATCCAGCAAAGAACTTACCATTTTTCAAACACGATCAGTTACGATCACCGGTGTATACAGTACATTTGCTGGTAAAACATTGTTTTTTAAAACTGGTGAATCTGCAATTCACACAGAGGGCTTTTCAGGAACACTTCATGTTACGACGGAATCATGATGTTCCAGATAGAATTTTCAACCCAGGCTCCCAGTTCCGAAAAACGTTCCCGAGTTCGATAAGATTCAAGAGTCCGACAAGAAATAACTGAAGCAGGATCCGGAGAGCATGACAATTACGTTGAACAAATCCAAATAAAAGAAAACATGAAAATTTGATCAGCAAGTGTGTTGTATAGTACAATGACATAAAGAAATACAAAGCACGCTCTTTTCATTATGATATGTGGCAAAACAACCTTTATACCATTCTATACCAAAGGGTTAGGGTTATCTAATGTCATAGTATTTTTTCGTTTCAGTTACGATCAAGGGTCTAAGCAGTATACACTGTGCATTTGTTGATGAAAGTATTTTCAAAATCGGTAATCTATAATTGCTACACAGAGAGCTTTTCGTGCTCATTTCGAAATGATGCTGTTACGCATAAATAATAAATACTGCTATGGATTTTAAAATTATCTGTAACTTTATAAACAAATCGAATTGAATAAAGAAAAAATGGGGTTTGAATTTGCAGAAAAAAATAACGTTTTAGGAGACATGAAATCTGCGGTGACCAGTTGAAAGTTGACCCCGGAGTGAGTCAGGTTGGAGTACTTGTTGTAGGTCAGCCAGTCACAGGTGAATGACTACTGTACTTAAAATAACTAGATAAAATATGGAAGCCTCAAATTTTGTGCAGAAAGAACTGGCGAAGTATGGGTGTTAATGTAGTTACTGATAATTTTAAAGACGGGTTTTAGAAACGTTTTTTTTTTATTAGATGATGGAATAAAATGGCCCAATAACCTAATAGTTGTTTAATATGCTCATGTAGTCCTTGCTCAATTTAGCCATTATCATCACTCCCCTTTTAAATATAATTTGGTTAATGATTAGCTATGGGTATAATTGCAATTTAATGTAACCTTTCTTGAGACGTGTGTGACCAATTTTGGGTTAAAATATCAAATCAAATCATTAAAAAACTGAAAATGAATTCTGTCTTGATTACAGTGTCGTCTGAATATTTTTCAAATATTTTAATTTTATTCAAATTATTCAAATTGAATTTAAATTCATTAGTATGAACCTATTTAATATTCCGCACATAACATTAGAATTATGACGTAAAAAGATTTCGTAATTATTTTTTTGCGTTTTTTGTTTTTCTTGCTTTTCTAAGACCATTTAGTGTAAACAGTGTGACTGGACGGGACTACTATCCCATAAATTAAGGGGAGTCCTGGATA
This sequence comes from Doryteuthis pealeii, assembly GCA_023376005.1. Taxonomy (NCBI): domain Eukaryota; kingdom Metazoa; phylum Mollusca; class Cephalopoda; order Myopsida; family Loliginidae; genus Doryteuthis; species Doryteuthis pealeii. Next base: position 54,459,964 of record CM042158.1, read on the forward strand.
GGACACAAAACTACCTTTGATGGTGAGGATTCCGTTTTGAAGATCTGGCCAGTGTTGAGTATCTTTGCATTATCATTACTCAAGCCCTAGCACCCATTAAATTGTCCCAAATGGATTACCCTTATACAAAAACCCTAACCCTTTTTTAAACATATATGTGCTAAAAGGCGTGTGGTCTAATGGTTAGTCATATGAAATGGACTCGTCGACCCGAGTTAAATTCCTAGACAAAGCTGTTTGCATTTCCCGTAGCGCTTAGGAAAGGTATGAACCCAATTCTCCTCCAGCAATGGGTAAATAGCATGATAGACTAGGCTCTTTAACCATGGATTGGTAACCAATCCAGGAGAAAGAAAACTCTGAATTCAAACCGGTTAAAATCCGCTTAAGAAATTGACCTTGTGTCGCATCCCCCTCTTGCGGAGGGTTGGTAAATATATATATATATATATATATATATATATATATATATATGTCCCATGCCACTTTGACCCGAATTGTAGTTCTTGTTAGGTCCCATATCTGGGTTAAATAGATCCGTTTGAAAAGTATTCGCATTCGACTTAACTGGAAGCGAAAAAATATAAATATAAAAGTACTATCAACATGTAGTCCTAGCTCAATTTAACCATCAAGAGGGCTCCCTTTTTAAACCTAAAGTAGTTTAGAATTGGATACGATTATTGTTGCAATTTAATATAACCTTTCTTGCGATGTGGGTGTCAAATTATGGGTTAGAAATATAAGTGAAATCATCAAAACTCCCAGAAAATTACTTGATTACCAGTGAATTAATACGTCGTCTAAATATTTTTCAAATGTTTCGATTTTATTTAAATTGAATTTAAATTGAATTTAAATTCCGGAAAATGAACCTACTTAATATTCAGGCCATAACTTTAGTAAAATGATGTAAAGTGACTTAATAACTTTTCTTTCTTGCTATTTTTTCTTTTCTAAGAGCATTGCGTGTAAATGTTGAGATTAGAATTTAAAATATTTTCTAACAACTACACTAGAAAACAAATACCTGGGTTGGGGGTAAATAAAATAAATAATGACATTACACAGTTACGGCCCCTTAACCATCACCTGATAAGAGACCTTGTGTAATTGGTTAAAGCCCCTTGTCGGCGAACAATCAAACGACATATTACTAGGCTTAGTTTGGCCGCCAAATTTCGAAGATTGATACCATCAATCCATCTCTTTCGCTGCAATCAGCCGTCGCTAAAGGACATGCTTTCTGAAGCCAGCTACCCAGGAGCCAGTGACTCGTAAAGTCGAACTTAACTCAAACTAGCAAGAGACACCCACCTCTTCATACCAGAGACCAGATAAGTTTTGCAAACGCATTATTTTGCAACCTACACCTACACTCTACAATTGTACAATTTATAACACATTTGTAAACCTCACACACATTTTGTATATCCCACGTTACATATTGTATATTGCATGTTCATGTTTGTTGTTGAATACACCGTTTGTTTAAAAGCCTTGTGTCGTGTTTCCTTAGCTATTGCCTTTATCATTATCTTGTCTACGTATTTACCATAAGAATAGTTGAATTCATACCTTTCCCATGACTATTAACGTTATTGGAAATGCTAACAGCCTCGTTGTAGATTTGACCTCGGGTCACCATGTCCCTAATTAGTTGATTGACTACAATTCTGACTTTGTGCCAAACTAAGCTTAGATTAGTAAGTGACTCCATAGTGTAAAAGTAATGTAAGTAAAGACGTCGGGTGGCCTAAATGTCGAAGACGTTTTGTTTTATTCATTCTTGATGCTATTCAATTTTTATTTTTCAAACTCAATTTTTAAACCCATTTCTTAAAATGCATTTTTGCTATTTAAGACATAGACAAGAACCCAAACGGGTACTACCACTCCGGGTCAGAGTGGACCTGGGAGTAATGGCGATGGAGGGGTTCTCACAACTCTCAAGAGCTGCAGGATTTGAACTTCACCATTAGAGACAGTTTAACGTCATACACAGTACAATAATACCCTTAGCCACTGCCTTCTAGCACACATATGATAAAAATGGTTCGGGGTTTTGTCATAAGGGTAATACGTTTGGGACAATCTCATAAGTGCTAAGATGAACTGACCAGCAGATTGAACCGCCAGTCTATATTAAATCAGGAACATGGTATATTTCATGACATTGACTCTTTAGCCCCCAGGATTCCGTCCTTAAATATCACGGGTTGCCAAAAAGTAAGACCATTGGGTTGATTTTATCTCCTTGCAGACGTGCAGTCGATATCTTATGAAGCACCAACCCAGGTAAGTGAGAAAAACATTCTGCAACCATTAATGTGTATTGCTCTATTGTCCAGAATCTCTATGGAGCTATTTCTCTGAATTTTGGGGACGAGGCTTGATAATTAGTAGGGCACACCAGCCGAAGCGTTGAACAGATAACAATGAAGATGAAGACAATCGTCTGAATAATACAAATAATACTACTCTATGTAACTGTGAGAAAAAATTTCAAATTTTATGCTAAATGGACTTCCCACAGAAATATCGTGGTGCTATGGTTAATACGTTAATTTGTTTCTATTCAACACTTTTAGAACAAACGCTATTTGACTCATAGATGGGACCCGAACAAAGCACTTCCACGCGTCAGAAATTTAGAACTGAATCCTTACCATCAAATTCATCAATTTAGTGTCAAACGTCAACTCCATATTGTTTATTTTTTGTGTTGAGATTGACTTATACTTACTTTCCCGTAACAAATTTCCAGTGACAAATTTCTTTTTCGTTCCAAACTCGACCATCCCTGGGCGCTTCAATCTCTACTCCCTGACTGTCTGCTCGCCTTTTTAAAAACTATAATCATTTTGATATAAATAATTGTATGACTGTATCTATATCTGTGTCATCGGACTGAGGTGAACTAAGTGTGAACCTCAAGGTCCCCTTTTATCTGACTGCCATGTCAAATCTTTTAATATTAACACTGCAATATTTCCTGTATATATAAATAATATGTAAAACCCAAAATGTACTTGATATCTTTGATTTTTGCATTTTGCACCCAAACAAACCCAATGACACTAACACACAAAAAAAGTATTCTACACTTTTCCTTTTTCGTTAAAAATTAGTTAACGCCAACAAAAGAAGCCATCGTGTTATAAACAGGCACTACCACACGTCAGAAATTCAGAACTGAATCAACTCCATATTGTATATTTTTTGTGTTGGGATTGACTTATACTTCTGGAGATGCTTTACTCCAATAGTCATGATTTTGACACATAAATAGTAACCGAACACACCCAAGAGTTTCAGAACTGGATCCTTGTCATCAGGTGCAGTGTAGTGTCATACATAAAACCCACTTTAAAAGAAAAAAGTTCTTGCGGGGTTGTCTTACACTTCTGGAGATGCTTTACTTCAATAGTCATATTTTGAAAGAGAGTTATTTGAACCATAGATAGGACAGGAACATATACTACTACACGAGGAAGCGCGTGGTGTAATGGTTAAAGTCATGGGAAATGGACTCGTCACTCCGAGTTCAAATCCTGGACGTTGCATTTCACTTAACGCTAATACCCTTGAGAAAGGTATGAATCCTACTCTCCCTCCAGCTATGGGTAAATAGTAGGGCAGACTGGGCTCTTTAACCTTGGTTAGGCAACCAGTCTAGGAGAAGGAAAACTCTGAATTCAAACCTGCTGACTCCGCTTAAGAAATTGACCTTGTGTCAAATCCAGCTTGTGTGGAGGGATTGGTAAATATATATACTACTACACTCTAGAGTTTCAGAAGAGGATCCTTGCCAGAAAATGCAGTTTAGTGTCATACATCAACTCCATCTTTTTTTTTTTTTGGTGGTGAAATTGACTTACTTCTGGAGATGATGTTGTAAAATAGTAATGATTTTGACACATAGCTATTTGACCCATAGATGGAGCCCGAACATATACTACCACACCCAAGAGCTTCAGAACTAGATCGTTGTCAGCAAGTGCAGTGTCGTGTCATATATAAACCCCATTTTGTTTGTGGTGAGGGTGACTTACACTTCTGCAGAGGATATAGTTCAATACTAGTTATTTTGAAACTAAGCTATTTGACCCATATATGGAAGCGCGTAGTGTAATGTTTAAAGTCATGGAAAATTGACTCGTCGCCCCGAGTTCATATCATGGACATGGTAATTGCATTTCACTTAGCGCTAATACCCTTGGGAAAGGTATGAATTCTAATCTCCCTCCAGCTATGGATAAATAGTAGGGCAGACTGGGCTCTTTAACATTGTTTAGGCAAGAAATTGACCTTGTGTCACATCCTGCTCGTAAGGAAGAATTGGTAAATATGTATATATGATACCGGAACATGTACTACCTTATCTTAGAGCTTCAGAACTGGATCATTAGCGTCAGATACAGTTTAGTGTCATACATTAACCTCCATTGTTTGATCATTTGTGACGAGGTTGTCTTACAATTCTGCAGATGATGTACTCCAATACTACTGTTTTTAACAGAGGGCTATTTGAACCATAGATGGGACACGAACAGATACTACCACACTCGAGATCTTTAGAACTGGATCCTTGTCGTTAGATGCAATTTAGTGTCGTACACTAACCTCCATTGTTTAATTTTTTGTGTTATGGTTGTCTTACACTTCTGCGGATGATGTAGTTGGCGTATTCAAAACCCCGCCAAGAGGTCTACTTTGTTCAGAGTCTAGGGACCGATTATCACACTGTGAAGTTTACATTCAGTTGGTTACTCATAATCAATGTACAAACTTCAGAAATGTGTGATCAGTTACCGACACACATGCTTAAATTTACAGAAAGACTCTGTCTATCTCCTCCCCTCTCCTCCCCCCTTTCCTACCCACCCTGACCCACATCATACTCCAGCTATCCCATGATCTGTCCTTCACAAATCACGCCCAACCTCTTACTTTACAACTTTTGCTGACATTTTCACTTCATTTTAGTCTGCACCCGGTGACATTGGGGTCGACAATGGGTCAACACACGCACAGCTGTCTGCACGCACAGGCCCGAGACATTTGTCATTTAATACATCACACAATGTGAGGCAATGATAAATGAAATAACAGCAACTAAACTGGTGAGATTTTGTCTAAGTATTATCGTGAAAACTTTGTAAAAAATTGGAAAGCACGATTCCAATTATTTGTTAATATACCCCACGTAACATCTTAAGTAAATGTAATAAATTCGATTAAATATGTCAATTTAGTAGAACCGAACAATTTAATTGTATTTAATTTGATTCATTTGTAAATGTTTTAGTATGAGTATACATTGTATTATCAATTTACATTATATTTTTTGTACTTTTAATTCACGCTTGTATTTGACTATTAACTAGTATTTGTCTCTTTAGTAATACAGTATCAAGTATTATTATTAATTATACTCAATTATATGTTTTTTTTTAATTATCTATTATTCTTCGTAACCAATTTTTGGACACACTTGTATCGTATCAAGTATTACTATTAATAAGAGATTATACTCAATTATATGGTTTTAATTAACTATTATTTTTTGTAACCAATTTTTGCACACACTTGTATCGTATCAAGAATTACTATTAATAAGAGATTATACTCAATTATATGGTTTTAATTAATTATTATTTTTTGTAACCAATTTTTGCACACACTTGTATCGTATCAAGTATTACTATTAATAAGAGATTATACTCAATTATATGGTTTTAATTATCTATTAATCTTATTAACTAATTTTTGAACACACTTGTATCGTATCAAGTATTACTATTAATAATTATATTATTAATATACTCAATTATATGGTGTTCATCATCATCATCGTGTCCCGCCTGCAGCACGGATATCCATGACAATCTTTCGCCAACCTTCCCTATCATTCATTGCACCTGGGAGCTCCTCTGTGGAGCAACCAGCATCCTCACATAGATGGTCAATGTAGGTCCTTGCTGGCCGCCCCACACTTGCATGTCCATGTGTTGGCTTCCACAGGAGAACGTCGCTTGTCAGGGAGATCGGACCTCCATATGACTGATAATCTATTTGTGACCGACCATGCCTTTGCTATCCGTGTATTAACATCGCTTTCTGTGGAGGAGATATTACCACCCAGGTACGTCAATTGTCTACTGGCTTAAGAGGCTTGCCGTTGAGTGTGGAGATGTTTCCTTTATTTTTAAACTTATGAACTCTGTTTTTATTGGAGTTAACGTAGAGGCCTATATTCTTTGCTGCCTCCTCTAAGCTATTGTAGCAGTGATTCAGGCCTGTGCGGTGTATCTGCAAGAAGTGCAAGGTTATCAGCATAGTCAGCATCTGTGATTTTTGTGCAGGATATCGAAAGCAATATGGTTTTAATTATCTATTATTCTTAGTAACCAATTTTTGACACACGTGTATCGTATCAAGTATTACTATTAATAAGAGATTATACTCAATTATATGGTTTAATTATCTATTATTCTTAGTAACCAATTTTTGCACACACTTGTATCGTATCAAGTATACTATAATAAGAGATTATACTCAATTATATGGTTTAATTATCTATTATTCTTAGTAACCAATTTTTGCACTCACTTGTATCGTATCACTTATACTATTAATAAGAGTTATACTCAATTATATGGTTTTAATTATCTATTATTATAGTAACCATTTTGCACACACGTGTATCGTATTCAAGTATTACTATTAATAAGATTATTACTCAATTATATGGTTTTAATTATCTATTATTCTTATAACCAATTTTTGCACACACTTATATCGTATCAAGTATTACTATTAATAAGAGATTATACTCAATTATATGGTTTTATTATCTATTATTCTTAGTAACCAATTTTTGCACACACTTGTATCGTATCAAGTGTTACTATTAAGAATTATACTCAATTATATGGTTTAAATTATCTATTATTCTTAGTAACCAATTTTGCACACACTTGTATCGTATCAAGTGTTACTATTAATAAGAGATTATACTCAATTATATGGTTTTAATTATCTATTATTCTAGTAACCAATTTTTGCACACACGTGTATCGTATTCAAGTATTACTATTAATAAGAGATTATACTCAATTATATGGTTTTAATTATCTATTATTCTTAGTAACCAATTTTTGCACACACTTAATCGTATCAATATTACTATTATAAGAATTATACTCAATTATATGGTTTTAATTATCTATTATTTTAGTAACCAATTTTGCACACACTTGTATCGTCAAGTTTACTATTAATAAGAATTATACTCAATTATATGGTTTTAATTATCTATTATTCTTAGTAACCAATTTTTGCACACACTTATATCATACAAATATTACTACTTTAATAGTCTATAAACAATTATATGGTTTGAAGTTAACTTTTTTATCATCTCTCTC
>CM042158.1:54467496-54469996 GCA_023376005.1 Doryteuthis pealeii
ATTGTTTAAACTATGCTTTTGATGTCAGACCAGAGGTCTTTGTTTGTTTACAGTAGGTGATGTTTGTAAAAGGTCACAGCTCTAAAGAATCGCTGTTGATTAATATCTATGATCTGATTTTGATTTGAATTTGGAAATAAAGTACAAAACGATCACTGATCAAAACGTATCGAGGCTGATGAATAATTACTATTTGTTATTAAATATACAAGCTAGTATATGCGCCCCCAATAATAATAATAATAATAATAATAATAATAATAATAATAAGAAGAAGAAGAAGAAGAAGAAGAAGAAGAAGAAGAAGATGATGATGATGATGATGATGATGATGATGAAGAAGAACAAGAAGAAGAATATGAAAAAGAAGAAATATACGAAAAAGACGTGAAATTTCGTGAATTTTTCGTATATTTTCTTTCTTATTTTTCCGGTTAGGGTTAGGGTTAGGGCTAGGTTTAGGTTTGAATCAAGAAGAAGAAGAAGAAGAAGAAGAAGAAGAAGAAGAAGAAGAAGAAGAAATATACGAAAAAGAGGTGAAATTTCGTCAGTTTTTCGTATATTTTCTTTCATATATTACGGTTTGGGTTAGGGTTAGGGCTCGGATTAGTTTTAAATTAAGCTTGCTGCACAGGAATGCTGCGTGCAGTCTTGAAAAAGTCGTGGAAACAGCACCCCACAAGGAAGTAGCTGTACGGTCTCTTGCCCCACCCCCCATCTCACAAACTATCCGAGTGAGACGGACAAGGCATGCAGGACACTGCTGGAGAAGCAAGGATGAGCTCATAAGCGACGTTATCCTGTGGAAGCCAACACATGGACATGATAGTGTGCGTCGCCCACCAAGGACCTCCATTGAATAGCTATGCGAGGATGCTGGTTGCTCCACAGAGGACCTCCCAGGTGCAATGAATTATAGGGAAGTTTGGCGAGAGATTGTCATGGATATCCGTGCTGCATGCGCGACATGATGATGATGATGGTGATGATGATGATTAAGAGAAGAAGAAGAAGAAGAAGAAGAAGAAGAAGAAGAAGAAGAAGAAGAAGAAGAAGAAGAAGAAGAAATATACGAAAAAAAGGTGAAATTTCGTCAAGTTTTCGTATATTTTCGTTCCTATTTTACGGTTAGGGTTATGTTTAGAGCAAGGGTTAGGTTTAAATTCAGCTTAAGTATTAGAAGAAGAACAAGTTTTGAAATAAATTCATTCCTAATGGATACACAATTTTTTTAGTAACACATTTTTACCATTTAACCCATATATGGAAACTTAACAGGTACTACCACTCCGGGTCAGAGTGGAGATGGGAAGAATGGTGATGAATAGGTGCTCCTCATTCCCCAAACCTCCAGAACTTGAACCTCACCATCAGTAAGAGTTTAACGTCATACCCAGGACAGGAAGACCCTAATCCACCGCCTTCTAGCACCCATATGATAAAAACTTCACATGAGCGCAATTGTATCGGGACAATCCCATTGGCACTAGGGATTGACGTGACCAGCCGATTGATTGGAAGGGACCTCTCCGACCGTCCGAATAGTAAGAGCCTAAGTGGAGTGTTGCCTGACATGGACTACTCATCCACCAGGATTCCGTCATTAAGCGTCATCACGGTACAACAGTTGGTACCATAGGGGAGATTCTTACTCCTTTGTTGAGGTGCAGTCGGTGTATTCTAAAGCACCAACCAACAGAGATGTCCGGATGTAAGCATTTATGTATTAATGTAATGAAATACATCATATTAGAAATTCTATAAAAAAAAAATAAGAACGCATATAAAAAGATTACCGTATTTTTCGGGATATAAGGCGCACTTAAAATCCTTATATTTGCTAAAAAAAAATCGGCAGTGCGCCCTGTAATCCGGTGCGCCTTATGTACGAAGGCCGAAATTACCACCGAAGAGCCAAACCGCAGCAATGAGACTGACCCAGAGGATGACGAAAGGGATTCAGGTTAGGTTGATGCCGCCATCGCCCAACTGGTAAATTCCGAAATCGAAGATGAAGAATTTGACGGATTTGTAGAAGAGGAATGATTGAAAAAGTGAGTGTGTTTTTCTGTTCTTTGTGTGTTACAAGTGAAAAATATTGATAGTTATTTTTAGTGACTTGAATAAATCTGACCTATCCAACTGCTTTGTTCTGCTTTATGCGCCTTATACTCCAGTGCGTCTTATATATAAAGATAGATCCGTTCACTGATACTGCGTCTTATAATCCGGTGCACCTTATCGTCCGAAAAATACGGTACACTTATTTTTAAGTGGTTTCTTTATAAAAATCATTCATAGGATTGATTTTAATACATTGGAAAACGGAACTGGATTAGCTCAGTCGGTAGAGCGTCCGCCTAAAAACCACGAGGCTCCTGGTTCAATACCGACCCTCGCCAACTCACCGTATGAGTAGCACAGGGATCTATGTGGTAAAGTAAGAAGATGATGGTAGGTCTGGTGCTCCATTTCAGATACATAAACAATCTCCTTAGTC
>CM042158.1:54474996-54483277 GCA_023376005.1 Doryteuthis pealeii
ATGTTGGGTAGATGTTAATATCAAACTAACTGTAATCCTTTTTAGCTGATAAAAGTTATTCACAAGTAAAAAAAAAAAAAATAGGACCATATTACCTTTAGGCACCTCTTTTTGATCTCGATTAAGAAAGGACATGTTTTTCATTTACACCGTCAACATCCGGTTCTTTCAACAGACGATTTTTTTATTATATTAAACTAACATCTGACCCTAACCCCTAACCCTAACTCCTAACTAACAACAGGATATTGACGGTGTAAATGAAAAACATGTCCTTTCTTAGTCGAGATCAAAAAGGGGTGCCTAAAGTTAATAAATTCCGAGAATTTATATCTAAGTTAGGGTAGCGTAGACATAGAGTTAATCGCGCTTGTTTACTGACAGTTTCTGGCATAAATGACTATACATACGAAAACATGAAACAAAATTATGTTTCAATATCGAACACTGGTGATAGACCATCAATATCCGGTTGTTTGTTAGGGGTTAGAGTTAGGAGGTAGGTTTAGGAGGTAGGGCTAGGGGTTAGTTTTATAATTTTTTAAAAATCTAAAAATCGTCTGTTAAAAAACCGGATATTGACGGTGTAAATGAAAAACATGTCCTTTCTTAATCGAGATCAAAAAGAGGTGCCTAAATGTCATATGGTCCAAAAATTAGTCTGTATCGTTTCAACAACGCAAATAATATAAAATAACGTAGAAGTCCCGTCATAATGCATTGCTTAGTAAGCTAGTCTCGCAGATCCATTACGACTGAAAAGCGAGTTAGATCCTCCATACCTGTGACATTACGTCAATTCCTACCCTCGGCACAAAGGTTCGGTTAATGCTAATGTGAAACTAATTGTAATATCATTTAGCTGATAAAGGTTATTTTTCTTTCATAAAATATATTACTTGCACAAAAAATTGGCAATAATTTATTAATAATTCATTCCGAGAAAATATTAATCTTTGTAATTTCAACGTCATGCAAGAATAAGCGCACCTGCTCCTGATTGAATTTCCAGTAGAAGGTATGCGAACATAATTGCTCTTGAGATCCTTTCCCATGGTCTTGCCGACGGGGCTTTATTAAATGTTTTGTATTCATCAAAATATTTTGAGTCCCCAAAAATATATGTTCCCTGGTCTCTTAATAGCTTATTCACATCTATTTTGAGATAAGGTTATGTTTCTCCTCTGTTTTACACGTCCTGTTCTTTCTCCATGTATCCAATCTAGGTCCTTTTTTCACCAGAGACACCCAGGGAGACTGCCCTGTCGGTTGGAGCTGTAGAATTCACCGACTGCACTGCTGCAGAGGGGTGCCTCCCCAATAGTTACAGGGCTAGGTTCGACCTTGTAAAGTAGAGGTTGTTGAATTAGATATTTATATGTTTTTGGGAGATTATGTGCTTAATTAAAGTCATACCTAATATTTTAATTAATTATAATTAAATGAATTAGGCGTGTATATCGGTTTAAATGTCATATCGGATTATAATTAATTAAATAACAAATTAGGTATGACTTTAATTAAGCACATAATCTCCCAAACATTGTCGGCCTTCGCCATTTTCAAACACATTGTTTGACCACTTCCTATTTATGTATAGGTTTCAAATCTCACGTTCAGTGAAGTCAGCTACTACACTACCACCAACTATATTGAGAATATACCACGTTAATAGATACCACGTTAGAATTAGGAGTTAGTTTTATAATTTAGAAAAAACTAAAAAATCTATTAAAACAACCGGATATTGATGGTGTAAATGAAAAAACATGTCCTTTCTTAATCGAGATCAAAAAGCGGTGCATTAAGGTCATATGGTCCGAATCATTTGTAGAAAGAAAGAAGATGAAGTTTTGATTCCATTCATATCTTTGTTATTTACCCTCTCCAAACTTATTAGATGTTTTCGAAGTAGCAACAGGCTTATCTCCCTTTTTGCCGAGATTTAACTATTAACCCCTGCCCAGATCAGTAGATCAAGTATAGAAATATATACAATATGGGAACCAATAATTTGAAAGGCTAGATTAGATTTGAAAAAAAAGAAGAGACTGTCTTATCGGCTATCCGCTGACATATTAATCCTCACTTAAGTACAGAACCTGCTGTTATTTATAGTTGGAAGAGTTCATGTGTGTGTGGTAAATTACCATAACACTGTCAGTGGTGTTTTAAAGTCGGCATAAGTAACGCCCTTTTTCATTTTAAATGAAAATTTTGATAGGACGAAGAGGACTAATTGAATGGCCATAACGTTCACCAGACCTAACATACCGGACTTTTTTTTGTGGGGTGTATTAAAAGATCAGGTTTACAATCTTAAGCCGAAAACAATTCCAGAATTAAAGAATGTAAAATCATTTAAATTTCATGAAATTACCATTGAAATGTATCAAAAGGTTTGTAAAAGTGTTGCTGGTATTCAGAGTTCAGAATTGTATGGAACATGAAGGGGAACATTTTGGACATCTCAAATAAATGACTAAATTCTAAAACTTTATATCGTTTGTAACTTTCCTTTTCTCAAATTTGGTTTGATTTAATTTGTATTGAACATTATTAAACCGAATAAGAATTATATCAATTTTGTTAATATATTATATTAATCCATTAACCTGTTTGCAATTTTTTCATATTTAAAAAAATAAAGGATAATCAAAAAGGCTTTAATTTCTTCCACCTCAACAAATAACGTTACTTACGCCGCACCCTGTATATATGCTACTTCATCTAATTGACTAATTCCTTTGGTGTAAGTATTATTCATGTATCGTACCCGACAAGAAACTCTAATAAAATCCAATGATCTAGCATGTGCAACTACAAAATTCTTAGTAAAATTAACATTATATTCTTCATATTTTCTCTCTATTCGTTGTGTGGATATATTCTTTGATATTATTTTCTCTTCATTTCTCTCTAATATCTGACGTATGGAGAATAAAAAAAAAATATTTGTGTAAGAGTTCGTTTTTTTTTCTGTAGAAATGTCAACAGTTCTTGTTTATTTAACAACATCTCACGCTGAATTCCTCATGTATAAATAACAGATTTTTGTAACTTTAGGATATGTTCAGAATAAACACTGTTAACCCTTGAAAAAAAAAATTCTTAAAATATGTTTCCAGTTGAAAGAGTAGAATATATTTTTACGAATTGTCAAAAATATATGGAAGTATAACATGTCACGTTCCTATATTAAAGTTGAAAGGGTTAAAGTAACCTTCCAGCGTAAGTACATCTATGTACAAGAAATATTCCGACAAAGAAGTTATAAGATATAACAAACATAGGTTTTAATAGTGAGCCCATAGAAATACATTCAAATAGGAATACATATACTAATTACGATATATGGAAGTATAACATGTCACGTTCCTATATTAAAGTTGAAAGGGTTAAAATAACCTTCCGGCGTGGGTACATCTATGTACAAGAAATATTCCGACAAAGAAGTTATAAGATATAACAAACATAGGCTTTAATAGTGAGCCCATAGAAATACATTCAAATAGGAATACATATACCAATTACGACTGGTACAGCAATACATAGTAAACAAATATTTTGTTGTTAGCGTTCAAATTGAATATTCATGACGTTCACGTTGTAAGTTATAATGGTTCTTATAATAAGTTGGAAGGCTTAGGGTAACCTTCCAATATGGGTACATATAAGTACAAGAAATATTCCGACAACGAAGTTATAAGATATAACAAACACAGACTTTAATAGTACGCCCATAGAAATACATTCAAACAGGAATAGATATACTAATTACAAGGAACTAGATAGGTATACAAAGCAAATACATAAAGTACACAATTGATAAGTAGTATAACATGTCACGTTCCTATATTAAAGTTGGAAGGGTTACAGTAACCTTCCAGCGTGGGTACATGAGTGTACATTAAACATTCTGACAAGATATAACAAACATAGACTTTTACAATGAGCCCATAAAAATACATTCAAACAGTACAAATTACAAGATAGGTGTACAAAGCAGATACATAAATAACACAATTATAGGCGCGTATACAGAAAATAGGGTCTTTGTCCTGCAGAAGTGATGTAGAGTCCCTAAGGAATGTCACTTACTTATAGCAGGCTGGGTGGCGAGTCCCCCCACCCATAAATGGCTATAGACGCAAATGTCTAACCTCCATGCTTTGTTTGCTGTCCCGGAGAAAAGAGACTCAAACTTCGCCGTTTGCTGACTAAATACTCAGGCCACCTTTTGGCAGAAAAAAACCCCTACAGCAAGGGAAGATAACTCTTCTGGACCAAACACGGGCATACAATCGCTACAGAAGTAAGTAGATTTGGCTGCGTGATCTATTGTCGGTAACAGCCGGACAGCGAGGGAGTCTATCCTCCTGTTCCCAGTGATAGATCAGGGATGAGTTTTTTGCTAAGGTGGAGCGTTACACCTACAATCAGCTCCCCACTTTATAGCACAGTTCAAATTGCCCAACATGTGCTACACATGTGCTGAGTTGGCCGTCATCGGTATCAAACCAGGAAGCTTGCGATTACCTACTCGGGTGCTCTACCAACAGGGCTAATATAACATTCATTTTCTACTTTCCTAACCGTTAGGCATGACATAACCCCAAACGGGTTGATATGCCGTTGAAATCAATAAACAAACAAACAGAAAATTTATTGTATAAAAAAATTCGACTGATTGTGAAAAACTTAATTGGTAATCTAAAAATTGACGCCAATTATATACCATAGTCATAATTGATATCAGCCTGACATTGAGGGAGTCTATCCCCTGTCCACTAGCGCTAGGTCAAGGGGGTTGTGATTTTAGCATCTGGGGCGCTGGGGACACCTAACATCAGCTTCTCACTTGACCGCTTAGATCCCTGTACTACTCATACGCTGAGTTGGTGAGGGCCGGTATTGAACAAAAAAACTTGGGGTTCTCAGCCGAACACTCTACCAACTGAGCTGCCAATATTGCAAGTATGATAGAATTGTTTCATTCAAAATAAACGACTGGAGCCTTTGTTATCAAAGAATCAAGCGAAATACAATGCATCAGCTATGTATCACTTCAAAGAGATGTTTAATGTTTTATATAATCTTAAATATCACACACACACACACACACACACACACACACACACACACATATATATATATATATATATATATATATATATATATATTTAATCCAGGGCGAGGGTGACAACAAACCAACAAAGTCTGGTGGTATTGTGAGATACTTCTGGGGCACTTTGGGTTATTAGTAATGATACTTCGGACCCGAAACCATGTCTGAACCCAGAATCATCATCTGATGAAGTCTTAGTTAGCTGCAATGCTACTGTGTAAACAGCAGTCGTTGTATGAAGTTTATTCTACTTGAAGTTATCACAGTCTCCCAACTGGGTTTTCAATCATATGTATGTATATGCCAAAGTTGATTTTAGAATATCCAGAAGAATCTAATAAAACTAAAGGATTTATACTAACTTTAAAAATAATTTTGTGAGAAATCAAGGTGGACCCCCATAAGAAAATATACATAGAATGACTGATAGATTGTTGAGATAAAATTAGAAGACCAACCTTCTTTCAGGGAATGATTGATACGTATTGAATATATATATTTACCAACCCCTCCGCATGAGCAGGATGCGACACAAGATCAATTTCTTAAGCGGAGTTTAACAGGTTTGAATTCCGAATTTTCCAGAAGATAGAGAACCAGCTGAAACCAAAAGAAATAGAAAGGCCAGACCAAAAGAAGGAGAATTAGCCCCGACCAGATGTAGAATTAGCCCAGACCAGAAGAAGCAAAATTAGCCCAAACGAAAAGATGTAGAATTAGCCCAGACCAAAAGAAGGAGAAAGCCCAGACCAGAAGGAGAATTAGCTCCGACCAAAAGAAGTTGAGGGCCCAGGAGAGAAAATAATTAATTACCCCAGACAATAAAATGTGGAATTACCCCAGACAAGAAGTAAAATTAGTCCAGACCAAAAGATGTAGAATCAGCCCAGACCAAAAGAAGGTGAGGGCCCAGAAGAGAAAATGATTAATTACCCCAGACAATAAAATTAGGAACTAGCCCAGACAAGAAGTAGAATTAGTCCAGACCAAAAGATGTAGAATTAGCCCAGATCAAAAGAAGAAGAAAGCCCAGACCTGAAGATAGAGAACCAGCTCCGCATAAAAGACAAAGAATCAGGCCAGCTTTGAAAATATAAGTACATCTTCTTTTGTCTTTATTCATTTTACCAATAAGTTTCAGGAAATACATACATGGTTTGTCCATTTTTTCTGAAAGCCTAAAGAAATAAAACAAAACAAAAAAAACGTATCGAGACAAATTTTATAATTGTTTTTGATATCAACAATGTATTTCTTTACTTCACCTACACAGCTGTCTAGACGTCAATCATCATACCTTTCTAATAAAAGTGGCTTCACTTTCGATATCTTTTGATCACACCTTGAATATATATATATATAATATATATATATATATTATATATATATAGTAAATGAAGAAAAACTCTAAACTTGCTTCATTACAATAATTTATTTTCAACCGTATTAATACGGCATCTTCAGGTAATAACTAGAACATGACTCTTACTATATATATATATATATATATATATATATGTGTGTGTGTGTGTGTGTGTGTGTGTGTGTGTGTGTGTGTGTTGTACACATGTATATATGTGTGTGTGTGTGTGTGAAATATAGAAATATTTAAAAACAGCCACATATATAGACCATGTGCTTATTTATGAATGAATGTGAATACTCCTTCCTACGTTCAAATGTTTCGGTTTCCATATATATATATATATATATATATATATATATATATATATATATATATTTACCAACCCCTCCACACCAGCAGGTTGTGAAACAAGGTCAATTTCTTAAGCGGAGGTCAACAGGTTTAAATTCAGAATTTTCCTTCTCCTAGACCGGTTGCCTAGCCAATGTTAAAGATCCCAGTCTGTCCTAATATTTACCCATAGCTGGACGGAGAGTATGATTCATACCTTTCCCAAGGGTATTAGCGCTAAGTGAAATGTAATTACCACGTCCATTTCCTATGACTCTAACCATTACACCACGCGCGGTTTCCATATATATTGAATAATTCTGTAGATTACACTATTAGATGATGTGTATTTAGATTTATAAAAAAATACAATTCTGTCATGATCACATTTTGGAAATTAAGGAACGCTAAATATGATGAGCAAATTAATTTGCATATCACATTAATCTTAATTTAATCTTACTGGAGAATAATAGATTTGAAGGACATTTATCATATTCCTCCTCAATAATTTGTAGACGATTGTTTATATATATATATATATATATATATATATATATATATATATATTATAAACTGAAAGTATCTTACGCATGCGGAACTATTTATTCATTCATAAATAAAGACATCCTCTGAATATTTTTTTCATATTGCACACACACACAAACACACAGACACACATAATGGGAGAGAAAGAGGGATATATCTTATTATAATGGAGATTGTGTGTTTTTCTGTCTGTAACCGAAACTATATTCCTACTCAAGTCACAATTCTCTTAGTTATTGACATCACATTCTCCATGATTTTATTGTTATCTAAACCTCAATTATTAATAAAATTGTCTTACATTATTAATACTGTTAACTATGTCTACATACTGACAACATGCAATTATATTTATATATACAACAAAATAGCGGTTTACAGTGTGAACGGGAAGGCTAATTTGCATATTAATATTAAAAACTCGAATTTAATAAATATGTGCTTAGTATTATTGATTTCTAACTGTTTGGTATTATTTTAACGAATATAAGCAAACATCTCTTCAATAAATCTTAAATGAAATCCATTAACAAGAAAAAATAACTGTCATTTTATTATTTACTTCCTCTTATAACTATATATTTAAATTAGAAAAAAAAACAATGAAAGACGAGAGTGATGGAAGGGTAAGTTTCAGTTGTTCCATTTTTTATTATACTCCCTCTGTTTCAAATCTTTTATTATACCCCCCTCTGTTTCAAATCTTTTTATCTGTATTCTTATTTAGTTTCATTAGCCTTTCTAATTTAATACAATATTTTATTACATTAATACTTGCAGCCGGAGGGTGCATATATTTGCTAGTATATATAATGAATAGTGAATGAAAAAATGAGAAAAGTATTTGCATGGAAAGGTGCTCAATGCTAATAAAGCAGAGCAGATTTATAATTAATGGTGATATTATG
>CM042158.1:54483477-54485977 GCA_023376005.1 Doryteuthis pealeii
GTTACTATTAATAGAGATTATACTCAATTATATGGTTTTAATTGACTATTATTTTTTGTGACCAATTTTTGCACACACTTGTATCGTATCAAGTATTACTATTAATAAGAGATTATACTCAATTATATGGTTTTAATTATCTATTAATCTTATTAACTAATTTTTGAACACACTTGTATCGTATCAAGTATTACTATTAATAATTATATTATTAATATACTCAATTATATGGTGTTCATCATCATCATCGTGTCCCGCCTGCAGCACGGATATCCATGACAATCTTTCGCCAACCTTCCCTATCATTCATTGCACCTGGGAGCTCCTCTGCGGAGCAACCAGCATCCTCACATAGCAGGTCAATGTAGGTCCTTGCTGGCCGCCCCACACTTGCATGTCCATGTGTTGGCTTCCACAGGAGAACGTCGCTTGTCAGGGAGATCGGACCTCGATATGACTGATAATCTATTTGTGACCGACCATGCCTTTGCTATCCGTGTATTAACATCGCTCTCTGTGGAGGAGATATTACCACCCAGGTACGTCAATTGTTCTACTGGCTTAAGAGGCTTGCCGTTGAGTGTGGAGATGTTTCCTTTATTTTTGAAACTTATGAACTCTGTTTTATCGGAGTTAACGTAGAGGCTATATTCTTTGCTGCCCCTCTAAAGCTATGTAGCAGTGATTCAGCCTGTGCCGGTGTATCTGCAAGAAGTGCAAGGTTATCAGCATAGTCCGCATCTGTGATTCTTTGTGCAGGATATCACAAGGCAATATGGTTTTAATTATCTATTATTCTTAGTAACCAATTTTTGCACACACGTGTATCGTATCAAGTATTACTATTAATAAGAGATTATACTCAATTATATGGTTTTAATTATCTATTATTTTAGTAACCAATTTTTGCCACACTTGTATCGTATCAAGTATTACTATTAATAAGAGATTATACTCAATTATATGGTTTTAATTATCTATTATTCTTCGTAACCAATTTTTGCACACACTTGTATCGTATCAATTATTACTATTACTAAGAGATTATACTCAATTATATGGTTTTAATTATCTATTATTCTTCGTAACCAATTTTTGCACACACTTGTATCGTATCAAGTGTTACTATTAATAAGAGACTATACTCAATTATATGGTGTTCATCATCATTATCGTGTCCCGCCTGCAGCACGGATATCCATGACAATCTTTGGCCAACCTTCCCTATCATTCATTGCACCTGGGAGCTCCTCTGTGGAGCAACCAGCATCCTCACATAGCTGGTCAATGTAGGTCCTTGTTGGGCGCCCCACACTTGCATGTCCATGTGTTGGCTTCCACAGGAGAACGTCGCTTGTCAGGGAGATCGGCCCTCCATATGACTGATAATCTATTTGTGACCGACCATGCCTTTGCTATCCGTGTATTAACATCGCTCTCTGTGGAGGAGATATTACCACCCAGGTACGTCAATTGTTCTACTGGCTTAAGAGGCTTGCCGTTGAGTGTGGAGATGTTTCCTTTATTTTTGAAACTTATGAACTCTGTTTTATCGGAGTTAACGTAGAGGCCTATATTCTTTGCTGCCTCCTCTAAGCTATGTAGCAGTGATTCAGCCTGTGCCGGTGTATCTGCAAGAAGTGCAAGGTTATCAGCATAGTCCACATCTGTGATTCTTTGTGCAGGATATCACAAGGCAATATGGTTTTAATTATCTATTATTCTTAGTAACCAATTTTTGCACACACGTGTATCGTATCAAGTATTACTATTAATAAGAGATTATACTCAATTATATGGTTTTAATTATCTATTATTCTTAGTAACCAATTTTTGACACACGTGTATCGTATCAAGTATTACTATTAATAAGAGATTATACTCAATTATATGGTTTAATTATCTATTATTCTTAGTAACCAATTTTTGCACACACGTGTATCGTATCAAGTATTACTATTAATAAGAGATTATACTCAATTATATGGTTTTAATTATCTATTATTCTTAGTAACCAATTTTTGCACACACGTGTATCGTATCAAGTATTACTATTAATAAGAGATTATACTCAATTATATGGTTTTAATTATTATTTATTTAGTAACCAATTTTTGCACACACGTGTATCGTATCAAGTATTACTATTAATAAGAGATTATATCAATTATATAGTTTTAATATCTATTATTCTTAGTAACCAATTTTGCACACACGTGTATCGTATCAAGTATACTATTAATAAGAGATTATACTCAATTATATATTAATATCTATTATTCTTAGTAACCAATTTTTGCACACACGTGTATCGTATCAAGTATTACTATTAATAAGAGATTATACTCAATTATATAGTTTTAATTATCTATTATTCTTAGTAACCAATTTTTGCACACACGTGTATCGTATCAAGTATTACTATTAATAAGAGATTATACTCAATTATATAGTTTTAATTATCTATTATTCTTAGTAACCAATTTTTGCACACACGTGT
>CM042158.1:54490977-54498477 GCA_023376005.1 Doryteuthis pealeii
TTACAGTTCACTATTAGTGGCTTAAATTGTCTCTCCTAACTGGTACAATTCAGAATATTTGTTACTAAACTTGTTATAATCAGGAAATGGTTGTCTCCCTTGAGATAGTTCAAACATTTTGGCGACACTAGAACAAAGCTAATCTAGACAACTTGAAACGATTAACAACGCCCTGTACACGAAAGGGAATAAAAGACAGACAGAAAGGAAACAAAAAACGTATACATTTTGTTGAAGAACTGATAACACAAGGGAGTATAAAGAGAGATTGTATATTGAAGTTTATATTAAATATAGAGCCCAGTCCACCCTACTCTTGAATTTGGCATTAAATAACCCCAAAATCTTTGTATGCCATTCAACTAGTGAGTGCATAGAGAGATTGCTAATTGAAATTTATAGTAAATATTGCTTAATTTGGCATTAAATAACTTTATAAATAAATTTATAGTAAATATTGTTTAATTTGGCATTAAATAACCCCCAATTGTTTGTATGTCATTAAACAAGTGAGTGCATAGAGAGATTGCTAATTGTAAATGTAAAGTCGTCGGGGTGGCCTATTGTCTAGCGCAAGACCAAGGAAAGTGTTTTGGCATCTGAGGAAAACTCTGGACGTTGTGAGTAGGAAAGGTGACTTTTTTTTTGTATCCCAACTTTCCGTGGATAGTGTCTTGTATGAGGTAAAGTGTCACTTGATTGTTTCCTAGAGAAACTCGTTTTGATTTTGCGCCATGTTCGTGGAGGAGGGTATCTCCAGCTTTGCACATCAGGGAAACGCGGGAAATAGGTGGAGTTGAAATCCAAGATAATCACTGACAATGTAAAATGGATTGATTACAGGAATTGAGAAAGAACAGAATTTTAGAGGGAACTAGAACTGGCATTCACCGTCACGATCGAATAATAAATCTACAAGGAAAAAATTGTTCTTTTCTATATTTAGCGGGATTCAGAGTGAAGCATTTATTATAATTCGCCTGAATCTGACCGATCGTTAGTTCGCAATTATATAGTGAATATATATATATATATATATATATATATATGTGTTGTGTGTGTGTGTGTGTGTGTGTGTGTGCGTGTTGTGTGTATGTCTGTGTGTGTGTGTGTGTGTGTGTATGTATATATATCTGAGTGTGTGCACGTGTGTGTTTATATATATATATATATATATATATATATATATATATATATATATATATATATATTCCCTGTATTATTGTGAACGAACCATCAATTTATGTATGTATATACATACATACATATATATATATGTGTGTGTATATATAATATATATATATATATATATATATATATATATATGAGTGTGCGCACGTGTGTGTGTTTATATATATATAATATATATATATATATATATATATATATATATATATATATATTTTGTATTATTGTGAATGAACGATCAATTTATGTATGTATACATATATGTATATATATCTGTGTGTGTGTGTGGTTGTGTTTATATATATATATATATATATATATATATATATATATATATATATATATTCACTGTTTTATTGTAAACGAACGATGAATGTATGTATGAATATATACATATTTAAATATACATACACACACATACACACACACACACACATATATAATATATATATATATATATATATATATATATATATATGTATAAAGAAGAGAATATTTTCTTTTCTTTTGCTATTTTTGTCGCAGTGTGCTGATGTCGAATACTGATTTTGCTGCATTCCACCGCCTGTCCTCAAATTGCAAATGTGCATAAGTGAACGACCCCCCGGAGCTATTTTGCATTGTGCAGCATCGCTGCAAAGGTGCTGCTTTCAAAGTATCAATGGTCCATTGAATACAACGTTTCTCTTGTCAGAGCAATGGCAACAAAACCTACAATATACTGCAAGAATCTTTCAATGCAACATCAATGCTAAAGCGGGAGAAATTCTTTTATCTAGTATTATCTTGCAGGACTGCGTCGTCATTCAACGAGTATAGACTGGCTTATGGAGTTGAAAATATATCTGACTAAAAACTACAAAAAAAGGATATTTTTACATTAAGCATATATATATATATATATATATATATATATATATATATATATATATATATATATATATATATATATATATATATATATATATATATATATATATATATATATTTGTATGTCTGCGTCTTTGTGCTAGTGTGAGAGTGTAATATATGAAAATAATTCATATACGATACTACTTTATATATAAGTAAGTAAAGTCGTCGGGGCGGCCTAAAGTCGGTATCAGCCAGTCAGTGAGGGAGTCTATCCCCTTTTCAATAGCGCTAGACCAAGGAGATTGTTTTAGCGTTTGAGGTGGAGCGCCACACCTACCATCAGCTCCTTTCTTTACCGCACAGATCCATGTGCTACTCATTCGCTGAGTTGGCGGGGACCGGTATCGAACTAGGAACCTTGTGGTTTCTAGCCGAACGCTCTACCGATGCAAGTATTTAAGTTTTAATGTAACGAAATATCGTATTAAATTAGAAAGGCTAATAAAACTAACTAAGAATGCAGATAACAAGATTTGAAACAGAGGGAGTATAATCGAAAATTAGAACAACTGAAACTTACTCTTCCATCACTCTCGTCTTTCATTTTTATTTTTTCTAATTTAAGTATTTAGTTAAAAGAGGAAGTAAAGAATAAAAGTACAGTTATCTTTTCTTGTTAATGGATTTCTTTTAAGATTCATTGAATAGATTTTTGCTTATATTCATTGAAATAAAACCAAACGATTAAAAATCAATAATACTAAGCACATATTTATTAAAATCACATTTTTAATATCAATATGCAAATTAGCCTTCCCATTCACACTGTAAACCGCTATTTTATTGTATATATAAATACAATTGTATGTTATTAGTATGTTGTTATGGTTAACAGTATTAATAATGTAAAACAATTTTATTAATTATTGAGGTTTAAATAAAAAATAAAATCATTGAGAATGTGATGTCAATAACTAAGGGAATTGTGACCTGAGTAGTGATATAGTTTCGGTTACAGACAGAAAAACACACAATCTCCATTATAATAAGATATATATATATATATATATATATATATATATATATATATATATATATGTGTGTGTGTGTATGTGTTTTAAAAAGCGAATTTTATAAAATGTTCCGACTGCAGTTTCTTGCCGTAGCAAATCTTCAGGGAATTTTATTGCTTTTACCAGCCATCTATCTTTATTCATATCTGGGTTGTACCCATTCTTAAGTAGGTGGGTGAGGCATCCACCCTACGTAATGCCTAAACCCACCAGACACAGTTTATGTTTGATCAAGTGCGGAGTTGATAAATAAATGTAAACACTTAAACAAACATAAAATCAACTTTTTTTTTATATCTGTTTTCTTTTTCAAGTTAGTATTTGTGAGAATAAGCAGGAGGGGAACTAAAAGTTTTATTAATGGTTGTGGGGGCAGGAAGGAGAAAGAAAAATGGAACACAAACGCATCACCTCTGATGATGGACAAAAGTTTGGTGAACTAATCCACGGATTCCATCCAAATATAGAAAAGTTGATCAGAAAGCTTGAAAAGGTCGTTAATAAACTCATTAACCAGGAGACATCTCTTTTGTTTAATTCTGTATGTATAAATAAAAGAATGCTGCCCAAATACACATACTCCCTCTCTCCCTCTCACTCCCCCCCCTCTCTCTCTCTCACCCCATATATATATATATATATATATATAATATATATATTATATATTATATATATATATATTGAAATGCAAGTGAATCCGACAATATTTTGAATAAATAAATAAATAAATGAAATAAAGAAAATTTTTATGGATAAAAATTGTTTATAGGAGTGCCGACACGTGTTTTGACGGAGTGAATGTCCTTGTACACAATGTATTCTATTTATTAGTATTTTAAATACGTAATAATAATAATAATAATAATAATAATAATAATAATAAAATAATAATAATAATAATAATACAAAAAAAAAGAGTTTTAAGTGTACAGAAAAACGGCCGTCGTCAGGGCAAGATATTTGATATTTGATAAGTTCAAAGAAGCCAAAAAATAAAAATAAAAGAAGATCATATAAAAAAAGATAAAAAATGATATTAACTCAGAAATCCATAGGCTATATTCGCTCAGATCTCTTAGCGAAATAAATATCCTTCTTTGCCGGAAGTATTGAGCGGGGAAAAAACACACTCAGATAGTAGATAAATGGAAGTATATTCGAAACACTGGACAGCATTTATTTATTCCCTCTTTCCTTGTAGTTTTTCGAAATTTCTGTTGAAGTGTGTCTCAGGTGATGCGTGTTAGGTGGTGGTCACGGTTGTTTAACTATGCAGCTTCCTGAGATGAATTCCATCTACAAGATACAAGATGAAGAAAAAATATATTAAACATATTCTATGTTCTGGAAGTCTTTTCGTCTGACTAGTTCCGATAAATGTCAGCGTCCAGAAGCATGAACTGGAAAGTTTGTTTGTTTATTGATTTTAACGGCATATCAACCCGTCTGGGGTTATGTCATGCCTAACGGTTAGGAAGTGATACATATCGTGTATTTATATTTATACTTTTTAGTAAATGGTTTTAACAATGTGTTAGCATTATTGAGGATTATGTTGTATGGTATAGATTTGTTTCATTTCTATATTCTAGGAGTAGCAAAAAAAATCTCATAGAAGCGCAACCGTAAATTTTTTTTCTTTCTATTCATAACTTCGGTCTTTTATTTCATTATTTATACTGTAATTAGTATCAAATATGATCAACTTGCAAAACATTTTACGCCCCCAACATAAGGGGGGTCAAAATTAAGTGACTTGAAAAAAATGAGAAAGTTTTGAAATAAAATGAATAATGCATTAGAAAGATCATCTATTGACACATAAACACTGAATATTTCATTAAAATCCGATATTTCCCTGATTTTTGGTAAATTATTTTCTGTAGGGGGGCTAAATTCATTTTGTCAAAAACACATATTAGGCTCGGTTTTCCAGTCCCTACAATATTCTATGGTATAACTTTATTTCCCTAAAAAAAGAGAGAATATACTCCATGTTGACATTTTCAAACAGATCTTTCATATTGTTTGCTTTAAAATAACGGTTTCTGATGTGAGCAAAATAATTAAAAAAACAAGAACTACACAAGTTGTATTAATCTATATATTAATACTCGTGTTCCTCCCATCTTACAATACTCACCGGTTAAGAAAGTAACCCCCCAAAACGTTCAAGATTAAAGGCAAAAAAATGTTTATTTCCTATAAGCCTAACATAAACAATGGGGAACCACTCTTGACTGATAAACTATTTATTTATTTTCCCATTAAACTAACCCTAATCCCTAACACTAACCCTGTCTCCTTTTTTCCTAGTAGATCGATAAATAAACGAATTGTTTATGTTAGATTTACAGGAAATAACCAAAAAATGTAAATTCTGATTATGTAGTATTGCTTATTCACCGGATTCTTATTTCTTAAGAGGGTCGTAACCTCAGCTATATAATGGCACATTCCATTTTTATTATCAATAAAGAAAAGGGAAAGAAGGACATGCTACAAAGAAAAATATAATAAGAAAAAAAAAGAGAGAAAGAAAGTAGGGGAAGAGTGAAGGGATGAGCGTGCGGAAGCAATACATCTAATCTGTTCCAATAGAACATAATGAAAAGAGGAAAAGAACTAAACGGTGTTGTAAGATGATAACGGTTCTACTTTTATGGAACACGAGTATTAATATAAAGATAGTAGACACTTTTGATATTTCTCCACCAACAAAAAACTTATTGTCAATATAGATTTCAAAAGCAATTGAATGTTTTTGCAAATAAGTCGTCAGGCGGCCTAATGTCGGTATCAGCCGGATAGCGAGAGAGTCTATCCCCTTTTCACTAGCGCTAGATCAGCTCCTCACTTTACCAACCCAGTTTAAAAACAGTAATAGTGTACAAAATTATGGAGGATCTCAGAAATAATGTTTGGAATATTAATTTAAGAATTATTTAGTAACGGATGATTTATTTAACAAAATCCAATCGGAAGATAGATATCTATATATATACATCAATACTCGTGTTCCTTAATTGTACGACCGTTATCATATTGCAAAATCCTCTAGTAAAAATTGAGACCGTCCACGATCAAATGCCGAAAGGTAAATCCTAATTATCTGGTGTTGCTTATCCACCGAATTCGTATTTCTTATGATTGTCGTCACATTACTAAATAATGGACCATTCCGTTTTTTTTTAATTGTGAAAAAAAGAAGGAGAAGAAAAAGGACATGGTACAAAGCAAATACAAAAAGAATGAAAGAAATACAGCGAGAGAGTAGGAAAAAGATCGAGGGCGGAAAGTGCGCGGAAGCGATAACGCTAATTAAATGAAAAGATGAAAAGAAGGAAAGTAATAAGAAAGATTGAAAGAGAGAGAGAGAGAGAGAGAGAGAGAGAGAGAGAGAGAGAGAGAGAGAGAGAGAGAGAGAGAGAGAGTTAAATCAAGTTTATTATACTTTACTAATATATTCCTCGCTCTCTTGCTGATACCGAATTTACACCATCCCGAAGACTTATAGATTAATTTGGATTGTTTCAGAGATAATGGTAAAAAGAATAATATAATGTATTTTTCGGAACTCACGTATGATTTACTTATCAAAATTGGATTGGTAGATACTTATTATATTAACAGTGTATATGTTCTGTGCATGATCTTATTTATTCTGTTCTGTTTCCACCCTGTCGACTGGGGCGTTAGAATGCACCAACTGCACCTCTGCAGAGGGGTAAGACTCTCCCAATGGGGCCACCTGTTAGCCGTGGGTGGCGACCCGTGATGCTTAAGGATAGAGCCCAGGTGGATGAGCAGTTCATGACATGCAATACTCCACTTTGGCCCTATCTTGGGCTAGACGGGCGGTCGGAGAGGCCCCCTCCGATCAATCGGCTGGTCACGTCAAGCCCTAGTACCTATATGATTTTCCCAACCCTATTGCTCTTATGGCAAGCCCCAACCCCTTTTTATCATATGGGTGCTAGAAGGCGGTGGCTGTGGGTCTACATGTCCTGGGAATGTCGTTAAACTCTATCTGATGGTGAGGTTCCAGTTTTGGAGGTTTGGGGAATGTGGAGCACCCCTTCATCACTATTGCTCCCTGGTCCATTCTGACCCGGAGTGGTAGTACCTGTTAGGGTCCCATATATGGGTTAAATAGAAAAATGTATTTATAAAAAAATGTATTATCCATTAAGAATTGATTTATTTCAAAACTTTATCGGCATTAAATGACCCCCTGAGGTTGATATGCCGTAAAACAAAACAAACAAACAAACAATCGATTCTGTTTATTTATTTATTTATTCATTCAAATTAGGCCACATACTACAGGGTGTCCGCAAAGTTTGGAAACCGTTTTAAAATTGAATATTAATAACTCACATTG
>CM042158.1:54503477-54520977 GCA_023376005.1 Doryteuthis pealeii
AGAAGAAGAAGAAGAAGAAGAAGAAGAAGAAGAAGAAATATACGAAAAAAAGGTGAAATTTCGTCAAATTTTCGTATATTTTTTTTCCTATTTTACGTTTAGAGCAAGGGTTAGGTTTAAATTCAGCTCAAATATTAGAAGAAGAACAAGTTTTGAAATAAATTCATTCTTAATGGATACACAGTTTATTTATTAACACATTTTTACTATTTAACCCATATATGGAAACCTATCAGGTACTACCACTCCGGGTCAGAGTTGAGATGGGAAGAATGGTGATGAATAGGTGCTCCTCATTCCCCAAACCTCCAGAACTTGAACCTCACCATCAGTAAGAGTTTAACGTCATACCCAGGACAGGATGACCCTAATCCACCGCCTTCTAGCACCCATATGATAAAAAAGTTGGGACTTCACATGAGCGCAATTCTGTCGGGACAACCCCATTGGTACTAGTGGTTGACGTGACCAGTCGATTGATCGGAAGGGGCCTCTCCGACCGTCCGAATAGTAAGAGCCTAAGTGGAGTGTTGCCTGACATGGACTACTCATCCACCAGGATTCCGTCATTAAGCATCACGGGTCGCCACCTACGGCCAACAGTTGGTACCATACTTTACTGAGGTGCAGTCGGTGTATTTTCAAGCCCCAAGCAACAGGGATGTCCGAACGTAAGCATTTAAGTATTAATGTAATAAAATACATCATATTAGAAAATCTATAAAAAATAAATAAATAAGAACGCAAACAAAAAGATTACCGTATTTTTCGGACTATAAGGAGCACTTAAAATCCTTATATTTGCTAAAAAAAATCTGCAGTGCACCCTATAATCCGGTGCACCTTATGTACGAAGGCTGAAATTATCACTGAACAGCCAGGGGGGTCCAGTGTGCTTCGGCCACTGGACCGGTAAAATACAAATATTAGCGTCGATCCCAGGGGGCTTTCACCCCAGGTAATACCTGCCCCCTTGGGGGCAGGACTGGGTTTATTGCCCAGCGCCTGAGGCGCCCCCTTGAGGGGGAATGCCGAAGGGATCGAGCCAATTTTCGTTCTTTCCCACCCATGAGCTTCGGCTTGTGGGTGGGCCCACATTAAAACGAGGCCTTGTGCCCAGCCCATACAAGTGGGGTATGAGGTAAATACCTACCACTGAACAGCCAAACAACAGCAATGAAACTGACTCAGAGGATGAAATGGATTCAGGTTTGGTTGATGCCGCCATCGCCCAACTGTTAAACTCCGACACCGAAGATGAGGAATTTGCCAGATTTGTAGAAGAGGAATGATTGAAAAAGTGAGCGTATTTTTCTGTTCTTTGTATGTTACATGTGAACAATATTGATAGTTATTTTTAGTGACTTGAATAAATCTGACCTATCCAACTGCTTTGTTCTGCTTTATGCGCCTTATACTCCGGTGCGCCTTATATATGAAAATAGATCCGTTCACTGATACTACGTCTTATAATCCGGTGCGCCTTATCGTCCGAAAAATACAGTACACTTATTTTTAAGTGGCTTCTTTATAAAAAATCATTCATATGGTTGATTTTAATGCATTGGAAAACGGAACTGGATTAGCTCAGTCGGTAGAGCGTCCGCCTAAAACCACAAGGCTCCTAGTTCAATATCGACCCTCGCTAACAGCGTATCAGTAGCACAGGGATCTGTGCGGTAAAGTAAGAAGATGATGGTAGGTGTTGCGTTCCACCTCAGATACAAAAACAATCTCCTTGGTCTAGCGCTAGTTCAAAAGGGAGAGACTCCCTCGCTGTCTGGTTGATACCGACTTTAGGCCACACCGACGACTTTCCTTACTTTTTTTTTCATTTTATTAAATTTACTAGCAAGAATATGCATCTTCCGGGCGTAAGTACTCAAATTAGAAATACTAACGAAATTAAATAAGAAGGCCAATAAAAGGTTACACTTTAAAAAAAATATATTTTAATTGATTTCTTTATAAAAATCATTACCAGGATTGATTTTTATAGATTCGAAAATAAAACAATAATATTAAAGATCATTAACACCAAATTATTGAATACGGTTTTGGTAAATAAGGATTTCTGTAAAAGTGGAATTGGAAATCAGAGGAAAAATGAGACCATCTAAAAACAGCATTGTCGAGATCAGCTAGAATAATCAGTAAAGTCCTAGAGACCTGAGGAGACTTAATGTTACTCAGTCTCCTAGGAAAAACCATCAGTTTATCCAGGTGTAAACAAACCGTAAGGAGTGAATAATAATAATAATAATAATAATAATAATAATAATAATAATAATAATAGGCATGACTGGGATGGGAAGGTGATCCACTGGGAATTATACAAAAAATTAAATTTTGACCAGACAACAACATGGTATATGCATAAACCAGAATCTGTTCTTGAGAATGAAACGTATAAAATTCTCTGGGACTTTGAGATAAAAACGGTCACCTTATCCCAGAAGACCAAATTTAGTGTTGATTAACAAAAAAGAAAGAACTTGTCAACTGGTGGATTTTGCAGTTCCAGCAGATCACAGGGTGAAGCTGAAGAAAAGATGAATAAATAGATAGACCTTGCCAGAGAACTGAAAAAGCTGTGAATATGAGAGTGAAAGTAATACCAATTGTAGTTGGTGCACTTGTAACGGTCCCAAAAAGATTGGAAAAATGTTTGGAAAATCTGGAAATCAGAGGGAGAATTGAGACTATCCAGAATACTGCACTGCTGTAAGCTGCCAGAATACTCAGAAGAGTCCTGGAGACCTGAGGAGACTTGTTGTCACTCAGACCCCAGTGAAATACCACCAGCTAATGCTGGTGTGAAAAACTAATAATAATAATAATAATAATAATAATAATAATAATAATAATAATAATAATAGTCGTCAAACTCAAGAGATATCACATCAGAAGACACGGAGAAAGAAAAGGAAACCTCAAGAGAGAAACCGCTTATAATCGCAGCACAAGACAATGCCGTTAGAACAAACTATATAAAGGCAAAATATATGAGACGCAGAAAAATAGCAAGTGCAGAATGTGTTGAGGCAGAGACGAAACGGCTAATAATATAATAAGCAAATGCAGGAAACTAGCACAAAGAGAGTACAAGACTAGGCACGACTCTGTGGGAAAAGTGATCCACTGGGAATTGAGCAAGAAATTCAATTTTCAACATACAACTAAATGGTACATACACAAGCCTGAACCTGTCCCGGAGAATAAGACGCATAACATTCTGTATGACTTTGAGCTACAGACGGATCCCCTAATCCCGGCCAGGAAACCGGACCTAGTATTAATCGACAAGAAGAAGAGAACCTGTGATCTCGTGGATTTTGCCGTCCCAGCCGATCAGCAAGTGAAAATGAAAGAAAGTGAAAAGAAAGATAAATACTTAGACCTAGCCAGAGAACTGAGGAAACTGTGGAACATGAAAGTATAGGTCGTGTCAATTGTAATTGGTGTCCTTGGAACGGTACCCAAAGCTCTGGAAAAGAATTTGTGTAAATTGGAAGAATCGAGACTATAAAAACTTCAGCACATTTGAGATCGGCTAGAATACTCCTGATAGAATAATTCTGGAGCCTTGAGGAGACTTGCTGTCACTCAGCCACCAGTGAACCACCGGCTACGAAAGGTATGAAAATAATAATAATCATGATATTAATGATAATAATAATAATAAGAAGAAGAAGAAAAACAATATATATATATATATATATATATATATATATATATATGTTAAGGTAGCGTGGACATGGACTCAAAACCTCGCATAGGCGAGAAACTATCAGTAACCAGATGTGGACACCATTTGCGCGCTACCTTAACTCAAATATAAAGGCTTTATGAATATATATTGAGCACTATACGCTTAGAAATATAGCACCAATATTATCCACACATTATTAATACTCATCACTCTCTTCCCCCCCTCTCTCTCTCTCTTTCTCTCTCTCTTTCTCTCTCTCTCTCTCCCTCTCTCTCTCTCTCTCTCTCTCTCTCTATATATATATATATATATATATATATATATATATATATATATATAAATGGAATAAATGAAAGACAATGTCCGGAAGAATCCCGATGTAATATGATCCAATATATATCGAATCAGATTTCGCAAAGGAACTTTCCCAGAGCCGAGGAAGTTGCCTATTTCCTGCAATTCTTCATCTCTAAGGAGAACATCTTTTCTCCAATGAAAAAAATCATGATGCACCATTTTAAGCCAATTTCTTTCTAGTTTGCACTCTTGCTATATTTAACTCTGCGCATTAAATATTTATTTATAATTTAACTTATTTATAAGTTAACTTATCTATAATTTAACTTATCTATAATTTAACTTATTTAAACGCATTGGTGCTCTTATTGGTTGTTCCATTCACAACATTACGATTCTGTTATTCTCCGACCTTTTCAGGTGATTTTCTCGTAGTTTAAAAACAAGACAAGTTAATAATGGGTATCAAAATTCATGGGTTATTTAGTACCGATACCATACTTGTAGAAGTACAGTAGTGGTATTATTTAACTTATAGTTTTAGTGATAAGTGATGCGATACGTTTCTCAAGGATATTAATCCGAAGTTTACACACACACACACACACACACACACATATATATATATATATATATATATATATTATATATATATATATATATATATAATATATAAAGTGTTGTTATGGTTCAACGGGAGAAATTAAATCTTATAACAAAGAAAATCCGCAAAGTGGATTATGTTTTTTAAAGACATCTTGCATTATTATTTCACATCAGCGACACGTTTTTAGATCTTCTGACATCTTCTTCAGCCATTAATTAACCATATATATAATTACCCATATATATATATATATATATATATATATATATATATATATATATATATATATATATTAATGATTTGAAGGCACTTACAATGCGTATAAAAAATAAAAACAAAAAGATGTTATTTTTGTCTTATCGATTTCAAAGTAGAACTTTATCTTCAGAGATGAATATCAGAAATGTACGTGCTTAAGTCTTTTTTTGTGTGGTTTGAAATCCATACGACAAAAATAACATCTTTTTGTTTTTATTTTTTATACGCATTGTAATTGCCTTCAAGTCATTAATATATTATAACACACTTAACAATGCTTCAAGCAAATTACCAAATTATATATATATATATATATATATATATATATATATATATATATATATATATATATATATATATATATATGAAATTCAATAGGCACGGAAATTACACTACTGGCAACAAATCTCACTCAAAATAGCCGTCGATTAACTGGGCTTTTGTAGTACTGGTACGGCGATTGGTGTCTTTCTCAACACCGCCACATATCTATGGGGTTAAAATCTGGGGAGTTGGGAGGCCAAACATTGGGACTGGTGTAGTGATAAAAATTTGCCGACAACCATTTTTGACTTTTCTCAGAGATGTGGCAGGGGGCCGAATCCTGCTGACATACATATGGCCTAGCATTGGCTACCCTTGTTATCCAGGACTTGACTACATTGTTTAGCATCTGAGGAGCCTCCAACACTTTTTTATGCTAAGATTTTCTGCTAAGATTCCTGTAAGATTTGTTGTTTTTAATGCAAATCACCTCGAGAATTTGTAGGTGTTTTTTTAATCGTTATTTTCACAGCTGATTTTGGTATTGTCCGTGAGAAACTTCGGAGGATGTCATTTTTTTAGTGCAATGAATTTGTTTTGTAATAAGATATGGCGATAGTGTGGAAAAGATGGTATATATATACATAAAGGCAAGAAGCAGACTGTCACAGATGCAGACTACGCTGATGACCTTGTACTTCTTGCAGATACACCGGCACAGGCCGAGTCAGTACTGCATAGCATTGAGAAGGTAGCAAAAAATATCGGCCTCTACTTGATTTTCAAAAAGAAAGTATACATCTCCACACTCGACGGTAAGCCTCTTAAGCAAGTAGAACAATTCATATACCTAGGTAGTAATATCGCATCCACAGAAAGCGATGTTAATACACGAATAGGAAAGGCATGGGCGGCCACAAACAAATTATCAGTCATATGGAAATCCGATCTGAAAAGTTAAGGTGACTTCTTCCAGGCTGTGGTTATATCAGTACTGCTGTATGGCTGCATCACTTGCATCCTAACAAAGCGCCTTGAGAATAAGCTAGATTGGACCTGCACAAGAATGCTGCGTTCGGTCTTGAACAAGTCGTGGAAACAGCACCCCACAATGAAGCAGATATATGGTTACCGCCCACCTCCATCTCACAAACCATCCGAGTGAGACGAATAAGGCATGCTGGGCACTGCTGGAGAAGCAAGGACGAACTCATAAGCGACATTCTCCTGTGGAAGCTAACACATGAACATGCTAGTGTGGGCCGTCCACCAAGGACCTACATTGGCCAGTTATGCAAGGATACTGGATGCTGCGCAGAGGACCTATCTGGCTCAATGAATGATAGGTAGGGTTGGCGAGAGATTGTCATGGATATCCGTGCTCATTGCGCGACATGATGATGATGATGATGATGATGATGATATATATATATATATACATATATATATGTATGTGTGTGTACGAGGGCGCATGTGAGTGTACATAGAAAGGTTTATACATGTTTATATATATGGTGACAGCATACACAAACCTTCTGGTATTAGTTTGCATGTATTCATAAAACATTGACAAAGAAATAGAAACGGCGGACATCTTTTTTTTTTCTTCATCTTTTAATAAAAATATCGTGGCCTGAATAATGCCAGGTAATGTCAGAGAACCGACAAATATCAGCAATACAATAAAAGAAAAAACATCTTTCAATCACACGGAGCGGGAAACGTCACGATTTCTTCTCTTAGCTTTCTATTAGCATTCTAAAGAACTGTCGACTGTCAAACACACTTTAGAAGAGTGAGACCCAGGATTCAAAGAAGTTAGTGGGGATGTTCCCACAAATAATCCAAATGGAATCGACATTACCCACCCGCCCCAGAATATAAATCCGTTTAATTGTGAAATAGCCCACCACGGGTCAAAGTCGTAGATTTTAGCAAAGCAGGTTCAAATCTGTCCTCGTCTTGTCGCTGTGGCTGGTCATTGAGTAGCAAATGAAGATATATAACATTGTAGGCTCGATAAAAAGAAAGAAGCATTTGTATGTAAATCTCTATATGTGATGTGGCTGGATCGACTTGGAGTGTATGTATGAATGTACGGTGGTTACTTTCGATATGTATTTGGGTATTAATGTACAATAGCACGCAAGAGATAATATTAGATTACGTATAAAAATGTGGGGAGGCATTGTCAAATGTATGGGGAGTTCCAGAATTTATCCTGCAATCAGCATTTTTTTTAGAACACTCTAGGGCAATGTCCTTGATGTTACCCATATAAGTATTTATTTATCTAACCCACAAGCAGGATGTGACAATGTCAATTTCTAAGCAGAGTACAATTTATTTGAAGTACGTTTTCCTTTTCCTAGACTGGTTGCTTTTGTTACATAATTATTGGATCCCTAATATGTATGGCAATAGTGTAGAAATCATAATGGCGATTAGTGCAGCTGATGGCCTTGAGGGTGAGTGACGGCACTTGACCTCACTCTCACCTTGCCTTCCAGAGATAAATCGTGAGAACCGGAAGGCATAGAAGACCTTGTCTTCCGGTTTACATAGTAAGAAGTTTCAGTCAGTTAGCAAGTAGGAGCCGAGCTCGTAGGATGTGTGAAGATGTCTGGTTTGGGGATTTACAAATAAAGTAACATCAACGTAAATCGAAGTCTTGTGTTTATTACCTAAAAACTAACAATGACACAGGGCTTCTGATAACGAGAAATCCCCATAGTAGACCAGACCCGAAGTCCCCAAGAAAGTCTAAACCTTAGGAGATCCGAGACGCTAGACCAGACCAAGATGTTAGAAGATAGAACCAAAGCCGGCCAGAAGAAAATACGACCAGAGTAAGAAGTAAGAAAGGGTATACAACATTATATCAGTACCGTGAAAATTTCAGTACCTAACACTTTAACAAGGCTGCAGGACTCAGTCTGGTCTATCTACCCATAGCAGGGAGATTTACTTCAAAGTCTCATTCACACTGCATGCTAGTACCTGTTAGGTGATTCATCAATGGGTTAAATAGATCAAAATGTTTTTTCAAAAATGGGTTAAAATTATATTTTGTATTAAATAAGAAAAGATAAAAGAAAACGTCTTTGGCATAAAAGAACCCAAGGGTTGACATGCTTGAAATCAAAGACCAACCAGCCAACTAATCAATCAATCATCCCAAATTGGGACTATGGTCTCTAACATATCACCAACGAAAATAATATAAACAAATTAGGGTTCTCGTTGTAGTACAAAGGTTAGTACAAATCTGGTCTCTCTGATCTATTACTACTGAAATCGGGTTCATGGCTCGCTGAATGCTCCATACATGTGACCTCGCGTTAAATCTTATCCATTGGCCCAAATGTTGAGTAGATGTTAATATCAAACTAACTGTAATCCTTTTTAGCTGATAAAAGTTATTCACATGTAAAAAAAAAAAAGGACCATATTACATTTAGGCACCTCTTTTTGATCTCGATTAAGAAAGGACATGTTTTTCATTTACACCGTCAACATCCGGTTGTTTCAACAGACGATTTTGTTATTATATTAAACTAACATCTGACCCTAACCCCTAACCCTAACTCCTAACTAACAACAGGATATTGACGGTGTAAATGAAAAACATGTCCTTTCTTAGTCGAGATCAAAAAGCGGTACCTAAAGTTAATAAAGTCCGAGAATTTATATCTAAGTTATGGTAGCGTAGACATAGAGTTAATCGCGCTTGTTTACTGACAGTTTCTGGCATAAATGACTATACATACGAAAACATAAAACATAAGTATGTTTCAATATCGAACACTGGTGATAGACCGTCAATATCCGGTTGTTTGTTAGGGGTTAGAGTTAGGAGATAGGTTTAGGGGGTAGGGTTAGGGGTTAGTTTTATAATTTTTAAAAAATCAAAAAATCGTCTGTTAAAACAATCAGATATTGACAGTGTAAATGAAAAACATGTCCTTTCTTAATCGAGATCAAAAAGAGGTGCCTAAATGTCATATGGTCCAAAAATTAGTCTGTATCGTTTCAACAACGCAAATAATATAAAATAACGTAGAAGTCCCGTCGTAATGCATTGCTTAGTAAGCTAGTCTCGCAGATCCATTACGACTGAAAAGCGAGTTAGATCCTCCATACCTGTGACATTACGTCAATTCCTACCCTCGGCCAAAGGTTCGGTTAATGCTAATGTGAAACTAATTGTAATATCATTTAGCTGATAAAGGTTATTTTTCTTTCATAAAATATATTACTTGCACAAAAAATTGGCAATAATTTATTAATAATTCATTCCGAGAAAATATTAATCTTTGTAATTTCAACGTCATGCAAGAATAAGCGCACCTGCTCCTGATTGAATTTCCAGTAGAAGGTATGCGAACATAATTGCTCTTGAGATCCTTTCCCATGGTCTTGCCGACGGGGCTTTATTAAATGTTTTGTATTCATCAAAATATTTTGAGTCCCCAAAAATATATGTTCCCTGGTCTCTTAATAGCTTATTCACATCTATTTTGAGATAAGGTTATGTTTCTCCTCTGTTTTACACGTCCTGTTCTTTCTCCATGTGTCCAATCTAGGTCCTTTTTCACCAGAGACACCCAGGGAGACTGCCCTGTCGGTTGGAGCTGTAGAATTCACCGACTGCACTGCTGCAGAGGGGTGCCTCCCCAATAGTTACAGGGCTAGGT
Organism: Doryteuthis pealeii; assembly: GCA_023376005.1. Taxonomy (NCBI): domain Eukaryota; kingdom Metazoa; phylum Mollusca; class Cephalopoda; order Myopsida; family Loliginidae; genus Doryteuthis; species Doryteuthis pealeii. The sequence continues at coordinate 54,513,313 of CM042158.1, forward strand.
TCGACCTTGTAAAGTAGAGGTTGTCGAATTAGATATTTATATGTTTTTGGGAGATTATGTGCTTAATTAAAGTCATACCTAATATGTTAATTAATTATAATCAAATGAATTAGGCGTGTATATCGGTTTAAATGTCATATCGGATTATAATTAATTAATTAACAAATTAGGTATGACTTTAATTAAGCACATAATCTCCCAAACATTGTCGGCCTTCGCCATTTTCAAACACATTGTTTGACCACTTCATATTTATGTGTAGGTTTCAAATCTCACGTTCAGTGAAGTCAGCTACTACACTACCACCAACTATATTGAGAATATACCACGTTAATAGATACCACGTTAGAATTAGGAGTTAGTTTTATAATTTAGAAAAAACTAAAAAATCTGTTAAAACAACCGGATATTGATGGTGTAAATGAAAAAACATGTCCTTTCTTAATCGAGATCAAAAAAGGGGGCCTACTTGGAAAGCACTCGTAAATACAATTCATGCTCAATTATTTGGACCATATTACCCTTAGGCACCCCTTTTTGATCTCGATTAAGAAAGGACATGTTTTTCATTTACACCGTCAATATCCGGTTGTTTGTTAGGGGTTAGTGTTAGGGATTAGGGGTTAGTTTTATGATTTTTTAAAAATCTAAAAACCGTATGTTAAAACAACCAGATATTGACGGTGAAAATGAAAAACATGTCCTTTCTTAATCGAGATCAAAAAGCGGTGCATTAAGATCATATGGTCCGAATCATTTGTAGAAAGAAAGAAGATGAAGTTTTGATTCCATTCATATCTTTGTTATTTACCCTCTCCAAACTTATTAGATGTTTTCGAAGTAGCAACAGGCTTATCTCCCTTTTTGCCGAGATTTAACTATTAACCCCTGCCCAGATCAGTAGATCAAGTATAGAAATATATACAATATGGGAACCAATAATTTGAAAGGCTAGATTAGATTTGAAAAAAAAGAAGAGACTGTCTTATCGGCTATCCGCTGAAATATTAATCCTCACTTAAGTACAGAACCTGCTGTTATTTATAGTTGGAAGAGTTCATGTGTGTGTGGTAAATTACCATAACACTGTCAGTGGTGTTTTAAAGTCGGCATAAGTAACGCCCTTTTTCATTTTAAATGAAAATTTTGATAGGACGAAGAGGAATGGCCATAACGTTCACCAGACCTAACATTCCGGACTTTTTTTTTGTGGGGGTGTATTAAAAGATCAGGTTTACAATCTTAAGCCGAAAACAATTCCAGAATTAAAGAATGTAAAATCATTTAAATTTCATGAAATTACCATTGAAATGTATCAAAAGGTTTGTAAAAGTGTTGCTGGTAGAGTTCAGAATTGTATGGAATATGAAGGGGAACATTTTGAACATCTCAAATAAATGACTAAATTCTAAAACTTTATATCTTTTGTAACTTTCCTTTTCTCAAATTTGATTTGATTTAATTTGTATTGAACATTATTAAACCGAATAAGAATCATATCAATTTTGTTAATATATTATATTAATCCATTAACCTGTTTGCAATTCATTCATGTTTGAAAAAATAAAGGATAATCAAAAAGGCTTTAATTTTGTTCCACTTCAACAAATAACGTTACTTACGCCGCACCCTGTATATATGCTACTTCATCTAATTGACTAATTTCTTTGGTGTAAGTATTATTCATGTATCGTACCCGACAAGAAACTCTAATAAAATCCAATGATCTAGCATGTGCAACTACAAAATTCTTAGTAAAATTAACATTATATTCTTCATATTTTCTCTCTATTCGTTGTGTGGATATATTCTTTGATATTATTTTCTCTTCATTTCTCTCTAATATCTGACGTATGGAGAATAAAAAAAAATATTTGTGTAAGAGTTCGTTTTTTTTTCTGTAGAAATGTCAACAGTTCTTGTTTATTTAACAACATCTCACGCTGAATTCCTCATGTATAAATAACAGATTTTTGTAACTTTAGGATATGTTCAGAATAAACACTGTTAACCCTATGAAAAAGAAATTCTTAAAATATGTTTCCAGTTGAAAGAGTAGAATATATTTTTACGAATTATCAAAAATATATGGAAGTATAACATGTCACGTTCCTATATTAAAGTTGGAAGGGTTAAAGTAACCTTCCGGCGTGGGTACATCTATGTACAAGAAATATTCCGACAAAGAAGTTATAATATATAACAAACATAGGCGTTAATAGTGAGCCCATAGACATACCTTCAAATAGGAATACATATACTAATTACGAATGGTACAGCAATACATAGTGAACAAATAATTTGTTGTTAGCGTTCAAATTGAATATTCATGACGTTCACGTTGTAAGTTATAATGGTTCTTATAATAAGTTGGAAGGCGTAGGGTAACCTTCCAATGTGGGCACATATAAGTACAAGAAATATTCCGACAACGAAGTTATAATATATAACAAACACAGACTTTAATAGTAGGCCCATAGAAATACATTCAAACAGGAATAGATATACTAATTACAAGGAACTAGATAGGTATACAAAGCAAATACATAAAGTACACAATTGATAAGTAGTATAACATGTCACGTTCCTATATTAAAGTTGGAAGGGTTACAGTAACCTTCCAGCGTGGGTATATGAGTGTACATAAAATATTCTGACAAAGAATTTAGATATAACAAACATAGACATTTACAATGAGCCCATAGAAATACATTCAAACAGGAATACATATATAACACAATTATAGACGTGTATACAGAAAATAGGGTCTTTGTCCTGCAGAAGTGATGTAGAGTCCCTAAGAAATGTCACTTACTTATACCAGGCTGGGTGGCGAATCCCCCACACATAAAAGGTATAGACGCAAATGTCTAACCCCAATGCTTTGTTTGCTGTCCCGGAGAAAAGAGACTCAAACTTCGCCGTTTGCTGACTAAATACTCAGGCCCCCTTTTGGCAGAAAAAAAACCCTACAGCAAGGGAAGATAACTCTTCTGGACCAAACACGGGCATACAATCGCTACTGAAGTAAGTAGATGAGTGTGTCGGTAAGAGCCGGACAGCGAGGGAGTCTATCCCCCTTTTCCTAGTGATAGATCAGGGATGAGTTTTTTGCTAAGGTGGAGCGTTACACCTACAATCAGCTCCCCACTTTATAGCACAGTTCAAATTGCCCAACATGTGCTACACATGTGCTGAGTTGGCCGTCATCGGTATCAAACCAGGAAGCTTGCGATTACCTACTCGGGTGCTCTACCAACAGGGCTAATATAACATTCATTTTCTGCTTTCCTAACTGTTAGGCATGACATAACCCCAAACTGGTTGATATGCTGTTGAAATCAATAAACAAACAGAAAATTTATTGTATTAAACAATTCGACTTATTGTGAAAAACTTAATTGGTAATCTAAAAATTGACGCCAGTTATATACCATAGTCATAATTGATATCAGCCTGACATCGAGGGAGTCTATACCCTGTTCACTAACGCTAGGCCAAGGGGATTGTTATTTTAGCATCTAAGCCGGTGGGGACACCTACCATCAGCTTCTCACTTGACCGCACAGATCCCTGTGCTACTCATACGCTGAGTTGGCGAGGGCCGGTATCGAACCAAAAGTCTTGGGGTTCCCAGCCGAACATTCTACCAACTGAGCTGCCAATATTGCAAGTATGATAGAATTGTTTCATTCAAAATAAACAACTGGAGCCTTTGTTATCAAAGAATCAAGCGAAATACAATGCATCAGCTATGTATCACTTCAAAGAGATGTTTAATGTTTTATATAATCTTAAATATCACACACACACACACACACACACACACACACACACACACACACACATATATATATATATATATATATATATATATATATATATATATATATATTTAATCCAGGGCGAGGGTGACAACAAACCAACAAAGTATGGTGGTATCGTGAGAGATTCTACTGGGGCACACTCTGGGTTATTTGTAATGATACCTGGGACCCGAAACCATGTCTGAACCCAGAGTCATCATCTGATGAAGTCTTAGTTAGTTGCAATGCTACTGTGTAAACAGCAGTCGTTGTATGAAGTTTATTCTATTGGAAGTTATCACAGTCTCCCTACTGGGTTTTCAATCATATGTATTTATATGCCAAAGTTGATTTTAGAATATCAAGAAGAATCTAATAAAACTAAAGGATTTATACTAACTTTAAAAATAATTTTGTGAGAAATCAAGTTCGAATTGAACTCATTCTAAGAGGTGGACCCCCATAAGAAAATATACATAGAATGACTGATAGATTGTTGAGATAAAATTAGAAGACCAACCTTCTTTCAGGGAATGATTGACACGTATTGAATATATATATTTACCAAACCCTCCGCATGAGCAGGATGCGACACAAGGTCAATTTCTTAAGCGGAGTTTAACAGGTTTGAATTCAGAATTTTCCAGAAGATAGAGAACCAGTTTAAACCAAAAGAAGTAGAAAGGCCAGACCAAAAGAAGGAGAATTAGCCCCGACCAGATGTAGAATTAGCGCAGACCAGAAGAAGCAAAATTAGCCCAAACCAAAAGATGTAGAATTAGCCCAGACCAAAAGAAGAAGAAAGCCTAGACCAGAAGGAGAATTAGCCCCGACCAGATGAAGAATTAGCGCAGACCAGTAGAAGCAAAATTAGCCCAAACCAAAAGATGTAGAATTAGCCCAGACCAAAAGAAGGTGAGGGCCCAGAAGAGAAAATGATTACTTACCCCAGACAATAAAATTAGGAACTAGCCCAGACAAGAAGTAAAATTAGACCAAAAGATGTAGAATTAGCCCAGATCAAAAGAAGAAGAAAGCCCAGACCTGAAGATAGAGAACCAGCTCAGCATAAAAGACAAAGAATCAGGCCAGCTTTGAAAATATCAGTACATCTTCTTTTGTCTTTCTTCATTTTACCAATAAGTTTCAGGAAATACATACATGGTTTGTCCATTTTTTCTGAAAGCCTAAAGAAAAGAAAAGAAAAAAAAATGTATCAAGACAAATTTTATAATTGTTTTTGATATCAACAATGTATTTCTTTACTTCACCTACACAGCTGTCTAGACGTCAATCATCATACCTTTCTAATAAAAGTGGCTTCACTTTCGATATCTTTTGATCACACCTTGAATATATATATATATATATATATATATATATATATATATATATATATAGTAAATGAAGAAAAACTCTAAACTTGCTTCATTACAATAATTTATTTCAACCGTATTAATACGGCATCTTCAGGTAATCACACAAGAACATGACGCTTACTATATATATATATATATATATATATATATATATATATATATATATATCTGTGTGTGTACACATGTATATATGTGTGTGTGTGTGTGAAATATAGAAATATTAAAAAAGAGCCACATATATAGACCATATGCTTATTTATGAATGAATGTGAATACTCCTTCCTACGTTCAAACGTTTCGGTTTCCATATATATATATTATATATATATATATATATATATATATATATATATATATTTACCAACCCCTCCACACCAGCAGGTTGTGATACAAGGTCAATTTCTTAAGTGGAGTTCAACAGGTTTAAATTCAGAATTTTCCTTCTCCTAGACCGGTTGCCTAGCCAATGTTAAAGATCCCAGCCTGTCCTAATATTTACCCATAGCTGGACGGAGAGTAGGATTCATACCTTTCCCAAGGGTATTAGCGCTAAGTGAAATGTAATTACCACGTCCATTTCCTATGACTCTAACCATTACACCACGCGCGGTTACCATATATATTGAATAATTCTGTAGATTACACTATTAGGTGATGTGTATTTAGATTTATAAAAAAATACAATTCTGTCATGATCACATTTTGGAAATTAAGGAACGCTAAATATGATGAGCAAATTAATTTGCATATCACATTAATCTTAATTTAATCTTACTGGAGAATAATAGATTTGAAGGACATTTATCATATTCCTCCTCAATAATTTGTAGACGATTGTTAATATATCCAGTATATATATATATATATATATATATATATATATATATATATATATATATATATATATATATATATATATATATATATATAAAACTGAAAGTATCTTACGCATGCGGAACTATTTATTCATTCATAAATAAAGACATCCTCTGAATATTTTTTCATATTGCACACACACACAAACACACAGACACACACAGACACACATAATGGGAGAGAGAGAGGGATATATATATAATGAATAGTGAATGAAAAAATGAGAAAAGTATTTGCATGGAAAGGTGCTCAATGCTAATAAAGCAGAGCAGATTTATAATTAATGGTGATATTATGATTTCACACTCATAACTTAAAGTTTCTTGGTAATTCAATCATCAGATGAGATCAGTGGTTGAGATGTCAAAAACCAGCCGTGAAATGGTTGAGTGTTAAAAATCAAATTTTTTAGCATTTATATGAAGCGTTTTTCACGCGATGGGAAATGTAAAACTAAAAATTGTTTTTTTTAAACTGTGGCTTGTTTAACGTTTATGTGACGTGGATTGTGTTCACGTGATGTAATGTCATGACGTTAAATTTATATTTAAAAACATTATAATCAAACAAACTTGCATTGGTGTTAATGCACGCGGTGTTCAGAGGAATTTTTTTAAAATAAATAAATAAAAGCAGAGCGAAAATTCAGGGATCAATTAGGGTCAGGTGGTAAGTGACACAGTAAAAATTTGTTCAAATGCCTACATTTCGAAATGAGTTCACTTCTCTTATTTAACAAATTATTGATTGCATTTTGTAATATACACAACTTTTCTTCTAAGCAGAAAAACAAGCCACAGTTTAAAAAAAACAATTTTTGGCTTTACATTTCCCATCGGGTGAAAAACGCTTCATATAAACGCTAAAAAATTTGATTTTTAACATCTCAACCATTACACGGCTGGTTTTTGACATCTCAACCACTGATCTCATCTGATGATTGGATTACCATGAAACTTTAAGTTATGAGTGTGAAACCATAATATTACCATTGATTATATATATATATATATATATATATATATATATATATATATATATATATGTGAAAGGTAAAATGGATATGAATCCGACAATATGTGTAGAATGTTTTGTAGAAAATCAACAAGATGCATTTTTATCATTAAAAAACTCAAAAGAGTTTGCAGTAAAAGTGTATATAAATATCAAAAAGTTCAGGAAAATTTTCCGGTTGCAAGAGAAAGTTTAAAAAATATAATACGTTCATCTTCATCTATTGTGCGGTTGGACGTATTATATTTTTTAAACATTCTTTTGTAACCGGAACATTTTCCTGAACTTTTTGATATTTATATACACTTTTACTGCAAACTTTTGAGTTTTTTCATGATAAAAATGCTTATAATTTTAAAAAATAACATTTATTTTATTTTTAACATAAAATACGCATTTTTTCAAAATTTTTGAAAATTCCGGTACTGATCATGAGCGTTCTGTGCCTCATGATTAATGATATATATATTTCGTTTTTCTGTTTACAATGTTGCTTTGATAAAGACCGCATATGGTCGAAACAGATTTCTGTCAGCAAAACTTTAAACATCTTGTTTTTTTCTACAAAACTTTCTACACACACATACACA
>CM042158.1:54523477-54560977 GCA_023376005.1 Doryteuthis pealeii
TCCTATTTAACGCCTTTTTCTTCGTAATTATACAGTTTTATATACACACACTGTCTGAAGTTATTAAGCAAACCACATAAACTCCAATAATTCACATTTGGTTTGAAGAATGAGTGATGGGTTATTTTTGTATATATATATATTATATATATATATATATATATATATATATATATATACAAAATTAATACTTCATTTCCATTAACTATAAACAAGATAGTCCAAATTTGCAGACTTTGAACTAGAAATTGTTTTTTTCCAATATAACGGAACTTTTTGCAAATAGAAGTTCGGGTTGTCTATGGGGTCACCTTTGAGTGGTGTATTGGCGTGTTTATTCCTTGAATTCTTAGAATCCGGTCCCTTTAAATATATTTTACCTAATAAGTCTATTTTTTCCGTTACATTGACGACACGTTAATAATTTTCCCCAAAACTGTAATTTAACTAATATCATTGACAAACTTAATGGTGTTGAACCCTCCATTAAATTTACTCATGAACTTGAACAAAAACAACACCCTACCATTTTTAGAAATACTTATTATAAACAATAACAACATTTTAGAATTTAAGGTTTATCATAAGAATACAAACAAAATGACTACATCCATTTTTATTCCCACCATATCAATAAGATAAAAAAAAGTGGTACCATAGTAGGTTTCTTTCTTAGAGCACTTAGGATATGCAATAAGAAATATTTAGAAGAGGAATTTAATATTATTGAGAAGTCTTTTCTTATCTATATATCTATATCTATATCTATCTATCTATCTATCTATCTATCTATATATATATATATATATATATATATATATATATATATATATATATATATATATATAACTTACTAACACCTCAGCGCCAGCAGGATCGGACACAAAGTTGACACTCGTTACATCTTATTATTCGTCATATCAGCCATGGACACCCCAAAATAAAATGATATTCCTTAACAGAAATGTGTCGAAAATTGCCACCTTAGTCACGTCTGCAAATGTAATTTAAACATGCCCTTTAAGACTTTCAAAAATCCTGTTTTGAAGTGTCCGAACTCCACGCTTTTGTAGATATCTCATCATCATCAACAACAACAACAACAACAACAACAATAGGTTATCTGTTAATAATGGAGATTGTCTGTATTTCTGTCTGTAACAAAAACTACGTCATATCTCTACGTCACAGCTTACGTCACAATATTCTTATGCTATATACACCCAAAATTTGAGTAAGCAATTTTAAAAATTGTTTTTTACTCTCGTTCTTTTTTTTTTACAGTAACAAGAAGTTAACTAAAAGTTTTCAAATAAATAAATACCTACGATTTTGTGTAAAATTGATGTGGAAAATATTCAAAATAATTGTTTGATTATTACATGCACTCAACATTTTATTTGAGAGGGACGGGGCTCAGTTTTCATTTCAAATTGTTTTATCTTCTTTTTTTACTCTTTTAATGAATATAAGGATTTGTCTTACTTATGATACAAACCCTCTAACATTGAATTTTTAACTCCCACCCTCCCAGGCAATGTCTTTCAAAAATAATTTTTACGACGCCCAGAGGGTGTTTTCTGTTGCGAGTATATTTTATTTTCATTTTGTGATCTTCTGTGAGATGCACGAGTTGACACTCGTTAGATCTTGTTATTCGTCAGACGGAGATCAGCCTTGGACACCACAATCGATATCACGCAAGCGCCACAGTAATTCTCCTCAATTGGTTCATTTGGAAAAAAAAAGTGGTGGCAGATTATTTGCTAAGTTCAACACATCACATATCATTATGAATTAATCAACTCATATCTTAGTAATAATGATATATATATATTACCAACCACTCCGCACGAATAGGATGTGACACAAAGTCAATTTCGTAAGCGGCGTTGAATAGGTTTGAATTCAGAGTTTTCCTTCTCCTAGACTAATTGCCTAAACAATGTTAAAGAGCCAAGTCTGCCCTACTATTTATCCATTGTTGGAGGGAGAGTAGGATTCATACCTTTGTCAACGTTATTAGCGCTAAGTGAAATGCAATTACCACATTCAGGATTTGAACTCGGGGCGACGAGTCCATTTCCCATGACTTTTGCCATTACATCACGCGCTTTCATTTTTTGTATATAAGGTGTGCTGCAATGTGCCACTTAAATTTATAGACTAAGCAAGGTCACGTGGTTTAAACCTCAGCCAATCAAAAGTCCGAATACGTGACTGGTTAACTAATTAATCGCTGATACAGAAAGATGCCCATTTGCAATCATTGACGAAGGACCTGCAAGACTGAGGAGCACTAAGGTACAATTAAGTGATTCTTCACCAAGGATCGTGCTCTGATTAACACAAAGAATCTCCGCTTTACAAAATTGTTTAAAGAGTTTAAATTTATGACTCCTGGTATTGATATTTTGAGCAATGTTTAGTAGATAAAATTCGTTGAATAAAATCGATATAATACTAGTTATAACTATTAATTATAAAAATGAATATTTTAATTCCTTTAAAAAAAGTATTTGTCAAAAAAAAAAATTCCTATGCAGGTTTGGTAGGCAGTATATAAACCTTTTTTTCCAATTTTTTTTTGAGGCGGGTAAAAAAAAAAATATCAGAACGCTGGGATCCAGTCATACCCTAAACATGTTCCTTACGGAATACAATGCCGGTGTTAAGTGAAAAAATTACTTCTGTTAAAATAGAATTCCATCACCCAAAATTTCATGCAATATCTTTTGTCAAAATACATTCAATGATGTGATAGAGGTTTTAAATTTCAAAAAACAAAAAATCAAATTAAGATTATCAAAATAATCGTTTTATCAAAATAAAATTCTTGAATTATTTAGTGCTTTCAATAACTTTGGTATTTACGAAATTTAGGTTAGTTGTAGTACAAGACTATATGTATGGAGCACCCTGTGGGAATCGAACTCATTTACAATGGTCTTCAAATAGACTTTGCTAATCGTTGAACTAAATGAGGTGCCCATTAAATTTAAAATCTAATTTAAAATAAAGCAACGAAGTAAAACAAACTAGATAGTGAATGTATGATTTTGAAACATCGTAAAAATGAGTCAAATTTTAAACAATCACTTTAGCACCATATATATTTACTAACTGGATATGGGGATATACCGCAGTCTCAGCCGGTAGAGCATTCGGCTAGAAATCACAGAGTACCCAGTTCAATACCGCCCCTCGCCAACTATTTATTTTAGCGGCGAAATCATGGGCAGGGTTTTGGAAATGAAACTTTATTATCATATAACAAGTAATCTGAAAACAGGAATGACCAGCCCAGCACGAAGAAATCAACAAGGAAGATCAACCCTTAAGAATAAGCCCACCTGGTCAACAAGAGAAGCCATGGCGACCGACGAACCTTAACCTGCAGAAGCAGTAGTTAAAAACTAAACACCATCTCTCATCATATCTAACCCTAACCCTAACCCCAAACTTAACTCTAACCCTAACCCCAACCCCAACCCTAACCATAAACCTAACCCTAAACCCCCTAGTTAAAATTAACAGTTTTATTACAAAATGTGTGGGTTCTGTTTTTTTGGGGACACCCTAATTTACTAAAGAAAAGTTCATAATTAACTACGCGAGATGTATATCACCGATTATATACATCCTAGAATTGAGGTATATATAACACTAGATTCCCAAACCATTGATAGTGAGTTCGATTCTCACTGAGCGCCCATACTTCTCACTTTATGTCACATCTAAGCTAAGCTTAGTAGATAACAATGTAAAAAGTTTCATAACATGAAAGTAAAATAGTCGTCGTTGTGGCCTATAAACGGTATCAACCAAACATCCAGGGAGTATATCCCCTTTTCACTAGCGCTAGATTAAGGAGATTGTTTTGGCGTCTGTGGTGGAGCGCCATACCTACCAGCAGCACCTTACTTTATGGCACAGAACCCTGTGCTACTCATAAGCTGAGTTGGCGAGGGTCGGTATTGAACCAGGAACCGTTTGGTTCCTAGACGGACGTAAAAAAAGTATAATAATCTCTCTCACTCTTTTTTTTTCTTTCTTTTCATTATTTTTGATTGAAACAGATTAGCGTTATTGTTTCCATCCGCTCACACCATCTCTATCTTTCCCCTGCACTCTTTCTAGACTCTATATGTTTCTGTGTATCATGTCCTTTTTCTTCCCTTTCTTTCTTTATTTATAATAAAAAACCGGAATGGTCTGCTATTTAGCTGAGGTAACGACACTCATTAGAAATAAAATGACGGCGGATAAGCAACCCTAGATAATCAGGATTTACATTTTTGCATTCCATCTTGGACGATTTAGACGGTCTAATTTTTAACCAGAGGTGTTGTAAGATGATAACGGTCGTACAATTAAGGAACAAGATTATTACCATAGAGCTTATAAGAAAGGCAGAGTGTAGAAAGAGTGTAGGGGAAAGATAGATATGGTGCTAGCGGTGGAAGCAATAACTGCTGAGTTCAATTCCTGGACGAAGCTGTTGGCATTTCACATAGCGCTAGTACGCTTGGAAAGGTATGAATCCAATTCTCCTCCAGCTACGGGTAAATAGCAGGGCAGACTGGACTCTTTAACCCAGGCTAGGTAACCAGTATAGGAGAAGGAAAACTCTAAATTCAAACCTGTTAAACTCCGCTTAAGAAATTGACCCTGTGTCGCATCCTGCTCGTGCGGATGGGATGATATATATATATATATATATATATATATATATATATATATATATATAGAGAGAGAGAGAGAGAGAGAGAGTCATCCATAGACACGTGTTTCGACTTATCAAGTCTCTTCAGTGTGGCCAGACATTTGTAAGCTACCTACAGCGGGAATTGAAATCCGATCGGTTGAGTATCAGTCCGACACCTTAACCATTAGGTTGTCATCACTTACAGAATGCGAAGGGGATTTTAATACACACATCGATTTGTATGTAAAGGCCGTCATAGAGTGCTGCATCCCTTATAAAGGAGTGCGTTGCATTTACACTTGAGTTGGCGGCTCTCAGCGAAAATATATATATATATATATATATATATATATATATATATATATATATGAGGTAAGGTAAAAAGGAAAGTGAACAAAAATAATAGCTCAAACAAGTCTGAGTGGGGGAGAAATATTTCGTCCTTACTTGACGCGAAGGACTTCTTCAGTCATCTGACTTTTATTCAAAGCAAAATTACGTACATTTGTGTGTTTAGACGAGAAAGTGAATTAGTAGCGGAATTGAGGAGTAAGGAGGTTTGGGCTAACCCTATATATATATATATATATATATATATATATATATATATATATATATATGGGATCTTGTTTCAATATGATTAACGTTTGTCGAACTTTTATTGTACTTATAAAATAATATACTGTGTTGCTTTCTTTTTATAATAAAAACTGTCACCTGCAAAACAAATTATTATTTCTTCTTTTGAAGCAAGAATATATATTATGAACTGAATCATTTATGATATATTGCTGATATAAACAAAATATATCGTGACAGATTTGCAAAGCCCGGACGGTTAATTAAAATTTTATGGGGAAAATTTGACTCTCGTGATAAAATCCGTCATAATGCATTTTATATTGGATAGATAAAAGGTTCGTTTGGTTTATGAAAAATAAAAAGAACAGAAATTCACAGAAAAGAAAAGAAAGGTGTTTGCTATTCACTTTATTGAAAAGAATAATGCTCCCCGTTTTTAATCCTGTATTTTCAGGCGCCTACTAGACAAATTCAGCATTATAACCTTCAATAATTGTTCTGTTTGTTTCAGTTCCCTAACACATAGGAGACTACTGCAGAAAACAGAGCAGCCTGGCAACTCCTCGTCAAACAAGGCACGAAAGGAGTGAAAAAGCGAGGAAAGAACCCGCCACAGAAAAGAGAGCCAGAAGGAAGGAGATACAACAGCAAATCCAGCAAGCATCACTGCTTGTTTGCAGTCACTGCACCAGAGATTGTCATTCAAAAATTGGCCTGTTCAGCCACTCACGCAGATGCAATTTTTAAAAATTGTGGACACTACGACATCTCCTTTAGCAGACGGAAGGATGCCATAACAATATAAGGCAAAAAAATATTTTTTGTTAAAGTTCAACAACAAAAAGTATAGGTATCACCAATGTGTGCACTCATTTTCATTTTAAAACCGAATTGAAATTAATTAAATCGATTGTTTAATGTCAATTTTTGTTTTAGTATAAAAGTAGTAGCATAATGAGCATCAGTAAAAAGAAAGCAAATTAATATTACATTCATAATTATTTTTCTAATACATTTTAAACAATTAAATTCGCACCAAAAATGGCTAAGTGGAGATTCATGATGCACTCACAACAGACACTTTTTTCAACGTTTTAAATGATTTTTAAAAGTATCTCCTTGAAAATCAATAACAAAAATATCAAATATACTATGTGCAGAAAAATTATAAACTTGTTGATATTTGTTTAAATAAAATATGTCTTTCGTTCAAAACACGCAGTCCGTAAAACTTGTTTACGTTCGCTATAAGAGGAAACAAGTTAAGAGTGACTTTCCCGTGTCTATGGGAGGTCATACATGCCAATTTACTAACCCAGATTGATAAACAAAAAAATATCAAAAATCTTGAAAAAGAATGCTTCCGGTTTTTAATCCAGTATTTTCTGGGACCCAATAGACAATTTCATCATTCTAACATTCAAGAAGTGTTATTTCTCGCGGAATATTGTAGCAGCCTTCCCAAAGTGGAGATCATTTGTGTGACCGATTGCAAATGGTCAAACATGAGACCTCTAACGGTAAGTGCGAGAAACGGTCACACGAGAATCAGAAAAAATAACCTGACATTTTTTTTCTTTTTCGGGTATGTATCAGGGATTCGGCCTGTACAGGTGTATTTCCAAGAAGTGCCAGATCATCTGCGTTGTAGGCATCTGTTATAGTCTATTCGGGATATCACCTGCTTCTTGCCATTTTTAGTGTGAGCCCTTTTTTATCTTATAGGATCTAATGATGTTCGAAGTACGTAGTCTAGGCGTTTTATGAATATATATGGTGATAAGAAATTTTTTGTAGGAAAATCCCAAAGAAATCAGTTTTACCAGCAAGTGAGCATACCATTGCTTTAGTGACTTTGTAGAGTATCATTATAGCGGCAAACGTTTCTTTAGGGATGCCATATGCTAGTAGTATTTGCTCCATTTCCCCTCTGTGTATGGAATCAAATGCCTTGGAGAAATCTACGCCTAGTAGAGTTGCCTCAATATTCTTTGCTCGAACCCCTTCTATGATTCGACGAATTATCAGAATCTTAGAAGGTGTGGATCGGTTTCTCCGGAATCCGTTTTGTTTTTTTTCTAAGGATGCTCTCTACATCCGGTGTAATGCGATTTAGAAGAAGTGCATTAAATATATTAGCAGCTATAGTAGTAAGAGTTATGTTTCTATAGTTTTTAACAATTCCGAGGTCTCCTTTTTTTGGAAATGGAAGGATGCAACCCTTCGTCCATTTTTAAAAGCCTTTTCTATTATAAAAGTGAAAAATAAAGTCGTCGGGGCAGCCTAATGTCGAAATCAACCAGACAGCGAGGGAGTATTCCCTTTTCACTAGCTCTAGACCAAGGAGATTATTCTAGCATCTGAGGTGGAGCGCCACACCTACCATCAGCTCCTGACTTTACCACACATATCCCTGTGCTACTCATACGCTGAGTTGGCGAGGGCCGGTATCGAACCAAGAACCTTATGATTCCTAGCCGAAATCACTAAAGTAAAAAGCTATCAGCATCACTGACTATCTATCACCAATAATTTGCAATTGTTTATATGATTATACATGTCAGAGGGAAAAAGAAAGCAAATATAGAAAGAAAGAAAAAAATAATGGTGAGAGATAGGAAGTGATAGCTCTTATCATCTGTTTCAATGAAATAGAAAAAAACTCAAAAAAGAAAGAAAGAAAAAATAAGTTAGAAAAAATAAAGAAATAAAGAGAAAAAGAAAGAAAGAATTTCATAAGAGATTATTACACTTTTTACATATTGAATTATTTCGCAATAGCTCTTAAGTAAACATATCAAGCGTTGTAATAGTCAATACTGTGGTATATCTACGGTTCTTGCTTGTTAAAGATAAATAAGCAAGTTCCTCCTCCTCCTCTCAATTTCTAGTCATTCAAGATTACCTTTTCTAGACTGAGCAGCCAAATATGCATGATTGCCTAGTTTTTATATATATTGTCTTGACGATAAGTGGCTAACATGCTACTTTGAAACCAATGTTAACAGAGCCGGCTGAGCTAAACCGGCCCTTCTAATCCAAATAAATTGTGTAAATTGATACATTTCTCAAGGTAGTGCAATTTTATTTTCCGTCTGTATACTTTAAACCAAGCTCAATTATCCAACGAACCTTGAAGGCTGGAATTTAAAAAAAAAAAAGAAAATAGTCGAACAATTGTAAAAAAAAAAAAAAAATCATGCAATGAAATAATTTGAGATAATTTAAAACTGATGCTACCTTTATTTGGTGAAAACGCAAAATTGCGTGAATAATCGAACAGGAAATGGCTTAGTTAAATGGATGTCGCGTTTCCTATTGTGGAGCCTTTAAGCCGCCAAGGCGACATTGTGGCGATGTTTATTTTATACGTTCTCTCATTTAGTGGCCCCATTAGATGGGGGGAATGTCGCTCCCTTCTGCAGAGGTAGTCGTCTGCGTATTCTACAGCTCCTGTCAAAAGCTTGACTTGCCTTAATGGCTGGTTATATTAAAAGTTTTTCAGTACTATAAAAAAGAACTGAAAGGGCCAAAATAGAGTGTTGCAATACATGGACTGCTCATTCACCAAGATTCCGTCCTAAAGCATCACCGATTGCCACCAGCAGAAGGTGCCATTTGGGGGTTTCTCCCTTCAGCAGAGGTACTTGTGAGTGTATTCTGCAGATCCAGTCAAAAGTTTGGCTGGTTTATATTACAATTTTGTCAGAACAATACAAAAGAATTGAAAAAAAATTATTGCCTTCTTACACGTATAGGATAAAAAGAATTCGGGGGTTGCTATAAGAGAAATGTGGTTGTAAGATCGTGTGACGTGATTAGCCGATTGATCGGAGGTGGCCTCTTCACCCGCCTGTCTAGTCCATGTAAGGGCATAAGTGGAGTGTTGAACTACAGGTGAACCAATTTTGCGGAGTCTCCCCACTGCTGAATTGCTCATCGGTGTATTCTGTAGGCTGACTTGCGATCTTTGCTGGTTTCTCAGCCCGTTGATCTTTTTTCCTCATTTGTATTATTTGTATTATTCGAACATCATTTTTATTGTTATCTTCACAAAGTTTCGACCGATGTACCCTCCGGGCTTCTTCGGGTATTTCTTATCGAACTCGGTAACCTTCTTGTCAAACTCGGAAGCCTTAGTGTTGTAATCGGTTGCGTTCACGGAACTTCGAACCGAACCCTTTATTCAATCCACGGAGGTCAACTGTTCTCATTCCATTAGCCATGATCACTTATAAGCAATATTCTATGTTATTATACCCCTTGGTCAGGATTGAACCTGCATCCCAGAGAGGACTGTCATTTATAACTGTATTAACTCAACGGATATAGGTGTTAATACAATATTCCTTCCCCATCTTCTGCCTGCTCTGAATTAATTAACGAACACAAGATATTTTAAGATGTTCTTATTCAACTAAAATTAACCAATAACCATCTTCGGATCGACGCCATTGTTTGAACCTTCGGGGAAACTGGCAATTATATGAAAGGCATTGGAGCGACTGTGATTTTTAATGTTTTTAAACTAGCAAATATGGCACCAAGGTTGAAATAGTAGTACATCGAAGAAATTCTGATCAATTTTGGCCAACAGTAGATGGAGTATGGAAGCCAGGATGTAGATAATTATGAGAGGAGCAAGAGATACTGGCTCGCCTGCGCACAGGCCAATAAAGATTACGCGCTCTTTTAGGATCCACCATGGTGTGTGGAGGTTTCGCGCCAATAAGAAATAAATACTTCAGTGCACATAATATGAGGGATATATTTGAGAATACT
Organism: Doryteuthis pealeii; assembly: GCA_023376005.1. NCBI lineage: Eukaryota > Metazoa > Mollusca > Cephalopoda > Myopsida > Loliginidae > Doryteuthis > Doryteuthis pealeii. Next base: position 54,533,550 of record CM042158.1, read on the forward strand.
AACATGGACGACATTTTACCCTGCTTGAGAAAAAGAAAAATATACTGAAAATTAGGAATCAGATACAAAAATACATCTACGAAACTATCTACAAAATACATTTGTAAAGGAATCTTGAGTACCAATGTTAATTTCACATAGGGTTGATATACCATTAAACAAACCAAACCGAACCAAACCAAACCAAACACAATCAAGTTAATGAACATTATACCAACTAGCGAATATATGCATCCGCTGGTTGCAAGTATTTAAGTTTTAATGTAATAAAATATATTAAATTAGGTTAATGAAACTAAATAAAAATGCATGTAAAAAGATTTGAACCAGAGGGCGGTATAATCTAAAAATAGAACTGAAATTTACTCTTCCAACACTCCCGTCTTATCTTAAATTTTCCTAATTTAACTATTTAGTTAAAATAATAAGTAAAGAATAAAATTACTGTTATTTCTTTTGTCGATCGATTTCTTTTAAGATTTATCCCAGAGATTTTTGCTCATATTCATTAAGATAAAACCAAACAACAAGAGATCAATAATACCCAACGCATATTTATCAAAATCCAATTTTTAATATCAATATGCAAATCAACCTTCTCGTTCACACTGTAAACTGCTATTTTGTTGTATATCTAAATACCATTGTATGTTATTAGTATGCAGAGAAGGCCAACAGTATTAATAATGTACAAAATTTTATTAATAATTGAGGTTTAAATAGAAATGTAATCATGGAGAAAATGACGTCAATAATGAAGGGAATTGTGACTTGGATATTGATATAGTTTCGGTTACAGACAATCTCCATTATAATAACTAGCAAAATAAAAAACGCAATCTGGGCGACGTAAAATAAATATTGCCTTAGGGATGGGAGTTGAAAATTTAATATCAGAGAGTTTGTATCATAAGTAAGTTAAATCATCAAATTTATTAAAGGAGTATAAAATAAAATAAATTTATTAAAGGAGTAAAAAAAAATTGAAATGGAAACTTAGTTCTGATAACTTTGAATATATATTAAAATAAAACAATATATAGAGATAGATAATACCAGTCATGTATTTATTAAAACTTGTTTTAAAAAAAACAATGAGGACTGTGTAATGTTGAATGTTCAAATTTTGAGTGTATTTATTCTATGTTATGGCGATTTTGGGTAATGTGACATAAGCAGTGACGTAATTATTGTCACAGACAAACACCGGAAGCGAATCTCCATTATCAATAGATTTGAAGATAGTAAGAACTTGAAATATTGGAATTTTTATTAATATGACATGATTCGATATTCCATTACACGAAAAGCGTTGATATGCCTTAAAACAATATAATGTAATTAGGAAGTTAACAGGGTGGCCTATTGTCGGTATCAGCCGCACAGGGAGGGAGTCAAACCCCTTTTCGCTAGCGCTAGACCAGGAAGACTGTTTTTGCAGAAGTGGAGCGCTACACTTACCGTCAGCTGTCCACTTTACTGCACAGATCATATTACCCAATCCGTGCTACTCATAATTTGAGTTGGCGGGGACCGGTATCGACCCTGGAACCTTGAGATTCCTAGGTGGACACTCAGCTGACTGAACTAAACCGAACAGTCAACAACACTTCTGAGACCACCTAATGTCTATAAATGTTGAACCTTAATGCCTGAGGAGAGAATACTGGTGGCTGAGCGGTCCGGTGATATAAAATACTTCAAGTATATTTTTTTAGTTTGTCATTTATTTTCTTATATTCTGTGCTACTCATGCGCTTATTTAACGGGAACCGATATGGAACCAGAACATTGTGATTCCTAGGCGGGTGCTGTACCGTATGAGCTAAACTAGACAATATGATGATCATGTCGCGAAAGCAGCACGGATATCCATGACAATCTCTCGCCAACCTTCCCTATCATTCATTGCTCCTAGGAGGTCTTCTGCGTAGCAACCAGCATCCTCACATAGTTGGTCAATGTAGGTCCTTGCTGGGCAGTCTACATTAGCATGTCCATATGTTTGCTTCCATAGGAGAAAGTCGTTTCTGAGTGTATCCTTGCTTCTTCAGCAGTGTCCTGCGTGCCTAGTCCGTCCCACGGATGGTTTGTGAGATGGTGGGCAGGTGGCCATACAGCTGATTCCTTGTAGTATGTTGTTCCCACGACTTGTTCCAGACTGCACGCAGAATTCTTGTGCAGCTCCTATCCAGCTTATTCTCAAGGCGCCTCGTTAGGGTCCAAGTGGTGCAGTCGTACAACAGTACACATATAAACACGGCCTGGAAGAATTGTCGCTTTAGCTTGTCAGTGAGATCTGATTTCCATATGACTGATAATTTGTTTGTGGCCGACCATGCCTTTCCTATTTGTGTATTAACATAACTTTTTGTGGATGATATATTACTAAGTAAGTATGTGAATTGTTCTACTGTCTTAAGAGGCTTACCGTCGAGTGTTCATATATTTACCTCATACCCCACTTGGTATGGCTTGGACACAGGGTCTCGTTTTTATGTGGGACCACCCGCAAGCCGAGACTTATGTGTGGCAATTGGAAAAATTGCGTCGATTCCGTCGGCATTACCCCTCAGCTCTGTCCTTTAAATCAAGGGGCAGGTATTGCCTGTGGGATAGGCCCCTAGGATCGACGCTATTAATTGTAGCCACGGTCCTGGGCCGAAGCCACTGGACCGCCCCCCCGAGAGGCAGGTGTGCATGATCAAATTTTCAATGAAAACGTGTGTTCAAAAATATTCTAAATGTCTTGCTGCCTGGGAATGGATTCATTGAAACTGTGGATCTGGCAACTGACCTGTAAACGCTCATAAGGTCATTAATCATCTTACCAACAGCAACCTTGAGGACCTTTTTGACCTCCATGTTTCTAACACATGTGGGCATGCCTACAAAGTCAGAAAACAGCATTGCTCACATGACTTTCGGAAACTTTTTTCACGGTCAGAGTTTCGACATGGAATAAACTGCCTGCATTCGTTGTAGGCCGCCGAAACACTGCATATTTCAAAGCCTCAATGCTTCCTGTAATCCGCCATCACTATACCTGATACCCCCCTCCACAAACATGTGCAGGCACGAACACAGATACATGTATATTATTACTGTACGCTATTCATGTTTCCAGACACTAGTACATTATTTCATGTACTAGACATGAGATTTTAATGAGTTGTGGTGCACAGCTCGGAACATGGTATACATAACAAATTACTTCTTAAGTATAAAAAATGACAAATCTGTTATGATAAAGTCAAACGTAAGGATAAAGGAACACATGATGGTATATTGATACAGTTTGGAGGTATTGCATTTTTATTCTCACACCGGTATTTTTTAAAACCAAGCTCAATTATCCAGCGCATCTTGAAGGATAGAATTTAAACAAACAGGCAAGTAGTCAAACAATAATAGCAAAAAAGTAAATAAATAGATAAAAAACAATACGCAATGAAATTATTTAAGATAAATTAAAACTGATGCTACCTTTATTTGGCGAAGAAGCAAAAATGCGTGAATAATCGAACGGGCCATGGCTTAGTTAAATGGATGTTGAGATCCCTTTTCACGGAGCCTTTAAGCCTCAGGGCGACATTGTGGCGATGTTTATTTTAGACGTTTTCCCAAGATACAAGAATGCAAGATAAGGTCTCCTCGGGGTCTATTTCCTTTACATCCTATTCACACTGCTTGCCTTAAGGTTTGTAAAGGTGTAAGGGACCTTGGGAAGTGAGATAAACGCTTAGCTTAATAAAACATACGGCCTCATATGTGGGCGGATCAGTGGAGCACAACTGCAGGAGTTAATGTTGAGGATCTCATAATCTTATCTTACAGAGGCTTATATATATATATATATATATATATAATATATATATATATATAATATATATGTGTGTGTGTGTGTGTGTGTGTGTTGTTGTGTGTAATATAGTGAACAATTTTAAAAAAAAAATTTCAATAAAAAAAAATTTTAGATAAATGAGTGAGTCAAAATCCGGGTTTGTTTGTTAGGGTTAGGTTAGGTTTGTTAGGGTTAGTGTTAGTTAGTTTATAATTAAAAAAAAAAATAATCTAAAATCATCTGTCAAAAAACAACCGGATTTTGACAGTGTAATGAAAAAAAATGTCCAGATGAAACGAGATCGAAAAGGGTGCCTAAAGGTCATATTATCCATCAGAATAAATAAACCAAACTAATCAAATTCAAGTTCATTTTAATAATGTATAATATCTGTCAAATTTGCGCTCAACATCATTTTTATCCTCATAGAGAAGTCTCTGTGGTCACTGCTACGCATCTGTACTAAAACACCCTAATCTGGTTAAAGTTTATAATTCATTGTAAGTTCATAGTCTAAATCATGCATCCTGAAAAAAATAATTTATCCTTTTATAAAAATGTCTCTATTAATCTGAAATTGATGTTTGCCTCAAAAAGCCGCCCACCCTCTCCTCGTACCCCTTATGAGTACTGACACAAGGACATTTTTATGTTGCGCCCACCCACAAGCGAAGCTCAGATTGATAGACAATAAAAAATGCGTCGATCCCATTGGATTCCCTCTCGAGGGTGGATGGGACGCTGGGCAAAAATACCAGTCCCCACTTTAAATCGACGGGGTAGGTATTGCCTGAGGGTAGCCCTCCTGGGATTTAAACGCTGTTAATTTAGATTATAACGCAGGGCACGAAAGCCCAAGTTATTAGTAGTTTAAACAAACATATGGGTGTGATTAATTTCCATACCGGTTTTAAAAGCCGGGTTTAATAAAAATAAGTACTGGTGTTATTAATTCTCAATATAATGTTTTATCTCCAATGTATTTAAATCAATCCTATGAATGTTTTATGTAGAAACAAATTTAATATACAATTGAGAAGTAGCCTTTATAAGTGTTCTTACTAAATATCGTAGTCTTTTTAGTTTAGTATATTAATTTTTAATTAAATATAAATATACGTCCGGAAGGTGCAAATTCTTGCTAGTTATTTTAATCAACACGATGCCCGCCATAGAGGAGATAACTATGAAATGCTAATTAGAATTATTCACGCTTTTCTTTAAAAAAGAGAGAAAGGAAAACACACACACACACACAAAAAAAAACATTATCCTCATGCAACGCTGGTTCATTGGAAATCCATCGTGTTTGTAGATCGCCTTTTTCAGATTAAAAATTGGCGATTTTACGTGCGTATCTGGCAAGTTAAATCGAAGGTCGAGTTGAGCAAGATCGAGAATTTTAACTAATTAATGTCAAAACCTCCCAATATCTCAAGCTGCAACGAAGTATTTTACAGCAATCCGCATAGAACTTGAATTTCACCAATTTCTGCAATTAATGACTGTACGATTCGACCACAAGACGCATGAGGGACTCCAGTGATTACTAACAAAAAGAAAATAAAAGAAAATAAATAAATGAAAATATTTAATGGGATCTTAGAAGAGCGTCGTGTTTTACCTCGGAGAAGAATTAGATCGCGTAATTCAATCCTAAAAGTGCATGTGGCGTAAAGGTTATTGCTGGTGGCAATGAACTCGATGACCTGGGTTCAAATCCTGGACACTGCAGCATATTTAACTTCACATTAATATCCTCAGGAAAATCATCAATTCTGTTTAATTTGGATTTTCCGGACTGTTGTCCTTAACAATGGGACATCCGGCCGTCTTCAGGTGTTTCTTGTACAAAAATATACAAATGGTCTAGTTTCATCTACATTTTTTGACAAATTCATCTATTATAGTGAAGCCTGTTCGATAAAATAGCACATTAAATCTATTGCGGCTGAAAATTTAATCTTTAAATTGATGCTTCAGTACTTTGAATACTATTAATATAGTTAAAATAGAAAATATCAGAAATAACATACATACACATACATAGATATATATATAATATATATATATATAAGTATATTATAGACAGAGTGTATAGAGTCATATAATATATATATATATATATATATATATATATAATAGAAGAGAGAGAGAGAGAGAGAGGAAGAGAAGAGAAGAGATAGAATATAATAGTTGAGAGAGAGAGAGAGAGAGAGAGAGAAATAGTTCGAGACAAGATAGCGAGATGAACAGAAAATCATATATATCATATTATATAATATATATATATATATATATATATATAATGTTTCTTATCTCTCTGTATATATTCTTAGATACAATATATATATATATATATATTAAGTCAGATGTAGGAAGAGAGATAAATATATATATATAAATTATTATATTAATATAGATATATATATTATATATATGACAATAAATATAATTACATATATAGGTATATATACATAATAGTACAGTTCAGATTATAGAATACTATAAAATAGATAAATATTGATAGATAAATCTAGGTAGACATATGGATATATATATATATAAATATATATATATATATAAAATATATATATATATAGAGAGAGATGGTTAATATATTAATATATATATATATATATATATTATATATATATATATATATATATAATAATATTATAGAGAGCAATTTATTAGAGAACATTCAAGAATAAATACAAGTTAACACACAACACCATTGTTATCGTATATTTTTTTTCTTTACACCTGCATTGTGATAGCCTTCTAAATCTCCTCCTAAGATACACAATGCTTCAAGCAAATTAAAACTCTTTATATATATATATATATATTATATATATATATATATATATATATATGAGAGAGAGAGAGAGAGAGAGAGAGAGAGAGAGAAAGCGTTTGTGATGAAAAAAATGTGATTTATAAATTATATATATTATGTGTATATGTGTGTGTGCGTGTGTGTGTGTGTACGTGCTATATATATATATATATATATATATAATATATATATATATATATATATATATATATATATATATATATACAATCTGCATACAATACTCTGGGAGAATATTTAAACAAAACTACTACAGAAATGTGCATGGGTCAACTTCATATTTTAAATTTTCGGCAGGATGATCATGTTGAATATGGACGACGATTTATCAGAATATAAAAATGACATAATCAGGCGAACGGACGCACCGGTGAAGACATGCCCACAGTGCAAATAAGGAAATCATTGAAATATTCAAATATGGAATCTATGAGGGATTATTGCAATGCAGGGACACGTAGACAAACAAAGGCATGAAAATATTTACATATATTAATATTCTAAATGTTTTTTTAATATCCCGTTCTGTATATTTTAATATTTACTCTTTTTAGAACGAGGAAAACGCATATCAATGTATTAAATACAAATAAAATAAAATGTACGAAAAGAAAAGCACGTGCATATTCACAGTATGCCCTTAAATAAGTTCACCTATACCAATTAGAAAATCAATATATTTTAAACCAATGGCAGAACTCGATATTAGCCAGTTTAGCTGGTAGCGTTGGTATATATGGGTGGCGCACCGTGGATTGATCATTCCATTTGGGATATAGCTGGCGAGGGAGCCATTATACTGAAAGAGCCGAAATATTCAAATGAACCAGTCCAAATATAACTTACGACGCCACCTTTTATTTAACAGGCGTATATCATAAACCTGCCATTCTAGTAACATTGGTATATTGGTTTAGTTTCGTTTGTTTTACGGCATATCAACCTCAGTGGGTCATTTAATGCCGATAAAGTTTTGAAATAAAGTAATTATTAATGGATACACAATTTTTTTTATAAATACATTTTTCTATTTAACCTATATATGGGACCCTAACAGGTACTACCAATCTGGTGGTGATGAAGGGGTGCTCCACATTCCCAAACCTCCAAAACTGGAACATCACCGTCAGATAGAGTTTAACGTAATTCCCAGGATATGTATACCCTCAGCCACCGCCTTCTAGCACCCATATGATAAAAAGGAGTTGGGGCTTGCCGTAAGAGCAATCATATAGTTGCTAGGGCTTGACGTGACCAGTCGATTGATAGGAGGGTGCCTCACCAACCGCCCGTCTAGACGTGCAGTTCGAGAGGGATTACTTTTTAACATTTACTTAGACTGTTGGTCGTGTGTGGCGAACCCTGATGCTTAAGGATGGAGTCTTGGTGGATGAGCAGTTCATGACCTTCAACACTCAACTTAGACAATTACTTAGACTAGTCTAAGTAATTAGACTAGTCTAAGTAATTGTCTAAGTGGGGTGTTGCAGGTCATGAACTGGTCATCCACCAAGACTCCATCCTAAAGCATCAGGGTTCGCCACCCATGGCCAACAGGTGGCCCCATTTGAGGGAGTCTTACCCCTCTTAAGTAGTACTTAAAGTGTCGGAATATTTTTTAATATAAAAAGTGCGCTGGACGCCACAACTTAAACTTATACACTCTTCGTGTCCACACCATCATCGGCCAATCAACAATCGAATACATATTTGTTTAACTATTTCAAAGGGGTTCATGGAAAGGAGTCTAGTTGCTCGTGCTTAACACTAAGGGACTCGCGGATCTGCTTAACACTTGGGGACACGAGGATTCTGCTTAACACTGATGGACACAAGTAATCTGCTTAACACTGAGGGATACTAGGATTCAGCTTAATACTGAGATGCACAAGGATTCTGCTTAATACTGAGGGACATAAGGATTCTGCTTAACACTGAGGGACACTAGGATTCGGCTTAACAATGATGGAGACTAGGATTTAGCTTAACACTGAGATACACAAGAATTCTGCTTAATACTAAGGTACATAATTGTTATGACCTGTTTAGGGGGCAATAAATAAACACTCAACACGGGATAGAAGTAAAGAACAGATTTATTCAACAATAGCAAGTACAAAATGAGGAGGGTTTCATTGGTACAACGTACACGAAGACATGCACTTGCTACTTCCCACTTGAGCAGCTTTGCTCTGTTAAATATACCCTATGAGTAAGTTCTGGTCATAGGTGAGTCACCGACAACAATAAGGATCCTGCTTAACACTAAGGTACACAAGGATTCTGCTTAACACTGAAGGACATAAGGATTTGATTTTTACTATTGAAAAGTGAGTTCAATTCTTGCTGGATGGCCCATACTTGTGACCTTGTGTCACATCCTACTTGTGGGAATTGGTTGGATAAATACTTAATACAATGCTAGTTTCACTGAAGACAGGTACAACAACAACACCTTTTGATACAGACCATTTACAAATATGAGTGTACTCAGAATTAGTTGGTAAGAAGTTAAAAGCTTACACACACACAATATCTTATATACAGGGCTGCACTTTAGAGGATTTTCATATTCTACAAGTTGAAATTAAGATTTTTTTTTCTTATGCTAAAGACAATAATTAAATGCCATTTAAAAGGATTCATCTTGAACATTTGATTCGTCTTCTGAAAAAAAAAAAAAAAAAAAACTTTTTGTTATTTCTAAGAGAAACCAGCTAAGAAGAATTTGAAAGTTTATCAAGAAGTTGAGGGGAAATAAATGGGGGGGGGGGGTAATAATAAAAAAGAGGGGTGGGGGAGAAAGAACGTTTTATTTTTATCCTTCATTAATCTTAACTTGTCTTATTTAAAAAAAAAAAACACAATAATTATCTGAATTTTTTAGATGAGGGTTGGTAATATATATTATTTGGATTTTTTGGACTATTGTTCTCATCTAATCTGATCACAGAATTCCACTCAAAACGGATCAAAATGGTCACAAGAATTTTAACATAAAAGAAAAACCTGAAATTGGTATCATCTGCCAGACTTTCTGATCTACACATTTCAATATACTTTCTGGTTTCTTGCACATATTTATTAATTAGTATTTATTCGCTATAATAGTTGAAGTTATTTGTACACAAACAAAATCTTTGAGCTTCATCTATTTTAATTATTACAAGTAGAGATCTGAAATTAATTAAATTTGCATAATAATTAGAAAGGAATTACTTAAAACATTTTAATTTTTGAAGCACTTAACGTTAAGTAATGACAAGCCACTAAATTGTGCTGAAAGTATATAGCTACATCTGTACCAAAATACAATTAATTAAATTACATATTTAGATATTTGGCTATGTTTTTACCCAATTCTTCCACCATGGGGGAGGATGCAACTAATGATAAATGTTTTAAAGCAAAATTTGAATTCAGAGTTTTCCTTCTATACTGGTTGACTTATCTTATTATAATGGAGATTGTGTGTTTTTCTGTCTGTAACCGAAACTATATTACTACTCAAGTTACAATTCCCTTCGTTATTTACATCACATTCTCCATGATTTTATTTATATTTAAACCTCAATTATTAATAAAATTGCTTCACCGTTTTATTAGTGTTGTCCATATCTACATACACATAACATGCAATTGTATTTATATATACAAAAACTAGCGGTTTACAGTGTGAATGGGAAGGCTAATTTGCATATTGATATTAAAAATGTGATTTTATTAAATATATGCTTAGTATTATTGATTTCTAATTGTTTGGTTTTATTTTAATGAATATAAGCAAAAATCTCTTCAATGAATCTTAAATGAAATCCATTAACAAGAAAAAATAACTGTCATTTTATTCTTTATTTCCTAATTTAACTAAATAGTTAAATAAGTAAAATTCAGCAATGAAAGACGGGAGTGATGGAAGAGTAAGTTTCATTTCCATTGTTCTATTATACCCCTATTCTGTTACATATCTTTTTTATCTGCCTTCTTATTAGACTTTCTAATTTAATACGATATTCCATTACATTAAAACTTAAATACTTGCACCCGGAGGGTGCATATATTTGCTAGTTAGTCCTAAAGAACACAGTCTGCTCCACTTTTTACCCATAGCTGGGAGAGAATTGCTGGATTGATTGAGTATTATGTGAACTATTCTGAGGTTATTTTATGCCTATAATTTTTCGTAATTTATTTTAAACTTACCATTCAAGGAACGTTGATATTACAAATTTGATTCAGTTCAAAATTTGCAGAAGGGAACCAACAATGACACACTTGAAGAAGATCAGATGTCTCAACAAATACAATTGTTGGGTTCATTTCTTGGTATAAGCCATAAACAGCTTTTAATATTAAATATATTGCAAATTGGCGTTTCACTGTCGTAATAAGTAAATCTAACAATTAATATAAAATAGATTCTCTCGGCGATTTCGACGCATGTGGGTGATAACCCCCCTGAGAGTGGGTGAAAATGTCCAATTCGTGCAAAATAAAAGTGCCAATCTAATATGATTTTCTGATAGAGTTTGATGAAGAGTATCATACAGTAAAAGATGGTTGAATTCTGTTGAGAATTGGGGGAGATATGGGGTTTCAAAGATGCCCCTCAAAAGCCATTTTTCAGCCATTATAAGTCTACGTATTTTAGTGAAAATTTAAGTCATCGATTTTATTGTCATTTCTCCTGGATTCTGATGCGTAGAATTTACTGATGGAGAAAAAAGTGCTAAATTCGGAGTTTTAGGTGAGATTTGAGGCCTGATACCCCCCTCCTGAGAGTGGGTGAATATGGCAAATTTCGTGCAAAATTAAAGTGCCAATATATGATTTTCTGATAGAGTTCGATGAGGAGTATTTGTTTATAGTGGTGAAGGCTTTATGCTGATTGATTTATTGATATGCCAAATAGTCTGGGGTTATTTTATGCCTAAGATTTAGGTAATCCCGTTTATTTCCATTTATATTTTTGCTTCGTTGTTTAAGAATTTATTTTTAAACATATCTTTAATATTGGCACACTGCACTTATGGCTTACTTGTTTTCGGAAAAGATGAGCATCAAAAAGCTGTGACCCAATTTTTGTGGTCGGAAGGAGTGTCAGGGGCTAAAATTCACCGGTGGCTTTTAGCACAATACGAAGACAGTCCACTGCCGTTTAGAACTTTGTATGAGTAGATAGAGTAGTTTAAAAGTGGTCAGACAAGCGTGACCCATGAAGAGGGGACATGCTGCATGTCAACCTCCACCAGTGATAAGAAAATTCAGCAAGATGATGATATTGATTATCATCGATGGGGTTGCTTGTTCCCTGCATATTTATCATGGCTCTCTCAATCAAATCGTCCCCGATGAGCTCGGCTTCCATAAAACAAGAGTTCGGATAATTTTTGAATCACACTCATACTTATAAAATATCTATACAGGTATTTGCCTCATATCCCACGTTTATGGGATGGGCACAAGGCCTCGTTTTACTGTGCAATAAACTCATCCCTGCCCCTTTAAGTCAAGAGGGCAGGTATTGCCTGGGGGATAGCCCCCTGGGATCGACGCTATTAACTTGTAAAGGTCCAGGGTCGAAGCCACTGGACCCCCACCCCGTTGGGCGGGTTTACATAAAATATCTATACATTATTGCTCGAACAACTGTTATCCTCTTGTTAGAAATGAGACCGTCCGATGAAAAGAAAAAATGCAAATCTTGTTTATCTAGTGTTGCTTATCCACCGAATTCTTATTTCTTATGAGTTTCATCACCACAGTTAAACAATGAACCATTCCGTTTCTATTATAAAAAAAGAAAGGAAAAAGGACATGCTACCCAGAAAAATATTGTAAGAAAGGAAGAAATAGATTAAGGGAATAATATAGAGCGGTGAAAGCGCACAGAAGAGAGGGGATGAGCAGGTGGAAGCGGTAATCTGTTTCAATCGAACATAATGAAAAGATGAAAAGAAGGAAATAAACAAAAAGTATGAGAGAGAGTAAAATCAACATTATTATATTAATAATTTTGAAGGCAAATACAATGCGTATGAAAAATAAAAACAAAAAAATGTTATTTTTGTTTTATCGATTTCGAAGCATAAACTTCATCATCAGAGATTCGTATCAGAAATGGACGTGCTTACGTTTTTCTTTGAGTGGTTACAATTTCTCTTCTTATTTTTTTTCCTCTGCTATTTTTTCTTTCTTCTTCTCGTCCTTTCTTTTTTCCTCGTGTTATGAATGAAATGGGCGAATAACTGTAATTTCTTTTTTTTTTAAATGTTTGTTGAGAACGAATGCTTGAACCCTGTATCCAATATTGTCTGTTTGTCATCCGGTCAATGTTGCAAGATTGTAGCCATGTCAAATTCAACATTATCATATTTTTATATATAGAAGTATATATGCAATAGCTCTTAAGTGAACCTATCAAACGTTGTAATAATTAAATAATCATACCGTGGTATATCCACAGGTTCAGGTAGTTTCCTAAATAAACGTAGCTTGACATTTACGCATTAACTGGTGCCTCACCTGAAAACCGAGTGACCTTGGCATAACATTTTGCTTTAAGCCCCTATTTGCAATCTCAGCAACTCGCTATATCGCATTCGATCTTGTTTAACAAGTTTTTGAGCCACGTATTTCTTGAAGCCATTATTCCTGCAATTTTCTGAAAAGGGAGAGCGTATGTATATTAGCACCAGGCTTAAATAGTGGGCTGTCTCCGCTGGTGTAGATATTATGATCGCGATACACATGCTCTTGACCATTGCTGGAGAAAATGAGTGGTAGGTGGTGGTCACTGTGTGGGGAAAAAGAAAGAAAGGAAGAGAGAAAGAAAGAAAGACACAAATGAGAAGAGATGTAAAAGGATAAGGAAAGATAGGGAAAGAGAAAAACTGTTAACGTAGAAGAAAAGAACAATAAAGAAAAAAAGAGAATCATGATACAAATAAAAAGAGGATGACAGATAAAGTTGCACATGAAGAAAGGTATATACGTAAAAGAGTAAGAAATATATATATATATGTGCGTGTGTGTGTGGTGTGTGTGTGTTGTATGTGTGTGTGTGTGTGAGAGAGAGAGAGAGAGAGAGAGAGGGGGAGAGAGAGAGGGTGGGGTAGGCAACAAATAGGGAGAAAAAGTATCAATCAAACAGAAATAAAATAGGCATGAATAGAGACACAGAAAATACGAAGCGAGAAAAGGGAAGAGAGAGAGAGAGACAGACAGACAGACAGACATAGATAGTGAGAGGCAAAGACAAGTAACCCGTCTGCAGAGGTGCAGTCGGCGTATTCTACAGTCCCAAACAACAGGTGAGTCTTACCCGTCTGCAGGGATGCAGCCGGCGTATTCTACAGTCCCAGCCGACAGGAGAGTCTTACCCTTCTGCAGGTGTGCAGTCGGCGTATTCTACAGTCCCAAACAACAGGTGAGTCTTACCCGTCTGCAAGGGGTGCAGCCGGCGTATTCTACAGTCACAGCTCACAGGAGAGTCTTACCCGTCTGCAGGGGTGCAGTTGGCGTATTCTACAGTCCCAGCCGACAGGAGTGTCTTACCCGTCTGCAGGGTTGCATTCTGTGTATTCTACAGTCCAAGACGACAGGAGAGTCTTACACTTCTACAGGGTTGCATTCTGCGTATTCTACAGTCCCAGACGACGGGAGTGTCTTACCCGTCAGCTGGGTTGCATTCTGCGTATTCTACAGTCCCAGACAACAGGAGAGCCTTACACTTCTGCTGGGTTGTATTCTGCGTATTCTACAGTCCCAGACAACAGGAGAGCCTTACACTTCTGCAGGGTTGCATTCTGCGTATTCTACAGTCCCAGCCGACAGAATTGTCTTACCCGTCTGCAGGGGTACAGTCGGCGTATTCTACAGTCCCAGACGACAGGAGAGTCTTACACTTCTGCACGGTTGCAGTCGGTGTATTATATAGTCCCAGACGAAAGGAGAGACCTACCCCTCTGTTAGGGGTGCAGTCGGCGTATTCTAAAAAAAATAAATGGAAAGAGAGACAGCCAGAGTGCATAGTGTTAGAGAGAGAGAGAGAGAGAGAGAGAGAGACAGACAGACAGACAGAAAGACAGACAGACAGACAGAGGGAGAGAGAGAGGGGGGATTGAGACGGAGAGAGAGAGTAACAATTCAAACAGTGACGGATGGTGAAAAAGAGTAAAACAAATCAGTGCTGCCAGAATATCTTCACGATGATGATGATGATGATGATGATAATTTTTATTTACAGGGTTTAAATACTGTAGAGTTTGAAAGTGGATGTGCAGTCGGCTTAGTCTTACAGCTCCAGTCGACTGGGCAGTCGGCGTATTCTACAGCCCCAGAAGACTTGGCTCCATATACCAATGCATCTAATTATAATTTAGTACGAAAACAACAATAAAACTGTCTTTCTTCCCGACTGTCAAATATAATACAACATTCTATATACGGATTTTATCATTTCATGCTATCCTTTTTGAGCATTTTTGATATCCGTAAATGTATTCAATGCGAACAATATAACAAAAGCGAATCGATATTTCTCTGTCTTTTCTATGTGAAATATTGTGTTACAACTCCGCAGTGAGATTCAGATTCCTGCTTTCGCCACTCGTATAAGCGTTAAAACCTTATTGAGTACAGAAATAACCAGTTGATCTAAGCGTTGAAATATTTCTTGCATCTCTCTTCAACATCCGGGCAATCCGCAGAATCACGCACACAACAAAAACGTGCGATTGAAGAAGGCGATAAGAGACCAGTAACACCATCCGAAAATTAATACAGGGAAACACGCCAACAAACCTAATCCGTACCGAACGACCATTTGCCTATATATGCTTAAGGGGAAAGGGGGAGAGAAACGGAACGGTAAACGACTGACATACTATTGGCGCATGCGCAGACGCATTTCCGCTCTTCATATACAGCTATTTTTATTGTTTCGATTAAGGTCTTAGAGCAGGGGCTTTTGTGAACTTTGTTCTTTGAGCTTCTGCACTTGAATTTGACTGCTAAGGGCAAGTCGCTAACAGGAAGAGCTCAGCTCACACCACAATTGTTGTATACGAGCGTAAGTGCAGCTGCATGTTTGTATTAAGGGAGATAATTTGGTTTAGATTATTGCTTTTATCCATCCCCTTCCAGGCAGCTCTCTAGGAAAACATGTATAATGGAGTAACCCAGGGATTTCTTTTCGAAATAAACAACACAGCGACCAACTGGCGTCTGCTACACGTGTCGCCAAAAGATTACAGAATAATGATTTGAATCTGTTACTTCTTCAAGTGTAAATCCGTTTATTACTATTCTGTTTTTTTTTTTTTATTGTTGTTGGAACATATGACCTTTAGGCACCCCTTTTGATCTCGATTAAGAAAGGACATAGTTTTCATCTACACCGGCAAATTCCGGTTGTTTTAATATACGATTTTTAGATTTTTTCAAATTATAAAACGAGCATCTAACCCTAACCACTTACCTTAACCCTAACCCCTAGCCCTAACTCCTAACCCTAAACCCGAACAAACAACCGGATATTGACAGTGTAAATGAAAAACATGTGTTAATCGAGATCAAAAAGGTAATATGATCCTTTTTGTTTTTTTTTGTTTTTGGTTTTTTTACATTGTGACATGGGAACACCTTATGGGCCCTATCTAGAAGAGAACTGAGGGTCTTCACATATGCATCCTATCCTATATATTCTCCGAATAAACCCCAATACACTTGTCTCTCTAGCTATGGGTTAAATAGTATCACTACTGTTATTCTACAAGGATTAGTTTATCTGTAGCGATTGTTTGCCCTTGCTGAGATGGACTTGAGTCCAAAAGGTTTATCGGCCGTTATTGCGATGGTTTCACCACTAGGTGGCTCTACTAGCTGGGTACTTAAACTTAGCCAAGGAAGGCATCCACTAAGATGGACTAGACGAGTGCTGTCTCTGTCTATTAATGTGGGAGCATTGTCCGCTACACACGCACTTTAGGCCCGTACCCATGTGTGTACATAGCCCTGTATAAAGCCTACCACGTGGGTCATGCACAAGTAAGTGACTCTGATATCCAGTAAGACCCCTTTCTTACTTCCCATAGACTTTCGTCCTCATTGTTTATATCTTGTTATATGCCATGGTCCATTTGCTGGGACAATGAAGTCTGTATTGTTGTTAGATTGTACTTCTCTGTTTGGATTTCATTATGTCTGTATTCACCCACGTTGGAAGATTTCTCTGAAGCCTTTCTAACGTATTATAAGAAAGAGTTTTGGCCACTAAAGTCAAAATCTCCCATTCACATCTTATATATCATTAAAGTGTGTTTGACATGAAAGCGGTTATATCACTTAAAAAGAAACCGAAACTCAACACTGATCACATAATTTTTTTTAGCATTTTCAAACTTTCTCCCGCAACAACAAAAACAACAACAGCAACAACAACCACAACCGAAATAATAATAATAATCTATTAATAATGGAGATTCGCTTCCGGTTTTTGTCTGTAACAAAAATTACGTCACTGCTTACGTCACATTACCCCAAATCGTCATAGAATAAATACACTCAAAATCTGAACATGCAACATTAGACAGTCCTCATTGTTTTTTAAAACAAGTTTTAATAAATACATGACTGGTATTATATATCTATATATAGTTTGTTTTATTTTAATACATATTTAAAGTTTACATTTCAAATTGTTTTATTTTTTAATCCTTTAATGAATCTGATGATTTTACTTACTTAGGGTACAAACTCGCTGACATTGAATTTTTTACTCCCACCCCTCAGGCAATGTTTCAAAAATCTATTTTTACATCGCCTGGAGGGTGTTTTTTTATTTTGTACTACTACTACTACTACTACTACTACTACTACTACTACTAATAATAATAATAATAATAATAATAATAATGGATCAAACTAGACAACGAGAATACAAGACTATGTACGACCGGGCCGGAAAGGTGATCCACTGGGAATTGTGCAAAAAACTATATTTCGACCCTACAACAAAATGGTATATGCGTAAACCAGAATATGTTCTTGAGAATGAAACATAAAATTCTCTTGGACTTTGATATGCCAGCCAGAAGTTCTTACAATTCAGTTAAATTGTAATGAATAATTTTCCTTTTAACTTCTAAGAAATGAAACTTTAAAAAGCACACCTAGAAATTAATAATATTCTTATACTGATTTTTAGAATATATTGTGATTAAACAGATGAAATTTTAAAATTAATTAAAATGATTGTATTTTATCTATAATTTAACTGTTTTATGATTTGATAATATTTATTTTTAGATAGTTTGAAAGCTGAAAAGACAAAAATATTTCCAAAAATGATATTTACACAAAAATTGTTTTTGTGTAAATATCATTTTTGGAAATACTATGATTTTAGTCCAACATAATCCAACGAGAACTTATGATATTGATATAACTGGATGATATTACTTTTTAATGTGTTAATATCATTTTTTAATATTGACTCAAGTTTTTTTTATTGGTTAACCAGAAAGATATAACTTGTCTACTAGTAGCTTTCGGAGGGTGTAGTTGAAAGAAAACGAATAGATAGACAAATGCGTAGACCTTGGTAGGGAATTGAAAAACTGTCGAATATGACGGTGAATGTGATACCAATTGTAGTTGGTGCACTTTGAACGGTCCCCAAAGGCTTAGAAAAAGACTAGAGGAACTAGAAATCAGAAAAAAATTGAGACCATCCAAATAACAGCATTGTTGAAATCGGCTACATTACTCAGAAGAGTCCTGGAAACCTAAGTTGACTTGTTGTCACTCAGACTCCAATTAAAGACCATAAGCTAACGCTGGTGGGAAAAAAAATTCACAAGTAGAGAAATAATATCTTAAACTGATTTTATCCAGGAAATGAATCATATTTCCTCCGATCATAACCGTTGCAGTAAGCCCGCCTCCGTTGTGTGTAGCAATCCAAAATGTTGGACTATTTATTAAAGGATTAAGACTTCCTGTGAAAATTCGTGCGAATCGACCAAATGTTATTGTTAAAGATAAAGAATAGCATCCCTGCTATATCGTTGATATTTCGTGTCGGTCTGATATCAATATCGCTATGAAAACAGTTATGAAAGGTTATCAAAATATAATTCATTGGTGGGTATTGTGTGAATCATGAAAACCTGTGATCATACCTTAATTGTGCGAGGTCTTTGGTCGCATCAGGTGAGACATGATAACATTACCCATCAGAAATATCGTGAGAAAGTTCACTGACCAGCACACAGAAAAGAGTAATACTTCGTTCAACCGATATTTTGATATGTTATTAATTTAAAGAATTTAACGGCATCTCAACTAGTGTGGGGTTATTTAATGCCTACATGTTAGAAATCACGTTAACCATCCGTTAATATTTACAAATTTAGTTGGGTGGTTTGGTTGGATTTTACAGCACGGCAATCCTTGTTGGGTTATTTTATGCCGAATACGTTTTGTTATATTCATCCTTGAGGGGTATTCAATTTTTTAAACTTAATTTCTTAATAAATTTTTCTTTCAAAATCATTTTTTCCACTTAATTCCGGAGTGATAAAATGAGTTTTAAAACGTGTTCTATTTCTTTTCTTTTTCTTTTTTTTTCTTCCTCTCTTCCGTCCATATTTTTCTATATTCGCTCTTTCTTTTTCTTGCTTCTCCCTATTTCCTTCTTCCAGAAAAATGACAGAAATCATTGGACAATCAGACCCAAAACAAACTCCACGATATACAAGAAACGATTGGAGAGTGGCCGACATACCAAAGAAATATTCGAAAAGAAGTAATACTCGCCAGATTGCATATTGGGCACACCAACATTACCCATTCGTACCTGTTCAAAGGGAAGGATGCCCCAGTGTGCCCAACATGCAAAGTACAACTTACAACCAAACATATCCTTCAAAATTGTAACAGCCTTAAATATATCCGCACTAATTACTATCAAGCAAGAAACCTGATGGACATCTTTAAGAATACAAACCTTGAAAACATTTTAAATTTTCTAATAAAAAGCAACTTTTTCAACAGGATATAACAAAATATAACCGAATATCTCCATAGAACCCCTACATTAAAGACTGAAATCCAAAATAACCTTTTTGACATTAAATGACCCACAGAGGTTGATATGCCGTTAAACAAAACTCAAACCCCATAAAACACTACTTTAAAGACTGAAATCCAAAATAACCTTTTTGGCATTAAATGACCCACAGAGGTTGATATGCCGTTAAACAAAACTCAAACCCCATAAAACACTACTTTAAAGACTGAAATCCAAAATAACCTTTTTGGCATTAAATGACCCACAGAGGTTGATATGTCGTTAAACAAAACTCAAACCCATAAAACGACTACTTTAAAGACTGAAATCCAAAATAACCTTTTTGGCATTAAATGATCCACAGAGGTTGATATGTCGTTAAACAAAACTCAAACCCCATAAAACCACTACTTTAAAGACTGAAATCCAAAATAACCTTTTTGGCATTAAATGACCCACAGAGGTTGATATGTCGTTAAACAAAACTCAAACCCCATAAAACCACTACTTTAAAGACTGAAATCCAAAATAACCTTTTTGGCATTAAATGACCCACAGAGGTTGATATGTCGTTAAACAAAACTCAAACCCCATAAAACCACTACTTTAAAGACTGAAATCCAAAATAACCTTTTTGGCATTAAATGACCCACAGAGGTTGATATGTCGTTAAACAAAACTCAAAACCCACTAAAACCACTACTTTAAAGACTGAAATCCAAAATAACCTTTTTGGCATTAAATGACCCACAGAGGTTGATATGTCGTTAAACAAAACTCAAACCCCATAAAACCACTACTTTAAAGACTGAAATCCAAAATAACCTTTTTGGCATTAAATGACCCACAGAGGTTGATATGTCGTTAAACAAAACTCAAACCCCATAAAACACTACTTTAAAGACTGAAATCCAAAATAACCTTTTTGGCATTAAATGACCCACAGAGGTTGATATGTCGTTAAACAAAACTCAAAACCCATAAAACCACTACTTTAAAGACTGAAATCCAAAATAACCTTTTTGGCATTAAATGACCCACAGAGGTTGATATGTCGTTAAACAAAACTCAAACCCCATAAAACCACTACTTTAAAGACTGAAATCCAAAATAACCTTTTTGGCATTAAATGACCCACAGAGGTTGATATGTCGTTAAACAAAACTCAAACCCCATAAAACCACTACTTTAAAGACTGAAATCCAAAATAACCTTTTTGGCATTAAATGACCCACAGAGGTTGATATGTCGTTAAACAAAACTCAAACCCATAAAACCACTACTTTAAAGACTGAAATCCAAAATAACCTTTTTGGCATTAAATGACCCACAGAGGTTGATATGTCGTTAAACAAAACTCAAACCCCATAAAACCACTACTTTAAAGACTGAAATCCAAAATAACCTTTTTGGCATTAAATGACCCACAGAGGTTGATATGTCGTTAAACAAAACTCAAACCCCATAAAACCACTACTTTAAAGACTGAAATCCAAAATAACCTTTTTGGCATTAAATGACCCACAGAGGTTGATATGCGTTAAACAAAACTCAAACCCCATAAAACCACTACTTTAAAGACTGAAATCCAAAATAACCTTTTTGGCATTAAATGACCCACAGAGGTTGATATGCCGTTAAACAAAACTCAAACCCCATAAAACCACTACTTTAAAGACTGAAATCCAAAATAACCTTTTTGGCATTAAATGACCCACAGAGGTTGATATGCCGTTAAACAAAACTCAAACCCCATAAAACCACTACTTTAAAGACTGAAATCCAAAATAACCTTTTTGGCATTAAATGACCCACAGAGGTTGATATTAAACAAAACTCAAACCCCATAAAACCACTACTTTAAAGACTGAAATCCAAAATAACCTTTTTGGCATTAAATGACCCACAGAGGTTGATATGTCGTTAAACAAAACTCAAACCCACTAAAACCACTACTTTAAAGACTGAAATCCAAAATAACCTTTTTGGCATTAAATGACCCACAGAGGTTGATATGTCGTTAAACAAAACTCAAACCCCATAAAACCACTACTTTAAAGACTGAAATCCAAAATAACCTTTTTGGCATTAAATGACCCACAGAGGTTGATATGTCGTTAAACAAAACTCAAACCCCATAAAACCACTACTTTAAAGACTGAAATCCAAAATAACCTTTTGGGCATTAAATGACCCACAGAGGTTGATATGTCGTTAAACAAAACTCAAACCCCATAAAACCACTACTTTAAAGACTGAAATCCAAAATAACCTTTTTGGCATTAAATGATCCACAGAGGTTGATATGCAGTTAAACAAAACCCAAACCCCATAAAACCACTAGATTAAAGACTGAAATTCAAAATAACCTTTTTGGCATTAAATGATCCACAGAGGTTGATATGCAGTTAAACAAAACCCAAACCCCATAAAACCACTAGATTAAAGACTGAAATTCAAAATACCCTTTTTGGAATTAAATTAGCCACAGAGGTTGATATGCTGTTAAACAGAACTCAAACTCAATTCTTCCAGGTATTTTATTGTTTCTGTCTAATTATTTTTTACGCCCTGTCGGTTGGGGCAGAAGAATACACCAACTGTACCTCTGCAGAAGGGTGGGGAAATCCTACCAATGGTGCCATCTGTCGGTCTTAGGGGGCGACCAGTGGTATTTAAGGATATAACCCATATGGCTGAGCAGTTCGTGTCTTGAAACAATCCACTAAACTAGAGAATCTGTCGGAGAGGTGTTATGTAGCTATTGCGGTTACATAAACATCAAGAGTTCTCCGTGTAACACACACAGAGAGAGAGAGAGAGAGAGAGAGAGAGAGAGAGAGAGAGAGAGAGAGAGAGAGAGAGAGAGAGAGAGAGAGAGAGAGAGAAAGAGCTAACTTAAACTAGAGAGTCTGTCGGAGTGGTGTTATATAGCTATTGCGGTTACATAAACACCAAGAGTTCTCCGTGTAAGAGAGAGAGAGAGAGAGAGAGAGAGAGAGAGAGAGAGAGAGAGAGAGAGAGAGGAGAGGAGAGAGAGAGTGTGGGGGGAGAGAGAGAAAGAGCTAACTTAAAATAGAGAGTCTGTCGGAAAGGTGTTATGTAGCTATTGTGGTTACATAAACATCAAGAGTGCTCCGTGTAACAGAGAGAGAGAGAGAGACAGAGAGAGAGAGAGAGAGAGAGAGAGAGAGAGAGAGAGAGAGAGAGAGAGAGGGGGGGAGTTTCTGTGGGTGTGAGAGAGAGAAAGAGCTAACTTAAAATAGAGAGTCTGTCGGAAAGGTGTTATGTAGCTATTGCGGTTACATAAACATCAAGAATGCTCCGTGTAACAGAGAGAGAGACAGACAGACAGACAGATAGACAGAGAGGGGGATTCCAACATAGAGAGAAAGAGAGAGAGAGAGATGGGTCCAACATAGAGAGAAAGAGAGAGAGGAGGAGGTGGGTGACTGACAGATAGATAGATTTGTAACCCACTTGTTCTTTGTCTAGTCGCCATGGTTTCATTTCTTTCTTCCTTGTTCGGTGTTCTGTCATCTCTTTATTCTAAGGGTTTCTTATTAAGTTATGAATAATTGATCAACAAGACTTGTTAGTACTTTGATCAAAGGTTTTATTTCTACATTGCCCGTTTTCTAACTCATCAACAGCCTCAGGGGAGATATATCATCCTCTCTGCTTGATGTCTGGCTGCAAATTGGTTACCTAACTAAATCTCGCGTGACTTAAGAGATTCTCGCCTCTGAGGTCAGTTGGGATCATAACCGTCCGGTAGTTTTCCATCCCCTGATCTGAAAACACTGACACCTTAGAATTCTCGCGGTGTTAAAACCCTACGCCACCAAACAATTATGCAATAGTTATACAACAGAGGTTCCTACTGACTAATCGGCTGATCACATCAATCCCTGGAACTTATACGATTGTTACGACCCTATTGCTCTTATGGTAAACACCAACCCTTTTTAACATATGTGTACTAGAAAGCGGTGGCTGAGAGTCTTAGTGTCCTGGTGTTACATATTAATTGGATCCCTATTACTTTTTAAGGTAGTATAGAAATCCTTATGGCGATCAGTACAGCTGATGGCCTTGAGAGTGAGTGACAATGCTTGACCTCACTCTCACCTTGCGTTCTGGGATGATCGTGAGAATCGGAAGCGATAGAAAGCCCTTTCCGGTTTAAGGTGGGCAACTCAGTAAGTCAGTTGCAGAGTTAGAAGCTAGCAAGATGTGACTCTCAGCGCGCAGTTGTCTGCTCCTGGGGTTCCAGAATAAAATAATATCAAAGGTAAATCGAAGTCTTGTTGTTATTACTAAAAGCTAACAATGACACAAGGCTTCTGATAAGAAATGGTCCCAGCAGAACCAGACACGGAATCCCCATACAAGAAGACCAGACGAGACCTGTAGAAGATATACCAGACCATTAGAAGATAGATGATAGAAGTACCAAGCCGGCCAGAAGAGAAGTACGTAACACTGGGTATGGCATTAAACTGCATCTAATGGTTAAGTTCGAATTTTGAAGCTTCGGTGTGTGTGAAGTACGGCTTCATTGCCATTACTCCCATGTGCACTCGTACCTTGCATGATAGTAACTTTAGGGTCCCATATCTTGGTTAAATAGAAAAACTTGAGTTAAGATGTGTTAGAATTTGAGTTTTAAAAAATTCAATACCCAGAAAGCATGAATAGTACAAAACGTTTTCGGTATGCATAACCCAGCAAGGGTTGATATGCCGTAACATCCATCAAATCAAATGAACAACCAAACCTAAGTAATTTACCACGCAGGCATGAACTCTTCCAATTAAAAATAGTAGCTGGTTCTGCACTTAAGCGACAGTTAATATTTCAGCAGACAGCCGATAAGGCAACCTTGCGTGTGACCGACGCGATATATATATATGTGTACTACTGTTCTTTGTTAATATATTTGTTTAACTCATTTCCTGTTTGGTGTCTTTATTCTGGCCCCTAACCCTAAAACTACTTTAGATTTTTTTTCGAATTTACTCCCCTGTTCTTCTTATTCATTGTCGAATTTTCGTTTTTATTTCATTATCTTCTTCTTTCTATCCCATTCCATATTTTTCTTCCATTTTATTTCCATCATTATTGATTTACCTCCCTTTATAACACATGGTTTTTATTCTTTATCTTTTTTTATTATCATATATATGCGTTTGTTTTTTTAATATACTATTTCACTTTTCCTAATTCTGCACCAATATTCACTAACGTTAAATTCAGCTCAGCACAAGCCGCTGAAAGTGTATGTAGTTTCCTCATTAATGGTGGACGTAAAAGTTTCTCAAAAGAACACAAAGATGGCGACTCCATGGACGACGGCTAATACGATACTATAAAAAAAAGCCTAAAAATATGAAAGAAAAAAGTAAAAAGGATAATACAACGAAAAAGAAGCTGTCCGGGTTCAATTTACCAAACTCTTGATTCCAAGTCACTCTTGAATCTAGTTAGACGCTTTCAAGATAAACTAGTGTTGTCTGGGAGAAATGAAATCTTAAGCGTCCCATTTTCTCTCAGTCTCTCGTTACACTCGACTGTTTCGGTTTTTATTATTTCTTGTTCACATCGTTTATATATTTATTTAAAGTTTCTAGATTTTGTTATTGCATTTTTGGCAGTTGACGAGGGTTTATGTCTTTCTTTACAATGTCTTCTTCTGTTTTTAGTTTGAGATTGTTTTTTCTTTTTGGTGGAAAGAAA
This sequence comes from Doryteuthis pealeii, assembly GCA_023376005.1. NCBI lineage: Eukaryota > Metazoa > Mollusca > Cephalopoda > Myopsida > Loliginidae > Doryteuthis > Doryteuthis pealeii. The sequence continues at coordinate 54,559,068 of CM042158.1, forward strand.
AGTTTTTCATGCCCTTTCAATTACTCTGTGTGTTTTTTTGATATCTGATTACTCTTGTTCTCTTAGAGTAAGAGAACTTTACCTAAGTCAGAAATCTGACCGTATACCATCGTTATCTCTATTTTTACTACTAGAAAAATAAAAAAACACACTCCGGGCGATTTAAAAATACATTTTTGAAAGATATTGCTTGAGGAGATGGAAGTTAAAAATTAAATGTCGGAGAGTTTGAACCATAAATCATAAAATCATGAAATTTATTAAAGGAGTAAAAACAAAAATAAAACAATTTGAAATCGAAACTAAGTTCTATTAACTTTGAATATCTATTAAAATAAAACACACTATATATAAATATATGATACTGGGAATGTATCTATTAAAACTTGTTTTAAAATCAATGAGGACTGTCTAATGTTGCATGCTCAAATGTTGAGTGTATTTATTCTGTTATGACGATTTCGGGTATAGTGACGTAAGCAGTGACGTAGTTTTTGTTACAGACAAAAACCGGAAGCGAATCTCCATTATTATTAGATAGTAATAGGATTGTAGTACTTACTACTCACAGAAATGTCCAAATGGAGTAGATAGGGCTCTTTAGCCAAGGACGGCAATCCATCTAGACAATGAAAAGACTTACGCTGCCTAACGGCTATACCTCATTCTAAGGAAATGCTAAGGGGTAAACACCGTAATCTAATCCGGAAATGGTGCCCCTAGGGTGGTTTGATACAGATCTTCAGCGTAATCAAGCAACTCCTACGACACTATCGTTAGCAAACTGCATTAAAAAAAATTATACCTGTCCTTTGCACCAAAACGGTAGTGTGGAAAAGAAGACCTGATTCTTGGGCGACATCTCATCCTCCATATCAACCCGGCCAGGCTACATAGTTCCACTGGTTATTGGACACTCCAACATCATCTCTAGTAGACGAATTGATGCTTATATTTAAAAAAAGATTATCTGTATTGTGTATGTGCATAAAGGCAAAAATAAAGAAATTGTTTAAAAAGAAAAGAACATATTCACACTCGCTTACACACACACACACACACATACATATATATATATATATATATATATATATATATATATATATATATATGGTATTTGTGGAAAAGGTGACTTACCGGTGAAAATGGTCACAATGGTTAGTTGATGCAAGTTTTACAATGATAAGAAAGCGATATAACAAATATAAAGTGCTCAATGCGTTAGTAGAGCAAATTTATTATCATATTGGTACACGGTAATAACCTACTCGAGTTTCACCAAAATGATCTTCAGGGTTAAATTCATTATATATATATATATATATATATATATATATATATATATATATATATATATATACTTCCAATAAATGAGAAACACAATAAAGCTTTTGACAAATTTATGTCAGCTGGTACATCTATGAAAGAGTCAAAATTTCGTCATCGCACTATAGAGAAAAACTAATTTTTTGCATTTGTTGTGGACCCTTCCTCATTTAAAAACACAAAAATGATTATAAGAAATTAACTTTGAAATTAATTATGAAAAATTATAATAATAATATGAATTGATGATAGTGACGACAATAATAATGAAAGTATTTATAATAAAATATTTAAAAATTAAGTAAAGAGTAATTTAAAATTAAAATTAATTGAAATTAAATTAACCAAACAATGTCTATCGCCAGGTTTTTTTATAATAATTAGATAAATATAAAGATTTTGTTCTTAAATTGAATAATTTGAATATTGATAATATTCTAGTGTTTAAAGGTGTTTTGTGAGTGTGGATACTGTCGGAATATAAGAATACAGTTCACCAGAAAATGAGACATACATAATTTTGACACAAATAATTAGCCAAAATCTTTTTGCTAATATTTTTCTTATATATATACACACACACA
>CM042158.1:54563477-54578477 GCA_023376005.1 Doryteuthis pealeii
AGAGAGACAAAACTCGGTTATTTACAAGTTGAATAACATGATATTACAGGATGACCCAGAAAAAACAGAACCTAAATTATTAATTTATTTTCCCATTAAACTCACCCTAAACCCCAAAACTAACTCTAATCCTAACCCTAACCCCTCCCCCCTAGTTAAAATTAAAAGTTTTATTACAATATTTGTGGGGTCTGTTTTTTCTGGGTCACTCTGTAATATCATGTTACTCAACTGGGGGTAGGGTTAGGGTTAGGGTTAGGGTTAGGGTTAGGGTTTAGGATTAGTTTAATGGGAAAATAAATAAATACATTGGGTTCTGTTTTTTCTAGGTCACCCTGTAATATCATGTTACTCAACTAGGAAATAACCCAAAATTATTCAATAATTAAATTATTATTGTAAATAATACAAATTATGGAGCCTCGTATAAAAAATTCAGATAAATAATTTCTATTTGAATTTCTTTAAATTTATTTGTCACCGTGTCATATCTAATTCTTATTTAATGATAAAATGCCTCTTTAAAAAAATTAAAAAATGCAATTGCTTACCCCCCTTTTAACTCTTAATATCCTGTTTAGAATTTTCTAAGTCCAGAGCTCCATTCGAATAAAGATTTATCAATAAATGGCTAAAAATGGACTTTTCATTTAAAGTTACCTGTTATTTCCCTTAAATCAAGGACTTCTAAATATGTTTGATATTACATTTAAACAAAGGCTATCATTTGGGGTAGATTAGGAAAATGAATGTGACTTCACGCTATTTAAGTAGCGTGAGTCACAATTCTGCAGCTCCGAATGATTTTATATTTTGCAAAGCTGCAAATTAGTTCATTCTATATACTACTCTTCCTATCATCATCACGTACTGGCAGTAAGGATTTCCATGACAACCTCTAGCCTACCATTGTTGGAAATCCGATAGTTATATTATCTTCCCCTGCCGATAGGGGGCGAATCGCCAACACGAGGTTGGCGGGAGAATCAAGCCCCGGCACTTATCTGAAGACAGTCGACCGGACGAGTCACATTAACAAGGGCTCCATCCACCATCCACTTCAAGGGGCAGTTTCACCAGGCGAGTAGCGTCGCAAAGCACTCCCAACACTTACTTTCCATTTGAAGAGACATCTCAACAGCACTCTACAACCACAGCGACCAGAATCCCCTTTCTAGTGCCACTTTATCTAAGAACTGTAAGTTCATCTCTCAGATACGTCTTGTAGCAAATGCCAATAAAATTTGCAACAATATCTTTTGTACCCTTTGTCAATATATGTGTTTAATTTCCATTGTGTTGTTTGTCTTCTTTCGTCCGAATAATTGCCTACCACTGGGAGTATAGAGCTCCCTACGAGACCGTAATTCCTCTTACCATCCCTTTTGATCATTGCTCCCGGGAGATCCTCAGAGCAGTTTTCCGCTGGAGAACGTCACTTATAAGTTCATCCTTACCATGTATTCTTACTCGTCACCTCAGCTAAATAATGGATCATTCCGTTTTATTATTTGGTGACCCTACGAGGAACTTAAGTTCCTGACACCATGCCTCTGTCACTACCAAGTTTATATGTGCTAGATGGCCGTTGAGCAAATAGATCCCTCCATCCTTTTACAGGTCTTGTTTTTCGTACTGCAGGGTGCCTAGCCACCAGACAAAATCTGTGGGGTTATTGGTTTAGTCGCCGATCATCCGATTATGAAACAGTTTGTACCGGATTATATAGACCTAGTTTGCAAAATATTTTCCCTGGTGAGTACAATAACTAGTAGAAATATATGTGAAGTTCCTACTATGCAGAATAATTATTTTGTGTCGTATTCACAAATTTGAAAGGTACGGATAAATAATAGGGCAGATTGGGCTTTTTAACTTTCAGATGGTAACCGCTTTAGGAGAAGGAACACTATTTTATCTTCCCTGGTGGGTATATCAACTAGTAGAAATATATGTGAAGTTCCTACAATACAGAATAATTATTTTGTGTTGTATTCACAAATTTGAAAGGTATGGATAAATAATAGGTCAGATTGGGCTTTTTAACTTTCAGATGGTAACCGCTTTAGGAGAAGGAACACTATTTTATCTTCCCTGGTGGGTATATCAACTAGTAGAAATATATGTGAAGTTCCTACAATACAGAATAATTATTTTGTGTTGTATTCACAAATTTGAAAGGTATGGATAAATAATAGGTCAGATTGGGCTTTTTAACTTTCAGATGGTAACCGCTTTAGGAGAAGGAACACTATTTTATCTTCCCTGGTGGGTATATCAACTAGTAGAAATATATGTGAAGTTCCTACAATGCAGAATAATTACTTTGTGTCGTATTCGCAAATTTGCGAGCTAATTAGTGAAATGCATTTGTAGCTTAAGATAACACGGATCCATTCACCTTGCAACCTTTCAGTCAAAGAAAGAAAAAAAAAAGATGAACAGCCGGAGCATATGATTTCTTTTTGTCATTCCTGTGTTTACTTGAAAAAGGAAAAAAAAATTAAGAAAAACTTTAAAAAAAGAAAATATAAAGGAAAGCATACAAAAGAAAAAAAAAGGAAAGAAGAAAAAAAAAAAGAAAGAAAAGAGACATAACAAGAAAAGAAGAAAAAGAAAAGAAAAGAAAAAAATGGTGTTCGTCGAATCTCATTGGGAACCGGAAGCGAGGAGAACCGCGTCTGTTAACGCCAGAGTCATCCATGTTCGGTCACGTGATCCACTTCCCTGCTCCTTCAGTCACAGTCTTTTTTTATTTATTTATTTACTTTATTTATTTCTTCATGTTTTTATTTATTTAAAAAAAATCTTTTAATCAACCCCGGTTTTCTTTTAAGATATTTGGATTTCACCCTAGTTTTAATGCTAACTCTTTTTTTCTTTTTTCTTTTTTTCTTTTTTCTTATTTATTTACTTTTTGTACATCTCGTTTTCGTGTTCATTTGCAACAGAACATTTCTCCTCTGTTTCTCTATTTTTCTATTCTCTCCTGTTTTTGCCCTCTCCATTGGAACATTCTACATGCCAGGTTTTATTCTTTTTTATTTCATTTTATTGTCCATTGACAGTTCATTTTATTTCTTCTTCTTTCTCATTCTTCCTTCCTTAACCTCTTCATTTTATTACTTTTTTGTTTCTTCTTTATATTATATCTAAATTCGTTTTTTCCATCCTTCAAATACTTTCTTTTTTACTTTTTATTACTTTTTTTCTTCTCTTCTTTCCTGTTCATTTTCTAAAATTTCCTTTCATTCATGTCAATCCCATATCCGCTCAATCGAGTTCCGTTAACTTCTTTAAATTAGACTTTTAAAACCTTATTTGATCTGCGCACAACACTTTACTAAATTCGAAATCTGTTTTCCCCTTATTTCTTTTCGAACTTTTTTCTTTAAACTCCTTAAAGAAAAAAGAAAAGTTGTTTGTATCCGAAACCCCAACCCAGCTTTCACGAGAATTCGCCTCCTTTTTGTAAACACAAATCCCCGCGCTTTCTATCATCCAATCAACTCTCTGGAATTGTGGACATCTCTCGTGTTGAAATTTCTCACGAGATCGTTCCTTATTTATAACAAAGAATGTCTATTTCTTTTTTATTAGAAAAAAAACTACTTTAAAAAAAATTGTATTCCTTTTTAAAAGGTCATCTTTTAAATTGTTTTTATTTCACAAATTTTGTTAAGGCTAAATTGGGGTCGATACAATTGTCACCTCTTTAGCAACGATTAAAACAACCATTGTGTTCAATACAAAGATTTATTTCAGACAAAGAACCCAACTTTTATTGTAGCTTTTCTATTTCTTCTTAAAGTGCATAGCTCTGTATTTCCACCATTTAATAGGCGTTTATATCGTTGGGGCATCTGAGTTTCTCGGGGTTCACACGTGACGCCAATTTTAAGGATTTAAAACCTCATGCGAGAATAATAACACACTGCTCTAAAAAATGCTTGTATACTCAGATTTTATGCCCTGTCGTCCTGGAATTGGATAGGATACCCAGGCATGACATTAAACTGCATCTGATTGTGAGGCTCCAAAATTAGATATCTGATGAGTTTTGTGTCACCCATTTATTACATATCATCTGATATATATATATATATATATATATATATATATATATATAGTATGAATAAAAAGTGATAAGACAAAAAGGAATATTTCTTATGTGTTATTTATTCCCAACTAGTTTCGACCTTACATCATCGTCAGCAGAAGATTTCTTGTTTGAAGAAATTGTTTTTATAGAGTTTTTTTTGAAACGGAGCATTATAAAAGAATTATAGAGATTGAAATATTTTTGAGGGTTTGACATGCTATTATAATCCGGGTAGAGGAGTGTGTTAGTAGTAGCAAGTCCATCTGTTCCGTGAAAAAACCTCTTTGAGGTGGGATCTTTTTTAATGCTCTTATTTATGTGAGGGAGGGTTATTGGGAGTTGTGTATATGACCATATATGTATAAATATAAATGTATGTGTGTGCATACATATATGTGTGTGAATGGGAGTGTGTGTGTGTATCTCGGTACTGTGTGTGTGACTTTTAGATTTTCAAATGAGTCAAGAGTGGCCTGTTTGATATGGGACGGTCAGTGTTTGTTTTTTTTAGGTGTTATTGGCCCCCACATATTTGTCACCTGGACTTTTTTTATTGCCAGGGTCATATGTATATATATATATATATATATATATATTCTAGACAAAACCTGGCCGGTTGTGTCAGCCATTGAGCTCTGGGTAGATTATTGACATGAGGGAAAGGTGAGTTTGCAAAGCAAATTAAATCTTTAAAAAATAACTACGCCCGGAGAATTAAAAGAAACAACAACATTGAAATCATTTTGTAAGGTTTCTAAGAAAGGGGTCGTTTGACCAAATTTAAATTTATTATAAGACACGTGTTAGCTGTTTATGAAACTTAACATACAAATACGTTTCAGACACTTCCACCTCTCCCTCTCTACTCACAGAGAAACTAACAGATATAATTAGGGGATAATCAATATATTTTTCAAGCATAACCCAATCCTAAAATTAAGGAATAATTCAGTAGAACTTTCGTGTCATTTAACTAAAGAGTAAAAAGTGTGAGAATAAAGAATATTCAGGGATGAGCGACATTTGGAAAAAGGGAATTTTAAATTTTCGTAAATAATATTATTAACTTGTGCATGAATTTGAAGTAGAAAGTTAATTTTATGTTAATATTATATGATTATATTTTTTTTATTAATATAATAAATCTTAATCCGTAAGTGTCAATTAATATTTCTTTATTCTCCAACCGTAAGCGTCTCAAAAAGGAATTTTTCAAAAGAATTATTTTTTCTAACACATCTAAAATCTCTGAATTTTGAGCGTTTTAACTTCAATTATCAAACATCTTGCCCTGAGGAAAGGACGTTTTCTTTGCATACTTAAAATTGTTATATTTTTCTATTATTATTATTATTATTATTATTATTATTATTATTATTATTATTATTATTATATTTCATAATTAAAATAGTAATAAATAGAATACAATGTGTACATTCTCGCCCGAAACACGTGTTGGCATCTCATTAAACCATTTTTATCCATTCAACATTTTCTTTCCTTTACTTATTATTTTTTCCACACACACACACACACACACACACACATATATATAATATATATAATATATATATATATATATATATAGAGAGAGAGAGAGAGACAGAGAGAGACAGAGAGACAGAGAGACAGAGACAGAGACAGACAGACAGAGACAGAGATAGAGACAGACAGACAGACAGAGAGAGAGAGACAGAGAGAGAGACATACAGACAGACAGATAGACAGAGAAGGAGATAGAGACAGAGAGTGACAGAGAAGTACAGTTTACGTCAGAATCATTCGTTCCTGCTGAATATTTGTATATGTTTTAATAAATTATAAATGTTTCTAATTACTTATTGAATTTGAAGGTGGTAGAATTTCGTTTTAAATATTTCATGCATTTAAAAAAAAAAGTTGCTCTATCATATTCATAGTTGTAAATGTTTTTTAAAAATTTGTTCACTCAAAATGTGCTCCTCATCCCTGTGACAGAATAGTCCTGGTTATAACGTTAAACTGCATCTAATGGTAAAGCTCCAATTCTGGAACTTTGTGGACTGTGGAATACACCTTTATAATTAATCTCAGTCCTACTCTGACCCAGAGTGTGTTTGCCTGTTAGATTCCTATCAATGGGTTAAATAGATTTTTTTAAAAATTGAGTTAAAGATTGTCAGTACACACCCATCAATAATGAATAAAACAACAACATCGGCATAAAATAATCCAACATGGGTTAAAAGTGCCGTAAAATACAACCAGCCAATCAACCAACTAACCAATCTGTGACATGAGGATTGATGCTGTTGTTTAACATTTATTAACGAGAAGAAATACTTTGTTTTATTTTTCGAGGCCAAAAAAAAGTAATTTCGGGAAAATTAAACACTTTTTTGGATAAGGTAGTCATTCTGAGTTTACAAATTCAAGCAAAGGTCACTGGAGCTACTAAGTGGATGACTTTGTCAAAGCTGTCAAGAATTGGAAGTGCACATAAATCACAATGCATAAAAACTCAGTGCACTTACATGAACTTTTTATCTGAAGCCGACAAATGTCAAAAGTCAAGCTGATCAAAAGAACTTAAGGATGTTTTTGCTCCCCCCTCATCAATCTGAGGCACAAAAAAGCACCGTCCAATCAAAAATTGGTCGAGGATTTTGGCTTCTCCCTTTGATCTCAGTTAACGATAGCTAATTCTGGAGCGCTGGGAAAGTGGAGTACCCCATCACCATCAAAACCCCCAGGCCCATTTTCATCATGAGTGGGGGTACCTGTTAGGATCCCGTCTAGGTAATTTTCACCTTTAGTTGGCTAAATTCCTGGCATAAAATGTTGCGTGCGCATTATCTGAAGTGAACTTAATTGTTATTAAAAACACATTTTATTATATATTTGTGTTAAAGCATGCATTTGTATTATTTTCGAAAAAGTTTCTAAGATTTGTGTATTTCGCACAAAGACTTTCAAAATGGCTACCGGCTTGTTTCAAACTGAAAGTCAGTTGGCTAAATTCCTAGCATACAATTATCTGAAATGAATTTAATTGTTATTAAGAACAGATTTTATGATATTTTTATGTTTACGCAGTTGTATTGTTTTCGAAAAATTTTCTAAGATTTTTTTATTTCGCACGGAGATTTTCAAAATAGCTACCGGCTTAATTCAAAATGAAAGTCAAGGGAGGTTATTCTAATTGTATTATTGGCTAGGAATTTAGCCAACTAAAGGTGAAAATTTAACCTCGTCTATGGGTTAAATAGAAAGAAATGAGTTTGACATTTTTTTGAAAAGATTGAGTTTGAAAAAATTGAGTATGACGTTAAACAATTCTGAAGCTCTGTGGAATGTAGAGTACCTTTTCATCACCATTACTCGCAGGTCCATTCTGATCCGGAGTGGTAGTACCTGTTAGGGTACCATGTCTGGGTTAAAAAGAGAAAGACAAGTTTTAAAAAATTGAGTTTAAAAAATGAGTACCTAGCAAGAATGAATGAAACAAAAATGCCTTCAGTATAAACTAACCCAACAAGGGTTGACATGCCGTCAACCCCAATGAACAAATCAACCAACCAACTCGAATGTTTTCGTTTTAAAGGCATTTTTTACTGATATGGTAACGGGCATCAATCATATTGGTGAACTGAAACCGCAACAGCATCATCAGTCGACATAGATCCTTTTGGATCCCAAGAGAAATTCCATTGTTAAACACAAGAAATTCAAAGAAGAAAAATATGTTGGAAAAAAAATTGAGTACCCTCAAGAATAAATAAAACAAGACATCTTCGGCATATAGTAACTCAACAAGGGTTGACATGCCATAAAATACAACCAACCAACCAATCAATCAGGGTTTACCTCTACAATTTTCTTGTAAGAAACATGCTCGTTTTCCTCAGTATTTTCTGGTGTCTAATCCCCTTTCTAATAGAAGGTCAGTGTCACTCAAACTGTTCTTCCACTTCTTCCACTCTTTTCAATTTATATATATATATATATACCAACCCCTCCACACGAGCTTGGTGTGACACAAGGTCAATTTCCTAAATGGAGTTTAACAGATTTGAATTCAGTGGTTAAAGAGCCCAGTCTGCCCTACTATTTACCAATAGCTGGAGGGAGATTCTATGCATACATTTTCTAAGGTATGGGACATGAAAGCAGCCTTGTCCAGGATTTGAACTCGGGTTGACGAGTCCATTTCCAACGACTCTAACTAAAACACCACATTCTCCCCTTTCTGCAATATAGCATTTCTCACCAAAATGAAAAAAAAAATGGGGGAAAGGAAGAATAATAGTGGAGATTCGCTTCCGGTTTTTGTCTGTAACAAAAATTACGTCACTGCTTACGTCACATTACCCACAATCGTCATAACATAGAATAGATACACTCAAAATTTGAACATGCAACATTAGACAGTCCTCATTGTTTTTTAAAACAAGTTTTAATAAATACATGACTGATATTATATATCTATACATAGTTTGTTTTATTGTAATACATATTTAAAGTTTGCATTTCAAATTGTTTTATTTTTTAATCATTTAATGCATTTGATGATTTTACTTACTTAGGGTACAAACTCGCTGACATTGAGTTTTTTTACTCCCTCCCCTCAAGCAATATGTTTCAAAAATCTATTTTACATTGCCCGGAGGGTGTTTTTTAATTTTGTACTAGTTTGTAACAATACTTAAAATTCTAATGACATAACAAGATAAATATCTATAAAAAATAATAATTCCTTTATCCCTTTATAGCAACAGAAAAAGAGGGAATAAGACATTCACAAAACACTCCGGGTTATTTTCTAGTTGAGTAACATGATATTACAGGGCGACCCAGAGAAACAGAACCCATGAAATTTGTAATAAAACTGTTAATTTTATTTTTTAAAAGTTTAAACAGGGTCAGGGTTAGGGTTAGGGTTTAAGGTCAGGGTTAGGCTTTAGGGTTAGGGTTAGGGTTAGGGTTGGCGTTTAGGGTTAGTTTAATGGGAAGATAAATAAATAATTTATGAGTCAAGAGTGGTTCACCTTTGATCCTGTTAGTCAACTAGGAAATTACCCTAATTTTTCCAAGTGGTTGTGTTTACAATTATTAATCTAGAAACGTACCGTTCAAAATAAAACAGAAAAAAGGAAATATAGGCTGACCCTACAAAAAACAGAACCCAACCCTAAAACCCCAACCCTAAAACCCCAACCCTAACCCTAAACACTAACCCTAACCCTAACCCCGTTTAAACTTTTTAAAATTAAAATTAAAATTAACAGTTTTATTATAAAATGTGTGGCTCTGTTTTTTTCTGGGTCACCCTGTAATATCATGTTACTCATCTAGGAAATAAACACTCTCAGCCCGTATCATAAAACAAATCATAACTTTTTATACAGGGTGGACCATAATGACGGGATACATTTTAAATGCTATTTTCTCAGATTCTAAAAACGAAACAGAGTACTAAATATATTCATTACATAACTGATACACAGGAGTTTTACAAATTATCTAAGATTTGAATATCACATTACGTTTTTATTACTTCCAGGTATTGCTTTTGGTGATCCTCATAATGCCGCGGAGTCCAAAAGAAATTGCATATGTGGTCGATGAATAGTTCGCCAGAAAAGATCAATCATTCCAGCGCAAAGAGAATTCCGACACCATTTTGGAAAGCGAGAGGTAGGCCCCAAACGAGAGCAAAACTGAAAGAAAACATCCGTAGAGAGATAATAGCTATTCCAGTTGATATGCTAAACAACACTTTACGTCACATTAGAAATCGAGTTCTCGAATAATTTTGTCATGATGGTGACCATATTAAAGACATAATATTCAAATCTTTGATCACATGTAAAACTCCTGAGTACTGGATATACTTAGTACTCTGTGTCTCTTTTGTAATCTGAGAAAATAGCATTTAAAATGTGTCCCATTATTTGGGTCCACCCTGTATATACAATCTGATTTATTTTGCAGGCAAGTTATTCATAGAAGACAAATGATGAAATCAGTTTTAATCAATAAAGAGGGGCCATGGGAAAAGACAAGTTCTCGATAATATTGCTATAAGAAAACCTTGGAGCTAGAAGAAAACCTTGCTGATAAGAGAACACCTTGCGACTATTGGACAACTCCGATCAAAGTAACGCAGTTCATAAGTTGTCGTACAGCACCAAGAAAGCTTCATTGAGGAAAATAATTGACCAGCTTTAGCCTGCTTGCGTCACATCTTAGACAAAGAAAGAAAGAGATAGAGAAAAGACTGATATGAATAAAGAGAAAAAGAAAGCGAGACAAAGACAAGAAGAAAAGAAAAAGGACCAGAAAAGGAGAAAGACGAAGAAAAGAAAGAGCGATACCGCTATGAAGAAAGAAAGAAAGAAAGAAAGAAAGAAAGAAAGAAAGAAAGACGAAGAAAAAGAAAGAAAGAGATTCTGATAGAAAGAAAGAAAGAAAGAAAGAAAGAAAGAAAGAAAGAAAGAAAGACAAAGAAAATAAATAAAGAAATTCTGATATGAATAAATAAATAAAGAAAGAAAGAAAGAAAGAAAGAAGGTTTATATTTCTTCTCAACCTATTTCATAAGTTACTTAAACTGAGAAATAGGTGTGGCGCTCCACCTCATATGCTAAAATAATATCCTTCGTCTAGCGCTATTGAAAAGGGGATATACTACCTCACTGTCTGGCTGATGCCGACATTAGGCAGTCCTGACGACTTTACTTACTTACTTTATATTTTTTCTTATACTATTCTCTTTATATTATATCTCACGGATTTTTCCATTTATTCTGTGTTGCTGTGGATTTTTGTTTTGTTTCTTAGTTACCTACTGCCATCTTTTATTTTAACCTCTGCTCTTTCTTTCTTTCTTTCTTTCTTCCTTATATTGTCTATATTTCTTCTTGCTCTATTTCTTTCTTTATTCTTCTCTTACTATATTTCCTCCATTTATTCTATTTTTTATTGTTTTTAAATGTTTTATTTTCGAAGTTTCCTCCGGATATATATATATATATTATATATATATATATATATATATATATATTATATATATATACCCTTTATCTATGTATAGATTTCTACGTTTTATTATTTTCCTATTTTTCCCTAATGCTATCTTTTATTATTTCCTCTGTCCGCTCTCTCTCTCTCTCTCTTCTCTCTCTCTCTCTCTCTCTCTCTCTCTCTCTCTTTCTATCTATCGATCTATCTATCACCATTTCTCTCTTTCTTTCTTGCTTTCTGTCTTTCTTTCTTTCTTTCTTATACCGCAAATATTTCTTCTTACTCTATTTCTTTCTTTATTCTTCTCTTACTATACTTACACAATTTATTCTATTATCTGCGTTATTCGGACTATTGTTCCCATCTTTATTGTTATTTGTACAACGTTTCGACCGATATACCCTCCGGCCTTCTTCAGGTATTTCTTTTCGGACTCGGGAACCATCTCGGACTCGGGAACCTTCTTTGCGGACTCGAGAACCTTCTTGTCGTAATCGGGAGTCATCACGGAACTTCGAACCTAAACCTTTATTTTGTCCTCGGGGGTATCCTGTTCCCGAGTCCGACAAGAAATACCTGAAGAAGGTCGGAGGGCATATCGGCCGAAACGTTGTACAAATAACAATAAAGATGGGGTCAATAGTCCGAATAACGCAGATAATACTAATCATCAAGCCTCATCTCTGTTAAGTTTCTAACCGTCATCGTTGGCCAGTTGAAAAGGACTTAAAGTAAGTCCTGAACTATCGAATCCTTTGGTAAGTGAATAAGTCCTGAGTTATGTAATCCTACGTAGTGTCAAAGGTCCAGTGATATAATCCTATGTTCCGTCCTCCACGAAGTTTCAAAGACAATTATTGTGGCTAAGATCAGAACAGCCAGTATAAATAATAATATCAGCAGCAGAGCACTGCCAGTGACTGGCCAATAGGTTGGTCACATGATTATCGCCGAGTCTATAAATATCAGTAGGCATCTAAGACACATCTTATATCCCAGAAAAGCAGAGAATCCATCTTTACTCATTGAAATCCTACGTAGAACAAGAGTGTACTTGTAGCAAAGAGTCCAGTTGTAGACCATCTGGTATAAAGTCCAGTTAACAACTGTTTTTAGAGTAACTAACAACGATCTTAAATGCATTCTATGTCGTTTTTCATTGGTCAATACCTTCTCCTGATTTTGGTAAAGTCCATAAATATAAGTGGCAATCTTTAGTACATCTTATATCCTTAGATAATGGGTACCTCACGTTGTGCAATGGTTAGCAAGCTAGACTTACAAACCATTGTTAGTGAGTTCGATTCTCACTGGGTGCCCCATACTTGTGGCCTTGTGCCACATCTAAGCTTAGCTAAATAACTATATCCTTAGATAATGGGTACCTCACGTGGTGTAATGGTTAGCAAGCTCTCTTCGCAAATCATTGTTAGTGAGTTCGATTCTCATTGGGCGCCCCATACTTCTGGCCTTGTGCCATATCTAAGCTAAGCTTAGTAAATAACTATATCCCAGAAAAGTCAACAATCTCAAACATTCAGAGAAATTTATTCTATATTTTTATTAATTTTTTTCTGTATTCATTTGAGTTGCTTCCATCTTTTACTTTTGGTAATTTTCTTTATTCTTTCTTCCCTTCATTCTCTTCATTTTTAACACGTTTTTTGGCCAATGCATAAAATGTATCTTCTTTCTTCTTTGGCTTTTTGACACGTTTTCTAATTTTTTGTCAGTTCAATTTCCTTATTTAAGCCAAACTTGTTACACCCTATATTCTCTTCAACGTATTTTCCAATCCCATCATGCATCAATTTATTCTGCATTTCCGGTGACTATACAAACTCTCTCACTTCTTTTGCCTCACTAAATTGCGGTTCATTAACGATCTTTTAGTTGCATTCATACATTTATTCTTTTGCGTTTCGCTTTTAATTCAATTTTTGTTTTTTGGTTTTATTCTTTTTATTTATGCTTTAAGCATTTTTCTTTTCTTATTTTTTGTGCTAATTTGTTTTATTGTTTAATTCTCTTTATCTAACCAAATTTTTCCCCTCTCGCTTCTCTCTGTTTAATTCTATTTCTTTTTACTTTAACTCTTTTCGTTTCTTTTTCTCATTGGCAGATTCAATGCTTTCTTCTGGTTCTTGTGTCATGAATTATTTCCAGGCGGTCTGTGAGTCCGAGGAACCAATGTTTGGCAAATAATGACGATTCATTCAAGCTTTTATTTTTTTATTTTTTTTATTCTATTCTTTTTTTCTTTATTTTATTTCTTCTTTTCTGCAGAGGATTTGTTTTTTTAGCCTTCTTTATTTTCAATTTCAATCATTCATTGATTTTTTTCATTCACTCAATCATTCGTTTAGTCTCCTTTTTTTGTTGTTTATTTCTTTTTATTTTCGTCCTTTATTTCTTTTCTATTATTTATATTTCGTTCTTTTATCTTATTCTCTTTCTTTCCTTCTTTTATTTTTCGTTTTGTTCTTTCTTTTATTTTTTTCTTTCTTTCTTCTTTTTTCTTTCTTTCCTTCTTTTATTTTCTTTCTTTCTTTTTTCTTATTTTCTTTATCTATTTTCTTTCTTTGTCTTCTTTTATTTTTGCTTCTTTCTTTCTTTCTTTTATTTTCTTCCTTTCTTTTTCCTTATTTTCTTTATCTATTTTCTTTCTTTATGTCTTCTTTTATTTTCGCTTCTTTCTTTCCTTCTTTTATTTTCATTTATTCTTTCCATCCTTCTTTCAGTTTCAATGATAGATTGATTATTTCATTCACTCAATAGTTTAGTCTTTGTTTCCTTCTTTTTTTTTCTTTTTTTCCTTTCCTTTTCTTTCTTTCTTAGATATTCGTTGTTGTTTTTTCCTACCTTAATTTACGTTGCCTTCTTTCTTTCATCCCTTGTTTCTTTCTTTCTTTCTATAACTATTTCCTATTTCTTTTCCCCATATTCTTTTTTTGTTTATTTTATTTATTATATTTTTAATTCTTTATTTTACTTATAAGGTATTTCTTATATTTATCTCTATCATGTTTATATTTTTCTTTCATTTTCTTTTTTTTAGCCTTCTTTATTTTCAATTTCAATCATTCATTGATTTTTTCAGTCACTCAATCATTCATTTAGTCTCTTTTTTTCTTTATTTCTTTTTAGTTTCCTCCTTTATTTCTTTTCTTTTCTTTATGTTACATTCTTTCTTTTATCTTAAATATCTGGCTTTCCTTCTTTTATTTTATTTTTGTTCTTTCTTTTATTTTTCTTTCTTTCTTCTTTTTTCTTTCTTTCTTCTTTTATTTTCTTTCTTTTCTTTTTCTATTTTCTTTATCTATTTTCTTTCTTTATGTCTTCTTTTATTTTTCTTCTTTCTTTCTTTCTTTCTTTTATTTTCTTCCTTTCTTTTTCCTTATTTTCTTTATCTATTTTTTTCTTTATGTCTTCTTTTATATTTGCTTCTTTTTTTCCTTCTTTTATTTTCATCTTTTTCTTTTTATCTTTCTTTATTTTTCAATTTCAGTCATAGATTGATTATTTCATTCACTCAATCTTTCGTTTAGTCTCTTTTTTTTTGTTTATTTCTTTTTATTTTCGTCCTTTATTTCTTTTCTTTTATCTATGTTTCTGTCTTTCTTTTATCTTAATTTCTTTCTTTCCTTCTTTTATTTTCGTTTTATTCTTTCATTTATTTTTATTTATTTATTTTATTTTTCTTTCTTTCTTCTTTTTTCTTTCTTTCCTTCTTTTATTTTCTTTCTTTCTTTTTTAATTTTCTTTATCTATTTTCTTTCTTTATCTCTTCTTTTATTTTTGCTTCTTTCTTTCCTTCTTTTCTTTTCATTTTTTTTCTTTTTATCCTTCTTTATTTTCAATTTCAGTCATAGATTGATTATTTCATTCACTTA